>CP092089.1:40000125-40205125 GCA_029203775.1 Neoneuromus ignobilis | reverse complement strand
TCCATCCAAGAAAATTCATTGATAACATCCATTTGTTTTTTAATTCCGTTCGATGTTATAAGATTGTTTATTTTATATTCTAAGTTATCATCACAAATTATACTTGTTGGTTCTATTAGTAGACATTCAATTAATATTAAATGTACAAGACGAAATTGATCCTATAAAGAATATCAGTTAGGTGTATGTGTGTACATATACATACGCAAATATATATATATATATTTATATATATATATAATTTTATAATATTTTTTTTGAATAAATATGATTTTATCCTTACAAATATTAACATTTTTCTTATTGTCTTTAAAAAAATGAAGAATAACTTACAGCATTGTCTACCATGTTTGGTCGTTGTTCTCGTAATTTTTTTTGATATTTAAAAATATCTACAGCACCTTCATGTGCGGCCATTCGTAAACATATATCACACAACAGGACAGTACCTGTTCTACCTACACCTGCACTACAGTGTACTATTATTGGATGTTCTGTTGGTATAACTACAATTCGTTTTAATAAAGGTACTAGTGATTTTGGATATAATGGAATGCCGTGGTCTGGCCAAGATATAAAGTGAAATTGTAAAATCTGTAAGAATGAAATGTTAATATTATTTGTAGTATTGAGGAACATTTGAAGTTTTTGAATTATATAGAGTCATCCAAATGTGACGCCTAGATTTGTGTTTTATTAAAAAGAAATATTTGTATAGTTTCTTTTTAATAAAACGCAAATCTAGGCGTCACATTTTGATGACCTTATATTATTGTATTTGAATAATATAAGGTCATTGTTATTTATAGTCGGTCATTGTTATATATTTAAGGTCGTTGTTATTTATAATTTAATAAAAACAAATATTAACAATGCTGGTGTTTCTATAATTAATTTGAGAAAACGTTATTTTGATTTTATTTCGAATTTCAAATTATGAAATTTAATCAAAATTATATTAGTAATTAAAAATAATTTGAGTAAAAAGTTTAAATTGTATATTTGAGAAGTGAATACAAAGAAGAATCATAAGAAATAGATTACTGTTAAATGACTAGAATGAGTTTTTAATATATAAACATATATATATATATATATATATATATATATATATATATATATATATATATATATATATATGTATTTATGTTTATACATAGATATGTTATACATATAAAATTAATTGGTGTAAAACTATAAAAATTATTTACCGTTCGGCTTTCACCTTCACATTTAACTTTAAAAGTTCGACATACATAATCAGCATAAACTTGACTGTTTACATGGTATACATTTATCTCTCCAAATTCTTTATTTTCATTTATGGGTGGCCAATATTGTTCGCATTTTTTCTAAAAAAAATTTTTTTATAGTATGAAATTATAGTTTAATATGAAAAGTGATGTTTTTTCATATATATATATATATATATATATATATATATATATATATATATATATATATATATATATATATATATTTTAAAATTTTAAAATAATAATATCATGCATGGAAAAATTAAATATTTGTAGAAGTGGTTTTATTGTAATATTAAATATTTATTGATTAATTTTGTATATAAATAGTTAACTTAAGTATTTCTCGTGCAAAAGTCGTATTATAATTGTACTACATATTATTTTAATGCTAGTTTTATATTTTAATAAATATATTTAAAATATTTTTTTAAGAAAATTTATTTAAACATTATCAGTTAAAATATTGTAAATGGATTTATTTTTATCACAAATGTAAAATTGAATTTCCATAAAAGTATTCTTATATGAAAGATTGAAACAAATTATATATTAGTTATTGAGTTTATTTGATAATATGTAATGGTTTTTAATGATAAATTTTATATGATTATAAGAAATTTTAAGATAAAATCAATTTATAACAGATAAATTTAATACTATAAATTGAAGTAGGATACAATTATTGCACATATTTATTTATTACCTTTTCATTTTCAATAACATTGCAGAGCATAACAATATATTTCGATTTCTCTTGCCAAACCATTCTCCAAAAATCATTTAACGTTTTTTCTTTTGGACCTTGTGTAGCAATGTAAGCTTTTCTGTTTCGATATCCCTGCATAAAATAACATTTTATAATTATTTTTTAAATATAAAGATATTATTCTTATATAAAAAGTTTATATATATACCAGGGGTTCTACCCCCGGATTGCTACGCTCGTCAATCCTGAGGGGTAACTACGCCCCCACTCGTTTCGCTCATTCTTCTCGTGATACTTGCAATCGTTTAAGTTTGGAGTTAATCATTCATCGGAGTAGATTAATGACATTAATTTTACAATAAATAAATTATATATATATATATATATAAATTTAAAAAAATTGAATAATAATAGGCTAATTTTGTGTTTACACGGATGAAAAAAATCAATTTTACTGATTTATTTAAAAAAATACTTACATCTATGTAGTTAGCATTTATGTAATCGGAGTAAGGCTCATTTGGTAGTTTATTAAGAATAACTCTACTTTCATCATCTGTATAAGTAAAATATATGATTATAGGAGGTTTAAGATTTATTTATATATATATATATATATATATATATATAATACATACATGCTATTAAATTTCCATAACGATTTTTAAATTTATTTTCTGGTTTACATCCATATTCCCATGGTTTCGTTTTTCCTTTGGGGAAACTCTGTAACAAAGTTAATTATGCATTTTTTAACATATTTATTTCATATTGTATTATTATTTTGTTCCTTTTTTTAGATATAAATTATTCATTTTAATTTCAAGATTTTGTAATTTTTCAATAATCATTTATTGTTCACTTTATTTATTATCTTTGTGCATTTAGATGGTTAAAAATATCACCAGAGCGTTATTTATGATGTTTTTGCTATCGACTCATTAATATAAAAGTAAATTAGAAATAAAATATTCTTGAAATTATTTTTCAAATAATTATTAATTTGATTTCATTCGAATAACATTAAAGTGAAATCTGGACGAGTTTCAAAAGATTGTAACTTTTTATTCTTTAAATTATTTTTAAGCAAATATAATAAATAGTAATTTGAAGATATCAAGCGAATATGTTGAGTAGTGATGTGAATTTAAATTTAATAAATTATCAAACTTAAAAAGTAATTGGAAATTTATTAATTATTATGTAAAATAAATTTCAAATACTAATTGATCGACTGAAATAAATGAACATGGTTTAAATCTGTTATTAATTAAAAATACAGTTTTTTTTACCGCGATGATTAAAAAAATCATATAATTGTGTTCCCATCTATAAACTTTTATAAGTGAAAAAAACGTATTTATTAGAATTTTTTAACATTTTGACTGCTATGAGAAATATCAATGGTTGACATTAACATTTTTTCTAACGCTATAAGGGTTACCGTGGTCGATACACACATTCACACACACACACACATATATATATATATATATATATATATATATATATATATATATATATATATATTACCTTATGTAATTTCTCAAGTTCATTTTGAGCCAGTGATTTTCTTACGTATTCTTTCAAATCAGAAATCTTAATCAATGTAGTTGAAGTGTTTGGTTCGTCTATTATAACTTTGTTATTATCTATGATTTCGTATGCAGGTAAATCTTTTCTTGGTTTTAGTTTCGCAATTTCTGTTTTTGATGCTAAATGTTTTTTAGATGATTTTGATGTATCTTTCGAATTTTTAACAACACCTGTAATGTAGTTCATTGAGGTTCAGTAACGAAATAAATATTGATGTACGAAAAAACTCTTTGGATTTTAGAACAAAAAAGAACACAGTTTAATTTACGGCAAAGATTCAATTAATATTTTAAAAATCGGATTATTAGATATCTTTTTATAATTTGTTAAGAAACCTATGAATATTATTTTTGAAAAGTTGTCTTTTATTCAGTAAATTTCAAGCATTTGCTTTAACATATTTAATTTTAAAAGATTTTTTTATATAGAATCAACTATCTATTATTTTATGTAAAAATGTAAAGAAAACATATCATGTTTGAAAAGAATAATCAAGAATGATGACAAATAGATTGTCGTTATAAATCTCTATTACAGGCTCCTGTTAAACAATTAATAAATTAATTGAGATAAATATTAATTGAAATTCCAGATCGAGGAAACAGAAATCAAAGAAGAATATCCAGAATCAGTCAATAGTGAAGACATTATTTTCCATTAAAATAATGCCTAATTTCAATTTTGTCATTATTCAACACAAGTTTTCAGTTTTAGACAATAATTTATCACTCCATCTATTATATTTATCATAAATTGTACTTTATCTCAGATTTTAGCCTTTAAATAATTCTTTCAATTGTAAAAAATCAATTTTTTAGATAGCATTCGAAACTATTTTAAACATTTTTCTCCTAACAAATATTGAAAGAAGTATCTTTAAAGTATATGAATAATAGTGGAAAATTTAGAACAAGAACTGTTTATTTATAATTATGAAAAGTTATATCTGTAATTTTTTTGTAGCTTCTTTAAAAATAATTACGAAAGTTGTAGGCTTTTTAGCATAATTTTTTTTTTAAATAGTTTAAAATAAAATTATTACCTGAAAATTCTTGTACTTGCAAATTATTTTGTCCTTGAGCGGCTTTTTGTTTAAGATTCTTTTTCTTTTGACTGAAAATTAAATTTTATTAACAATAAAATAACTCTATTTAATGATATATTTTAAATTATCGAATATTCAGTATATATATATATATATATAATGAAGTAGAGAAAGAGAGAAACAGATTTAAGAAAGAAAAGTAAATTTTCAATTAAATTTTTTCAATTTCGATTTTGTAAACTTTTCCAATTATACTCAAAATTCTTTTTTATATAATAATTAAACATACGGTTTTGTATGTATTTAAAAAATGAACTTAATTATTTGTTATTTTGCAAAAAATTCAAGATAAAAAATTGTTCGTTTTAATGATTGCTTAATTTATATATTGTTTTTTTTTATCTTGGAAGTATACGTACAAAATAATTACACATTTTATTTCGTTTTATTACGTCAATATTGCATGTTTTAATTGTTTATAATTATTCTGTAAGTATTCAATCATATTTTTTTCTCTGTTCTTAAATATTTTTTTTACTTAGTAATAATTTATTCATTTAATGTTATTTTAATTATTTCCCTCTTTTCTACACACATCATATTTTACAGAAATTCGATTGTTCTCACTCAAATATAGTGAGGTTATGAAAAAGAATTAAAAATAAATAAAATTGCTAAGCAATCAAAGGTATATAAAAGATAGATACGTACAAGAAGATAAAAACGACGACCGGAATAAGTAACAGTATTAAAAGGGCAAACAATTCATAATTTGTTTCCCCAGATTTTTTTTCCTTAATAATAGGTTTTTTATATAATGAGTATGTTGAGTACGAATTCTTAGTTTGATAAGTATTTATACATATAATTGTAATGTTCATATTTTCTATTAACATGATTGGTTTATTATACGGATACGTGGCAGATAAATTTCCGAGTGTGAAATTCTGCCCTAAATGCTGAGGTAAATTTACAGGCTGAAAAGTATTTTGTATTTTATTTTTTATAAATTACATATATATATATATATATATATATATATATATATATATAATTTGATCTGTAATTTCATTTTCAGTCATGTTTACCGTAATTTCTGCTGCAATCCTGAAATTATTCAAATCAAAATGTGTGATATTATATTTTTCAATTATTTTTTTAGTGTAATCTTCGGTATCTTCTGCCATATTTTGTGCATTTGTAGATATAAGTAATCTAAGAAATGTAAAATAAATAATTTTATTTCAATTCAAAATAAAATAAAAGAGCTAAAAATTATCTCTTTCAATTTATTTAAAATGAAAAAAATTATGCTATATTTTTGGATATAAAATGATTAGTTGATTATTATAATATTTTTTTAGAGTCATTTAAAAATAATTTAAAGAAATTCAAATAAATTATTTTTTAATTGTTTTGTTTCTTATTATAGTTGAAATTTCTTTTCAATCCAATAATTCTTATAATTACATACATTTAGTGTTACTGAATTAAAGTTAACTAAGATAAAGTTGTTTCCTATAGGATATAAAATTATAATTCGATTTCAAATATTAGATTTATAAAAATAAATAATCTTCTTATATTATGCAAATTTACATACGCACACATGTACGCACACACACACATAAACATTATAATTATAATAGGTTTCTAACAAAGAAATATTAATTTAAGAGATAATATGTAAATTAAAAAAGTATGTACGTACGTAGTTTTTTCATATTTAGGATCCAATGGTGGTATAGAAATTGTAATAGTTGCATTAGAATATAACTCAATCAAAGGATCAAATTTAAATTTAGGTTTTGGAGGATTTGTATAAAAATTAAACGAAGTATTAATTCCTTCATTAGTATTATCTCCACGAATGGTTATTTTATAATTAGTTGCATATTTGGCATCTGAAAACTAAATCATATATATATATATATATATATATATATATATATATATATATATATGTGTGTGTGTGTGTGTGTGTGTGTGTGTATGTGTGTAGTGTGTGTGTAATGAACTGAAAGGAAAAGGCATTGAATCAGTCGAAGTAGCAAGTTTTAGAAGAGGCTTTCATCCAATAATGAATAGAAAGAGGATGATTATATATATATATATATATATATATATATATATATATATATATATATATATATATATAGGTAGGATTTAAAAATTTGGAACCAATGGTAAAAATAATTATCTTTGTCAAAAAAATAGTGTTACTTTTGAATGATCTAATGATAATTCTTTTTTAGTAATCGTCAGGAATAAACTCAAAAAGAAATGGTAGAAAAGTTTAATATCAAATTTCTTAAAAAAAAATCAATATTACAACTATTTTATGTGATTTTGGAATTCTTTTAAGATATTTGATCTTAAACTCGTCTACCATTTCTCTCCAGATCTTTTTCTAACGATTATTAAATAAGAATCATCATTAGATCATTCAGATTTAATATCTTCCTTCATCTGTAAAAAAATATTTTTATCATTACTTCTAAACTTTTGGAACATTGTATTTTTGGATATATAATCTGTAATTATTATATTGGCTTATATCAAGTCTACTGTTGGATGAAAACTTCAATGAATGTTACTGTTCACTTATACACTTAGTCATATTTATTACGAGAACTAGGAGGGCTAATGAGAAATTTTTATTCAGGATTTATTTCATTCACGAGGTTGTCTTTATTAAGACTATTAGTTACGCCTTATCTATTGTTTCTGACCGAAAATCGAATGCATTTCTCTTTCATGGTAAGTGGTAATGGTTTTCTCTACACGACTGGTGTATTTTATATATATATATATATATATATATATATATATATATATATATATATATAGTTTTCTTTCTACTTAAAATATTCAATTGTTTATACAAACCTTAATAGAATAATTCTTTTGTATTATTAAATTTGGCGAATTTTCAGACATAACTGAATATGTAAGTGAAGTACAGTTGTTTATATCAGATGTGTCTTCACAGAACTGGCATATGAAATTATATACAGGACTGTTAGAAAACGGATGCTTCCAAAATACGGTCATATATTTATCTTCGACGTTAAAGTCAGCAGTAACATTTTCTGGCTGCGAAGGTTCTGTTACCAAATAAATGTAATAAAAAATCTTTAATAAAAATACTTTGAACAAACAAGTTTTACAAAATTACTCTAAAGTGTCTTATACTTACTTTGTAGTTTTGTTAGAAAATCGGATATGTTTTCTTTACCATAACCAGTATTAAAGTTTTTAGCCTTAATCTAAAACAAATAAATTTAATTAAATAAATATAACTATTTATGTATTTACTCTCTCTCTCTCTCTCTCTCTCTATATATATATATATATATATATATATAAATATATATACATATTCTATAATTTATCTCCTTCAAAATATCCTTCATTATCTTTTTATTTGCTTATCATGCTAAAAAATAAGTTTTTTTAAATGTGAATTTATATTTTAAAGAATAAGTAAAGCACATTCTATGCTAAATTAAGTTAGATGATACTAAAAGTATCTTAAAAGGAATGAAATTTATGGTATAGTAAAAAATAATATTATAGATAAAATGAAGAGACTGGATTGAACTGAAGAAGATGGAAACTAGAATATTAATTGAAAAAGGTGCTTTTATAGGACGAGTTAAAGTTGAAATTATATTTTCAAAGATGTCGATCAGGGAAAAAATATTAAATGCGTTACATTGATTGATTAATATGGTGGGAATAACCTTATTATTTGGAAATAATACCATTAGAATTATTTAAATTGAAAGAAAATTTTATAAAGACAGTTATTTCATATAGACAATTATAGACAAATTTATAAAACCGTTTTCTTATTTAAACAATAAATAATTAGATAAAATCATCGAATTTAATGTCTTAGTAACAAAGGTCTGAAATATATATTAAGAATTGAAAAACTTTTTTTGAATTATATGGAAAAAGGTTATGTATATATACATTATTATTTAGAATTGTTTTTAACGAATAAAATATACAATTTTTAAATTGATTTCTTTAGCGTCTAATTGAAAAAACATGCAAATTAATGGAACGTATTTTGACTAAATTTTTTATTAAAATTAAATATTTTTTTTTCGCAATTACAATATTAGTTATTTTATGTAAATCTGCTTAATAAAATTTTGATTATAAGATTTGAATAAATCATTGTTACATCAAACCGTTGAAATATGACTACTTTATGTCATTTAATCATTATTTGTGCACGAAAATAGACTTTAAATTATTATAATCGATTTGTTTTGATTAAAAATGTTTAGTTTTAAGTAAAATATCAAGTGTATATCAGTATATAAATAAAAATATTTTTTACATTTTTAGAAGTAGTGAATCGATGATTGTAACAGTTATGTCATATTTTAAAATTCGGTATTCTTTTGAAAATATTCTCGAATTATCTTTGATTTGTTAACATTTTTATATTATATATTATTTTTTAAATAATTTATGAATAATTTGGTTTAGACTATTACTATTATCGAAAAATATTCTCAATAAATTATATTTCTTTAACTTAAACAAATCTATATCATAGTTTTTTTTTCAGAAAATTTCAAATCGTTACTGTTTGTATTAAAGTAATCAATATATAAATGAATATTAATGTATTTTAATAAAATAACAGTTGATTTTCAAAATCAAGTATAAAAATATATATTTTAATATATTATAAATATATTCAATTTTTCTATGTTGCATAAAAATCAAAATGTAAACTCAGTTTTGATACATTATCAAGTAAATCTAAAAGATAAAAATATTTAATAAAATAACATGTTTAACATTTTTTTTATATAATATATATGAATTTTGTTTGGATATATATATATATATATTTTTTTTAAAAATTTTTGATATATATACTTAAAATTTGGCATCAACTCCTTCGTTAGTATTTCACTAATTTTTAATGTTATTTCATACTTTAAGGAATTAAAATTATTTTCTATTTTTTTTCTCTTGTTTTCATTCTTGTTAACACCAAAACTAGCGTAATATTAAATTTAGTTATTGAATTAAAAATTAAATTCTATTAGAATTTAAATAGATTTTTTTATTAATTTCATTTAAATAAAATCTTTTCATTATTTATAATAGGAATATTATTTTAAATGAAATATTTTTTTATATCTAACCTTGACCTCGTAATTGTAGTTTGGCATCAGGTTTTTAATTTCATAGCATAAATATTCATTCCACAATTTGCATGTTGGATTCGCTTCGATTTTATATTCTTTCGGTTCTCTGTATCCTTTGCAATGCACATTTATAAGATAATTTTCTAATATTCCATTTGGAGGAGAAGGTGGTTTCCATCTTAAGTATAATGCATTTTCACTTTGACCAAACGTATGAAAAAGAGGAACGGCTGGTGGATCTGAAATATTATCCTCAATGTAAAAAAATCAACAGTTATGGTTAATTTATGATTTATTCTTAATTTAAATGTTCACTTCTTATTAGTGCTGACGAGATTAAAATCATAATTTTTAATTAATTTAAATTTTATATATTATTTTATTGACATTAAATAATAAGTATAGTGATTATTATTTAATTTCATAATTTTAATTTAGAAAATCTGTGGGGATAATGAGATCGTAACAATTTCAAGAAGAATAAAAATTGTTTAATTGGTTTGTTTAATATGGATAATTTACTATCTGTTAAATATAATAGTTTAAAATTTCTTTAAAGTTCGATTTCAGGTAATTAGAAAAATAATCGTGATAGAAATTAGGCGCTATGAATAATATGACTATCACATTTGAATAATAAGAAAAGAAGTTCTGTTCAAAGAAATATCAAATGGCATTATTATTCAAATTTATAAATTATAGAATTTCATTGATTTTTTAATAGTCCAATAAATATTTTTGAGATAAAAATTATTAAATTGTATAGAAATAGGTCAGAAATTTTGATAAACAGGTTATCAGAAAAAACTTTTCTTACAGTTTTCATAAATCACGACGTGTTTTTCTAAATAATATAGAGAGTTTTACTTTGTGTTTGGATTATAAATAGATATCTTTTAAATATATTTCTCAAATTAGATAAAAAAGTGGTTGTTATATGATAAAGGTGAAGAATATAAAGATATTGAAGCTGTTTATTATAATTGAGAAAAAAGAAATTTGTAAGCTCGTGTATAAAAGATTTATATATCACATGATTTTTCCCATTAACTGTACAAATTATACGTGTGTGTTTGCAGTTTTATACAGTTAGTAGTCGATTAGTAGAATTAAAAATAATAATAACATGTCCACTCAGAATTTCCATTTTGGAATGTAGTTATTTGTCTATTTTTTTAATTTAATTTCAGAATTTTTTACTGAATAAGACTATTTGAATGAAGCTTATTCAAAGCTCTAGAACCTCTATAAAAGATTAAACTTGGACTAATTTGCTTTTTACACTTTTCAAAATAGATTTTTTATTATTATTTATGTTTTGAAAGAAAAAGTTATTATCTAATTAAAATCATTTCGGGCTAAATACTTCATAAAATCTTTAAAGATATAAATTAACATTGCGAATCTCTATCTACTTTTTAAAGTTTGTTGCATTTCATTACATTTGAATTCTAGTAAATTAGTTAGAATTTTGATAGTATTTGTTTGAGTAAAAATATTATTATTTTGTTTAGTTTCTAAATCGTAGTAATGAATCCAGAACTTATCGGTTACGATTTATTGTACACATCTATTCAATTTACAAGATGAAAATATATTTTAGAGATTATTTTTTCGTATTCGCTTTTGTGTCAAAGTATCTTTGTAATTCAGTGATAATTCATCTTGTCGATGTTTAATTTCTCATGCAATATTTTTATTTATTTATTATAAAAAAATATAATACAAAATTAATTTATATTTTTTATGAAAATTGTTTCTTATTTATTTTTATACAAAAATTAAGTTTTAAATTTTTAGTAGCATATATATATATATATATATATATATATATATATATATATATATATATATATATATAATCACATTAAGATATAATTGAAAATACGTTTAATATAATGATTTTATTGTAGGTAGAAAACTTTATCATATCTGAATTAAGGGGTTATACGCAGTTAGAAATTTCAAAAAATCGATTTTTTTCTTTTTGCATTTTCGGAATGCACATATATTTGAGTATATTCTCTGGAAATTTGAAGTAAATCCGAGAAATATTTTCGGACATACACCTGAATTTGTAAGTAATTTTTAACTATGTGTAAACTACTTCCGAAACTTCAAACGCGTTTATCTCAAAACGGTGTTTTCATAGTCGGTGATCTCGATATTTCAGAAATGGCTGAATCGATCGGTCTCAAATTTTCACACAATCTTCTCAAATATATTCCTCAGGTATTGAACGAAGGAATAAGGTTTACAAAAATTATTACTATTTTTTTTAAACAATTTGGAGCGAAAATTTTAGTAAAAAACGAAAAATTTTTTTCAAGTAGACGCCATTTTGTCAAAAATGAAAATTTTTATTATTCCTTCGTTCAATACCTGCATTAATCTATCCTTTAAAAGAATTGACCATATTTTTTGATTTCAAATAATCCAAACCGCCGATATGGAGATCACCGCCAAGCTCCTTTTTTTGGAGGTCGTTCGGGACATCGTCTGCAGGAGCGGTGCACTTCAATATTTTTTTATGATCGACATGTTATTTTATTCTTGAAAGTAGGATCTATTCAAATAACCATAATTTGTAATTGCAAAATAAATACTGTTTCTAAAAAAAATTCCTAAAAAACGTCGTTTTTGCGCCTCGCAACTGCGTATAACCCCTTAATAAAACACGAGAAAGCTCACAAGAGACCAATTAATGTATAATTAAAAAAAATGAAAATAAACTTACTGGCTGATTTTGTAATGAAATTCAATTCAAGCGCTGGTTTTTCGTTTGGTGCTTTTTCTGGTCTCTTCGTAAAAACTGTCGCTGTGTAATTTGTGAACGGTGCTAACTTATCAATTGTATGCATAGTCGAATCATTTACTGAAATGTTACGAATTTCATTGTTCCACACACTTTTCGCTGTTATAATAATATCGTAATAAATTTGTCCTTCAATTTGTCGGCAGTCTGTTGGTAAAGACCATTGCAGAGTAACGTACATGTTTGAATCCTCGTTTGTCTGCAAATTACCAGTTACCACAGAACCGTTGAAGATATTTTCAGTTGCTGTTTCTGAAATTTTGGTTATTTACATAATTAAATATTTATATTAAATGTGTGGTAAATGTTAAAATATTTAGTAGAGATAGAGGCAAATAATCATATAAATTATTTAATGATAATTTATCCATATTTCAAAATTAAATACTTTTTAAATCGATATAAAAAATATTGTAACTAAATATTAGCTGTTAAGTATTCAGTTCATTACAGATATACTAAAAGTTATTTTTTAGCTTATTTAGTTTAATTTTTCAAATTACAGATCTTGTAAAAAATTATATTAATAAAAATTCAACATGAAAAAATTGAGATTAACAAAAACTTTGTATTTAATGTATAATTTCAAATTGGAATATAATTTATAATTTCAAATTCGAATATGATAAGTAATACAAAATTGTAGATTTTTTAATGTAAATTTCTAATGTAATCTTCTGATGCATGGATATTTAAATATGAATCAGTGAATGAAGTGAATAATAAATGAATATTTATAAATTTTTGTGATATTGGGAAAAGTGTTTTATCTGTGTTAAATTTAATATTAAAAAATTATTGTTTGAAAATGAACAAAGTAAATATTAGTTTGTAACAAAATAAATAGAGGATTTAAAAATATTAATTTGCCTACAATAATCTATACAGTATTTTTTTTTGTATATTTTGAATGAAATATATATATATATATATATATATATATATATATATATAAATATAAAATTTAATAGAACGTTTCAAGTCAAACAGATAAACCTTCAGTTTTTTATGATTGATCATATTTGTTAAAATTTTGTAGTTATTGTTATTGTGGATTCATTTTAAAACAATTACCCTTTGGAAGTTCAAATAAAATATATACACATCTTTGCAAAATCATAATTGTAATGAATACACAATATGCAATCTAGATATAATAACCAGTAAATCATTTTCGTTTCATATTTAAATTCGAAATATATTTTATATACTGTAACAAACATGGATATTGATTAATACAAATCAAATTTTGAAAGTGTGTTGCCTCTAATTAAAATTATAGCATTTGACTTCATTTTTACTTCATTCAGTTCGTTCTTTTTTATTTTTTATATTTTTATTAATCATTATATTTAATCGCCTTTCTATATTTTATATACATTGCATACAATTTCTGATATTTACCTGATGACAGTGTTTCAACAAAAATTGTTCTTGAGTGACCCATTTTGGTAGCACTGACGGGAGTAATTGTTATTTTATATCTAGCAAAGTGTTTCAGTTTTGTGATTTCAGTACGTAAATTTGTTTCATTGTATTGTTTTATATCCTCAACATTTAATGTTTCTTTACAGCCTCTAAGCCCATTCAACTAAAACAAATTCATATTTTATAGAGGAAAATGAGAGTGTGTATAAACATATTAGTACTGTAATAGATTAAAAAAATAAAAATCGTTTATGCGAATGTTTTATATATAAGAGGGAATTATATATATATATATATATATATATATATATATATATATATAATCTCTGGATTTGAATTCGATCAAGTATTTGTGACTAATATTGAAGAAAAATGTTCCAAAACATAATGTGAAAACGAAAAAAGATCTGCAATAAAAAGTAAAGGAAGAAGAGTGGAAAAAATACGTAATAAAATATTAAAAACTTAATAAGAAATATAAAAACAATAAAACAATCCATTTGCTAAAAAAATATGTTTTATTTAATTTTTTAGGCATGAAAATATAGGTATTCAATACAATAGAGTAATATATATATATATATATATATATATATATATATATATATATATGTGTGTGTGTGTGTGTGTGTGTGTATGTGTGTGTGTATAGTATATGTATATATAAATATTTTTTTTATTGTTCACCTGATATTTAATATTATAACCTAAAATATGTCCATTAGGTTTTTGTGGAGACTGCCACATCAGTAATATTGTTGTTTCTTTTGATTCATAACTTACATTTTCTACTTCTGAAGATCCTGTTAAGAAATTGATAGATTAAGGAATTAATTTATTCTAAATGTTAAAATTATTATATTATTATAATGCCTATTTTTTTTAATATTCTATCAAAATTTATAATCATTTAGAGGATGTATATTTTTAAATATATTATAAAATTATATTATGAGCGAACAAATTATGTGCTTTTTTAAAAAAATAAATTCAATTTATTAAATTGATATGTAACTTTAAAATCACGTTTAATGCATTATGTCTTATAATAGTTAGTGGTCTAATCAATGGCGGTTCGAAAATTTTTATCTATAAATATGGCCCGTGAAAATTTATTTTTTTAAAAAATTATGTTTTAATTAAATTAGCATGGGAACTTTCCCACAAACAATGGTTGAATTTCTTATTTTAAATGAAAAATTTCTTAGAAATGAGTTTAAAAATATTTGAAACTAATAAGAAACTTAACAAATTGGAGAAATGTGTTTTAAAAATGGCTGGATAATTTGATGTACGTCTGAAAATGTATAGAAAAACGTAGAATAGAAATAATAAAGAACTATTTTCAAAGTGAATCATAACTTATAATAAAACTAGATTTTTTGTGATATTATGTATTAATGTGAATAATGTTTGGATATTGGCGATGTTTTAAAATATGTACAGAAATAATCAGAATACTATCCAAAAATATCATTAATGAATTATGCTTTGTTAGAATAACTATTCTTTATTTTACTTTAAATGAGTAGTTATAGCACAATCGTATTTAATTTATTCATTAAAATTTAACTACTAGATAGTCAATTAAACACAAATATATTAAAATTACGACCAACGAAATATTTATAATAAAATATTACGTTACGTAAATCTATGAAGAATTGGCGTTCTGGTCGTTTGTGATTTAATATAGGGTCATCCAAATGTGACGCCTAGATTTGTCTTTTATTAAAAAGAAACAAAAGAAACTATATACATGTTTCCCTATACACCACACTATATAAATTTTTCTTGCCAATAAAACATAAATATAGGCGTTACATTTGGATGACTTTATATTTTACTATTGAAGATTATGATCCATGTAACGCAAATATTATATTTAGCTGTTTTCATACTAAAACTTTGTTACATTATTATTGATGAAAGAAAATTAAAAATAAGACAATTTATATATATATATATATATATATATAATTTAATTAATTTTTGAACTAAATATTTCGGGCTTTACATTAATTCCAATATTAGTTATAATTTACACTTACTTCCTTCTGTGGTAATATGCGTTGTATAATTTACTAATACACCGTTCGTTTTTGTTAACGAAATTCTGATTTCTTTGTATGGAGATTCATTAAGAGTGATATTTGTTCCGTCAATAGGAGTTTTCTTGCCGTTTATATATAACGAATAATGATCTTTCGGACAAGTTTTGTCGTTTTCCTAAAAGTATATAAAAGCAATTTTTATTATCTTATCATGCAATACTAAAAAACATGCTTTGAATAAAAATATTTTTCAGCACTTGGGCATTATTTTTCTGTACAAATATTAAATCGAAATTATTTACTTGAAAATGATATTTAAGTTTCTTAATTTCTTAAGAGCTATCTCATATTGTAGCATCGAATGTTTGTACTTCTTTAACTCCTATATCTTACAATGTTTTTATCTGTAGCTCAAAGTATTTATTATTAAAATGGTACTATATTCAACAAAAAGCTTATTAGTTTATTCTCTTTACAATTTAATTTTGATATTTATTAAAATAAAAAAGTATATATTGAGATAGAATTATTTCAATGTTTTTATCTTAACTTTAAGTTTTTTTTTGTTTTTAATCTTTTTCGTAGAATTGTTTGTTTTTCGAAGAGAAATCATTGATCGATTTTAGCATTGGACGGTACTTGTAAATTATACAAAGAAAATTTGTATACTTACTCTAATTGTAATAACAAGAGTGGTTTCATCTTCTTCTTCATTTAAGTAGTCATTTATCCCACTAATTATTATATCTGGAAAAAACATAAAAAGTAATGTAATGTAAACCAATTAGGAGAATCTGAATGAAAAATGTTAATATGCAATTAACAAATATATTGTATTCTCCATAATTTTTTAATTATAATACTTTTTATTACATAAAGAATATTAAAAATTCTAAACAAATCAAATAAAACAAAAAAATAAGTATTTTGATTTTATCGTTTTATAAAATATTCATCTATACATTATACTTTTCCATTCATCGGAATTAATTTTAAAAATATCAGATATGAATATCTGGAAGTTTTTTACATTCATCAATTTTGAATCGTATTGCAATTTGAAACATTTAATAAATAGATAATTCTTACCGTCACATTTTGTCGATTCTTCAATTGAATTGACATATTCTCCAGTATAACAGTTTTTATTGTTACGACAGAAAATTGCTCTAATTGTGTACAAAGTTCCAAAACTCAATGAATTTATTTTAATAATACTGATATCATTTAAGAATAATGTAGTTGAATTTATCCAATGCTGTCCAGACGATCTCTGAAAAAGTTTTATATTTGAAAAGTTTCTTTATTTACAAACGAAAAAGTAATATAAATAAGGTACAAGTCTAGTGAAATGTATTTGTTGTTTTAGATGAAAATAAGACAATGTATTTTTTATAAAAGGTTTCAACTATATGTCACTTTAAGATTTGGTGATACCAATTTTGCCTACACCATGTATTAATTGTCGTCTGTGGAGGTTAAGAGTACTGATTTTTTTTGTGATTTCTAACGTAGTTCATTCTTTTATTTATTGTCTGTAATTTTGTGTAATAATATGCATGTTTAATTTACTTGTTCTAAACATAAATGTGTATTTCAACACTTAAAACAAGAATTGTTAACAAAATTTATTTTTAATTTCTACTTTTTATTTTTTTATAAAATAATAATCTTAAATAAGTAATTCTTTTTACGGATTACAGTTTTTGATTTTGTGCAAGAATACGATAAAATATTCATTTCCACTAAGATATTTTTTCAGTCCTATTAAATAATTTTATTTTTGTGCAATAAACTTTATTTTGTTATCATAATTAAATTTTTCAAGGCCAATACTGAAAAGTATATATTAAGAATGTTTTTTTAGTTCGTAGTTGTTAATAAAATCTCTAAATATAATTTAAAAGATCATCGTTTAAGGCTGAACATCAAAAAATTCCAATGAAAATACTAATTTGGATCATAATTGATTTGACAAATGGATTACTTATTTTAACAGTGGAAAATTTGGTAGAAGTATTCAACAATTACTTATTGTTCATTTTTTAAAATAATTTATAATGGAATCACTTAATAGTATTAAAAAAACTAATTTATTTTTATAAAAACAAATTAATACCAATTTATATATAAATAATTTTATTGGAGGTTCACTTGAAATGTTTGTAATCTGGATATCGTAATATTTTATTGTTATATTTTCAATTTATTGAAATTATTTTATTTTAAATTAAATACAACAGTTTTTTAATATATTGTAGATATTTCGATATATTGTAACAAGAATTTATTTTAAATACCTTATATTCAATATAATAATTTGTAAATCGGTCCTTAGCTTGTGCTCGTTTAATCATCTCAGAGGATAAATCTAGACGAACTTCTAGAAAATCATATCCTCTCTGGATCACTACTGGACGTACTTCACGAATAAATGTCGACACTGAACATAACAATAAAAAAATATTTACTTATCAATCATATATTTCATTATGTTATTTACCTATAAGTAATAATAACTTTAGATTATTTCTTCATAAATAATGATAACTTCAAATCAACAAATTAAATCAACCTTTATACAAATGTTATTATGTAAATATGAAGTTATTTTTTAGAGACTACTATAATTTTTCGAATCTGTATAAATAAACTAAATGAAATTATTGGCGTTATAGGCATTAATAAAAGGTGATATTTTCAACAAAACGAAATTTATTCAATTAATATGTGCTCCATATACTTTAATTATATTTTCCTAATTGAATAAAAGGAGAAAAATATTATTGATAAATGGTTCAAAAGTAGATATTGTATCGATGCATTAGATGAATGTCATAAAATATAGCTAATTCCATTCATTTCCCAATATTAGTTTGAGATATGTGTCATTGAGTATTGTTGTGCAACAGATCAGTTACAATATTAATTTATTGATATTGTCAGGAATTAATTTGATAAAAAAAATCTAAATAAAAATAGCATTAATTACTTTTTTTGTTTAAAAAGTATATTAAACAAATCGATCCTGATTAATATTACAAAGTTATAACTAGTTAAAATTTTCAAATATAATCTAAAGTATCTTTTATAATAAGATGAACTAAACCCACTGTTTGAAATAAATCTTGAATAAGATTTTATGAAAACTCAAAAAATTATTATATCTAAGAAAACCGAAAAATCGAAATTCTCAATATAAAAATCACGATTTGATTAAAACTTACCTTGATGGCAAATTGGAAACTCAAATCCAACTATACATTCATCGCATGTTTTATTAAAGTAATTACACACGTTGCAGTTGGAATGGCAGGAAAAATCACATGGAGTTTCTTTATCATACATTTTACACTCTAAAGTAGAAATAATATTTTTTTATAAAATTTACACCAGCAACATCTTAAATTACATGAATAAATATTAAATAAAATGACTAAATATTAGCATTAATTTTAATTAATCAAAATTTAACTAATCATTAATTTCAATTGATTAATTTTTATACTGAGTTAATGTCATTATTCCAAATAAAAAAATTAACGAATATTTAAATATATCCGAGCAATATTTAAATAATTTGATACATAATTATGATAAATATTTTGAATTATTTCGTGGTTCTTTCAACGCATTTATCGTAAATACTCAGTGATAGAAATTAAAGTATTTAAAAAAAACTTATAACGAAAGTAAAAATAAACTGAATGAAAAATATATATGAAATAGTGGAGAATGAATCATATTTACTAATAAACTGACATTCGAAAAGAGATATAAGAAATAAATATAAAAATACGAACTATAAAAAAATGTGTCTGATTCTTTAAAACGTATAGAATGTAAGAAATATATATATATACGAGGTCGTTTGATAAGTCCGTGTAAATTCCGAAAGATGGCACCACTGGTGCATATCGAGGTTATTTTTAATTAGTAGCACCTCTTGGAAGAACACACATCAAGTTTCAGCCATATCGGTCTACTCCTTTGTGTTTGACAATCGTTGGAATCAAGGAAATCGAGTGATTGTCAAATAATGGACGAAAAAGAATTTGGCGTGTTGATTAAACACTACTTCATTAAAGGCAAAACGCCTCAGGAGACTAAACAGAAGCTTGATAAACATTATGGTGACTCTGCACCTTCGATTAGTGCGGTTTATAAGTGGTTTCAAAATTTTCGGAGTGGCCATAAGAGCACAAGAGACGCTGAACGTTCTGGACGCCCTGTTGAGGTTACCACTCCAGAAATCATTGATAAAATCCATGATATGGTGATGGATGACAGAAGAGTGAAAGTGCGTGAGATTACTAGTGCTGTAGGCATCTCGTGTGAACGGGTACATAATATTTTGCACCAACATTTGGACATGAAAAAGCTATCCGCCAGGTGAGTGCCGCGATTGTTCACGATCGACCAAAAACGAGGTCGTGTGAAGTGTTTCAAGAACGGTTTACAGCTGTTTCAGCGAAATCCGCAGGACTTTAAGCGTCATTTCATCACTGTAGATGAAACATGGATACATCACTACACTCTTGAGACCAAAGAGCAGTCTAAACAATGGGTTATCAAGGGGGAATCTGCTCCGAAAAAGGCGAAGACAATTCCTTCGGCCGGGAAGGTTATGGCGACTGTCTTTTGGGATTCGCAAGGAATAATCTTTATCGACTATTTGGAAAAGGGTAAAACCATTACAGGTGCATATTATTCATTGTTATTGGATCGTTTGAAAACCGAGTTGCAAGAAAAACGTCCCCGATTAGCCCACAAAAAAGTCCTCTTTCATCACGACAACGCACCAGCTCATACCTCAGCAGTTGTGGCCGCAAAACTAATGGAAATAGGGTTCCAAATCGTTTCACATCCCCCCTATTCTCCAGACTTGGCTCCATCGGACTATTATTTGTTCCCTAATATGAAAAAATGGCTCGCGGGAAAAAGATTTTATTCGAACGAGGAGGTGATTGCAGGAACGAATGACTATTTTACAGACTTGGACAAATCCTATTATTCGGAAGGGATCAACAAACTAGAGCAGCGTTGGATGAAGTGTATAAGCCTAAAAGGAGACTATGTTGAAAAATAAAAACGATTTATTCAAAAAAATGAAGCAGTTTTTATTTTTACACGGACTTATCAAACAACCCTCGTACATATATATATATATATATATATATATATATATATATATATATATTAATTGCTTTATTTTTCAAATAAATTCAGTTCCTTTCGATAAAATTATTGTAAGTTCTTTAACAAATAAAAATAAATTTCTTTCGTTTATTATTCGTTATTAACCCTTGAATTATACAAGTGTATAAATTAGTTGTAATAAAATAGTTAATGTTCTATTTTTAAAAAAATAGTTTAAACTTTAAGAAAGCTATTGTTTAGAGTTTCTTACCTTTTTTACAGTATTTACCATTAAATCCAGGTGGACAATAGCATTGATATTCCGAACAAATGATTGTATTATTACATAATTCAAAATCTCGTCCCATAATGTCTGAACAACGACCCGAGCAAGTACTTCCAAAATGACCACTTGAACAATGATAAGATTTCCTGTCTAATGATATTTCAGCATAGGAACTGTCTTCAACAAATTGACATTTAGAATTTTCACCTGCAGAATTGCTTGTTTCTATTATTTTTATTTCTAAAAAAATAGAAAATAATTTATTTTCAAATTAATGAAAAAAATTGAACGAAAATAAATCAATAAATAGGCAAGTACGACGGTCAGAATATTTATTTGTAGAAGAAATTCAATATATGTTGATAGTGTTAACAATAATATAAATATAGATAGAATTAAAATATATAAAAAAATCTCGATTTATTTTGATACTCTGGTAAATTTATTTTAAAATAAATCAATTATTCATCCTTAATATCATAATATATAAAAGTCTTCAATAATTATTTAATGTTCAGTTTAATCGATGATATGAATTTCGATGACCATGTTATCATTGTCAGAGAGTTACATTATACAATCTCGACTATTTTTTGATTGTAACTTACTTATAGATTTTCTTATATTTTTGTTATCATTATCCAACGTATCTAAATACATATATTTTCATGTGCTTAAATTTAAAAATTGGAGATATTATTAGGTAAAAAAAATCAACACAATTACCATTGCCAGTACATTCTCTTATATTATCAATCCCCCAAATTTGATAACTATTATAACTTTGTAAAAAAGACACGAACTCTACTGTAATATTTTCAAAATAAAAATTATTTTCTATTAAAACTGTTTCACGATACCATTCCATGTCCTGAAATATAAAATAAATGAATTAGTTCATTTTATAAATATTCATTTACAAAACAAATTATACTTTCTTCCTTGTAAAATAAATTAGAAACTTGTTAGATTTAATGTGAATTAATAGTCATTAAATTAGCGTATATTGGATTTCGATACTGATTAATAGGAAGAGATTATGTAATAAAATATCTGATACTAAAAATTAGATTACACAATATGATATTGAAATAAGAGTCTGAAGAAATAAAATCGAGAAATTATTTATTTTGAAACAGTGACAAATTTACATCACGCAAATAAATTATCACCCCCAAAACTGAAAGATATTAGAAAATGTTCAATAATCAGTTATTATTCGTTTTTTTTGTTTATAACAACAATAAACTAACGGGTATTTCGATGCCATCATCGTCTGAGAATTAAGTTATAAAATTGCTTTCTAATATCTTATGGTGTAGGGGATGTTATTTCATTTGTGTGAATATTGAGAGAATTAAATTACATTTATGTATAGAAGTTATTAAATAGAATTGTTTATCCAAATACAACCTATTATAATATTTTAGAATATTAAATAAATATGAATATATTACGTGTATGTTATCATTATTAGTCTCTTTTCAGGCAATGTATTGTAGAATATAAAGAAGCATGGAAAGATGTTTGTTACAAACAACACGTAGAGATAAGAAGAGAAACGAGTTAATAACGAAAGGAAATCAAAGTTACGAATATTTTAACAAAAATGAAAAGTTTAAAATTAACATGTACATGTCATATAATAAGAAAAGATCATCGTTAGATAATAGAAATTATTAATTGGAAATTAGAAGATATAAAAAGGTTCAAGTACAGACGGGTGAATGGAGAAACTCAACAAATATTGAAGCCAGTTGAAAATTAAATAAAATCGAGAGTAGTTATTTATTTTGTATTCTATTTTTGTAATGTATCATTTTGTAAAAGAATTGTCAAAGGTAAACGTGCGTGTCTTTTTAAAATATTGAGACGATTGAATGTTAATGTAGGTAACAAATTTCTTCAATGAAAATTTAAAATATTTTTTTGAAAAAGTACCTTTTTTGGACGTAATGCATAGCTATGTCGTATTGATCCTTCGTGATAGATATTTATAGAAATTCCACATGAACTACATAACAATACAAATAATGAAATGCATAATTCATTTTGCGATTGATGTAGAGTAGTGATTTTAAGAACTGCATTTTTCTCTGTTGTAAGTAAATAATGAGCTATAAATAAAACAATATTTGATTCTTGCATATAAAATAATTTCATTTTCATAGATATTCAGTTCATTTATATATACAATAGCAGTTAATATATTAAGTATATAAGAATTTTCAATTTTTAATATAATATTTTAGATGTACCAAAATTAGAGTTACACCCAGTATTGAGTTGATATAACTACAGACTTTGTTTCATAACAAATAATTTATCAAATTTATTCATATAATTTTCAAATATATTCAGTAAATATAACACATATAAAAATAGTGGTTATAAAAATAGTTGTAAGCTGATTTTAAATTGAAAAAGGTGATATTTAAAGTGTTTAATTTTTTGTGTTAGTAAATCAGTATAGGATTTATGTAATTAGTCACATTATACCTGGCAATAGGATTTTAATTTAAGAAACAATATGGGATGGAAAAATCAATAAAAAAGATAACTTGTAATTAAGTTGAAAAGAAAAGAAGAAAAATTACAAATATGTTTTTAAAATGCCAAAATGTTTTTACAACATAATATTCCACATTTCATCATTAACATCTATTCCGATCTTTACAAAATTATAATAACGAGAAAAATAAATTCATGTAAAGAAATAAAATTACTTACATAGAATTTTTTACATCCAAATTATTATTATTTTATTAGTATGAAACAAGTAAATTTTCTAAATTATCGAATATAACAATAAGAAGTAATGAAATTTATACAGTCGATTCAATAAAAAAATGATTTTATTTTATACATCAATAGCAAAAAGACTTTCTTATAATTCAATACATACATACATATATATATATATATATATATATATATATATATATATATATATATATATAATAAATCAAATGAATGCAAATGTTCTAATATTTAATTTCTTGAGTACAAAAATCTATATTTGTAGTATTTATGTCATCTTTAGATGGTATAATACCAAAAATAGTGAGTTTGTTTCACCTAAAAGGATTTTAGTCAAAAAATATTTTCTTTTTTTATGTAAGAAATGCTAAAATTTAAATTGAAAAACTACAAAAAACGAGTTTGTGAAAGTTTAATCTTTCATAGAGGTAATAGGTCTTAGAATACTCTTTATAATTTTAATATTTTTAAATTACTGTATTCGGTATTTTTTAAAAAAAATCTAATTAAAATTGTTAATATGTAATTATCTTGAAAAAAAAGATTATTCCAAAATTGAAACGCTTGCCAATGGATTTGCAATCCTGAGCAGGTTTATTATGAATTTTATACAAATAGTTTCGATACTCTCAATTAAATAAAAATTCAGTGTATCATGCGTCATATATACGAGTATTCAAATACAGAACATAAAAAAATTAAAGATGGTATAAAATTCGAAAACCAGTTGTAGCAATATATTATTTAATAATGAACCAAAAATTCTAACTCAAAAAATTAAAATTAAAAGCCGATATCCTTGAATGAAAACAATCATAGTTATTATTCTTCTTACTTTTGTGAAATTTCCAAACTGATTTTTCGTTATCAGGCGTTTTAGCTAATACATATTTGACGTCAAGCAAATCTTCTTTATCGATGTATTCAAAAATTTTACGATTAGGATATGAAACTATTGATACATATAATTTTTCACCATGTTTTCTGAGATTTATTGTTAATGAATTCCAGACAGTTTTCTTGAGGGTTACTTTTTCCTATAATGATTACATATTATATAATAGTTTTCTGTTTTAGTGATAAATCATCACATTTTATAAATTTGTTAAGAATGAGGTAATGAAAGTGTTTTTAAAAAATGTAAAATAAAAATTATACTGTTATGTGTTTTATTTTCCTTCATATATATATATATATATATATATATATATATATATATATATATATATATATATATATATATATATTACTATAACACTTCAAAATTTTATTTATCCCATTATGACTGTCATAAATTTCAAAAAGAAACATTAAACAATTAAAATTTTACAATTCCAAATTCTTAATATTTACTTAGTAAGAGAGTAAACAATATGTAATTATTGATCATTTATACAAAATAATTTTATTCAAGTTACATATAAAAATATTATTCTATTAATTTTTTAATTAACATTTTATTTGTTACTTGTTGTTTTCATTAAATCTCATATGCAAGTTTTTAATAAAATTTTCAAAACTATACCTCTTTTTCAAAGTATTCTGCACATTTTTGAGGTGGATATCCTTTCGGTATAATATTTTTTTTACATTTTCGAAGAGCACGAAATGGAGTACTTCTTCCTCCTCCATCTATAATTAACCAATAACATGATGTTTCACCTTCAATTATACGCTTTTTATCGCATATAATAATATGAACACCATATTCTGCTCTGACTGAAAACGAAAAAGATCGAGTCTCGTTCAATTCTATTCCAGTGTATGTAAATGAATCTTCAAGAAGAATTTCTTCCAAATCTAAAAAAATATAATCAATAAAATATTTATTCGGACTTTATTTATTATAATTTTATCTGTTTTAAATTGGATAAATATCAAATTTTTAACTATAAATTTTAAAAAGTGTATATATATAAAATGAATAGTTTTTTCAAATATTGTATTTATTTTTTATTACTTATAAGAAATTTTATTAGTCGTATGTAATTTGCTGTGAGTATTTATAATTCATGTATTACAGTGGTGTAAACTTAAGTAAATTTTTTTAGAATAAAATGCGAAAATATAAATTATTTACCAAATAAAACATGAAAAATAACCTTTGAATTTTTGAAATATTTAAAATTTACATAACTCAAAAAAATATGTTTTTTTTTTCAATAAGTGTAATTATATATTTGCTGTACATTACCTTCCCATCTTTCATCGTTTATTAAAAAAGGTATATATTGAAGATTATTTAAACGGATCCACTGATTAGCATTGTAATTACAAAATCCTTTTTCAAAGTCACAATTCAGTGCACTTGAACTTTTATCCGGTACGTAATACTTTCGTATCCCTGAAAAATACACAAGTAAAAATAATTACGTAAAGCTATTTCAATCGATATTCATTTTTATATCAAAAATTTACAACTCATATTTACATATAATAAATATATTTATTTATAAATACCAAACGAGAACTTCCATTCGTTTCTTTATAAAATGCTGAAATGGGTGTAAGTAATAGAAATAGAATTTTTAAATTCGATGAAGCCAAAAAAATATTTAAATCTATACTTTTATAATTCCAATAAGATTTTTTATGAAGCAAGTTAATCTTTATAGTATTATAATTAACAAGTAAATTTAACTCATTTGTTACAATAGAATTTATCAGTTTGATCGATAAAAAAGCATTAAAAAATTGATGAAAATGAGCTATTCAGTTTTGATATTATAGACTCGATACCATTTTTTGTAACTAAAAAAGGTAGTTTTGTATTTTAATCTATGTAATAAAAATGAATTTAACACTTTCTATCACAAATTTTATTACAAATTCTCTTTCTAAGTTATATTTATTTTCCTCTTTAAAATCTCTTAATATAAATAAAAGACGTATATGTGTATAAAGCAATAACTAATTTTAAATTGTTTTATTTTAATAATCAATGTTTAAATAAAAAATATTCAGAAAAATAAAGTTTGTATATAAATGGGAGCAATTATCATAAAATTTCTAATGATAACACTTGAATATTTCTGACAATATTTTTACATTTAGATAGTTACAATACTTTTAACTAAAAATTATTTTTCCAATCATTAATGATTTATATTAATTCATATTTTTTTAATAAATTATTTTTGTATTTAAAGTTACTTTTTTAATTTTGTATTTGTTTAGCATTTTTTTATAAATATTTTATTGACATTTTTTTTACTTTTTCAAAGATTACCTGAAACAGTTTGGTATTTTTGTAAAACAATGCTCGTAGCTTTAGAAGTATTATTAGAGTCAGATACGCATCTAAAATAGTTTTGTCTATCCAAATATTCGTGTGTATATAACAATAATGGGGAAGAGTTTTGTCCATGTGTTAAAATTAGTGTAGACAGAAGAATAGTCAATCTGGAATAGAAAAAAATATATAAAGAAAATATAAAAAAAGTGATTTGCTTTGTGTTGATTATTTTTATTTATTTACTTTACAAACACACACACACACATATATATATATATATATATATATATATATAGTACGAAGATTAAGAAGTGACGATGCCATAAGTGAAATGTTTTTTACATATTTTGAAAAATATTCAAATCTGTTTATATTAAAATAATTAAAAATTTAGAAGGATTTAAATAATTATAATTAAAATATTTATAAATTTCAAATTAATCTGATTTTTCTAAAAAATAAACAGAAAAATAGCAAATAATTGAAATAATGTTGTGAATAATTTAAATACGAATAATATATAATTGATTAAACAAGAAGTTGAAAATTATAAGTATTTAAAATAGCTCGTTAACACAACGAATATGTATAGGTGACCCAAATGAGACTGAATAATAGTAAAGAATATTAAATGATAATAAAAAAGTGAATATGTCCTAACCCTTCAGTTTCAATTAGGTCATTTTATATAAATGAAGTGAACACAAGAATAAGAATAGAATGATATTAGTTTGGAAGAAATTCTTATACGAAAAAAATAGTTTTTGATTAATAAATATATCCTGTATGTCTTCATTAATAATAGTGAAACATGGATCTTAAATGTTAAACTATTTCAAAAACTTTAGACAATACAAAAAAAATATGGAAATATGAATGTTACGAATAATATGTAGAAACAAAAAGAGAAACGAGTGGATCAAAAAAAGCAAAATTACGAATTTTATATCAAAAATGAGAATTTTAAAATTGAAATATGCTAAACATAGAGCAAGAAGAAAAGATTGTCGCTGGAAAACAGAAGTTATTAATTATGAACCCAGATATATGAAAGAACCAAATAGATTTTCATAGATAGATGAACAGAAATATAGTAAAATTCGTCGGCTTGGGATAAAAAAAAAACATTTAATCACTTAAGGGGTTATACGCAGTTAGAAATTTCAAAAAATCGATTTTTTTTTGCATTTTCGGAATGCACATATATTTGAGTATATTCTCTGAAAATTTGAAGTAAATCCGATAAATATTTTCGGACATACACCTGAATTTGTAAAAAAATTTTAACTATGTGTAAACTACTTCCGAAACTTCAAACGCGTTTATCTCAAAACGGTGTTTTCATAGTCGGTGATCTCGATATCTCAGAAATGGCTTAACCGATCGGTCTCAAATTTTCACATAATCTTCTCAAATATATTTCTCAGGTATTGAACGAAGGAATAAGGTTTACAAAAATTATTACTATTTTTTTAAAACAATTTGGAGCGAAAATTTTAGTAAAAAACGAAAATTTTTTTTCAAGTAGACGCCATTTTGTTAAAAATGAAAATTTTTATTATTCCTTCGCTCAATACCTGCATTAATCTATCCTTTAAAAGAATTGACCATATTTTTTGATTTCAAATAATCCAAACCGCCGATATGGAGATCACCGCCAAGCGCCTTTTTTTGGAGGTCGTTCGGGACATCGTCTGCAGGAGCGGTGCACTTCAATATTTTTTTATGATCGACATGTTATTTTATTCTTGAAAGTAGGATCTATTCAAATAACCATAATTTGTAATTGCAAAATAAATACTGTTTCTAAAAAAAATTCCTAAAAAAAACGTCGTTTTTGCGCCTCGCAAGTGCGTATAACCCCTTAAAGTGTAAAATTCTGAAAAAAGCATTTATCCAGCAATGGTCAGAAAGAGAATGGTAATATATATATATATATATATATATATATATATATATATATATTCCTAACCTCTTGGTCAGCATTGTGAATATAACCAAATACCAGTGAATGATAGCATTCAATGAGGCTTTTTCCTAGCATTTGACTGATATAAACTAATATTTTCACAGAAATGAATTATCACCTTCAATACCACAAAATACATATTATAGTGTTTAATAATTATTTATTATTCACTTTGTTGTTTATAACAACAATAGGCTAATGCGTATTCCGATAGCGATGTCATCATCGTCAGAGTATTGTGTTTGAAATGGTGAATTTATATATATATATATATCTTATACAATATATGGTCATCCAAATATGACGCCTAGATTTGTGTTTTATTAAAAAGAAATTATACACATGTTTTCTTATACACTACCCTATACATATGTTTCTTTTTAATAAAACAGATCTACGCATCACATTTGGATGACCTATATATGATATGTATATATGTTTATAATATATGATACATATAGAATGGCCCACATGAGATTGGAGGACAATAAAAAAAAATGATCGTAAACTAGTAAATATATTGTGTCTAAACCATTAAGTTTCATTTGGGCCATTTTATATTATTTATAATTTATATAAACATTAATTTGAAAAATAGCAATGTTGTAGTTAAATTAAGCGATTATGTACTTGGAAGTATTTTTTTCTCAAAACTGTAACATTTTTTATTTGTACAAATTTTCCTCATTATGAATTACAGTATTGTGCATGCACTTATTTTTTTAAACAAAAAATATCCGTTACTGTTATATACTTGATTTTCGAGTTTAAATAAACGTCGATCTTACTAAAAATATTGAAATGAAATTAAAAAATAATTACCTTAAAATTATTACAATATCCATTAAGGCGTCACTGTAAAAAGCACAGATTATTTATTTAATTAAAAATGAAATTAATTGTTCTCACATCTAACATCCGTTCAATACTAACTAATGTGAATTATTCTGCAACAAAAATATAAAATATCTAAAAAGTGGTTACTAATATAATGGTCAGTTTTTATCGTTTCATATCGCTTGTCAGCTACAAAATGACGACATAAAATCCGTGGTTTTACTTCAACAAGGAAATTATCTGTTTAGTTTTAGATATCAAAATTACAAATCTTTTTCAACATAAATTCATATATATATATATATATATATATATATATATATATATATAATGTGGAAAAAATTAACTAATTTAATTTATGCCTATAAATATTTTCTTTAATAAGATTAATAAATTAATATTTTTTTAAAAAAATCAAATATTTATTTATAAGTGTTATAATCTTAAATTTAGTTAATTATTTCATACAAAATGACGCTTTTTTAGACGAAAATAAAAATGCTTTATTTAAAAAAAATCAAACTTTATTTAATCAAAGTACATTCTATTAATATTTACTGTAATACTATGGTAAATTCATTTAAAATACAAAAAATTCAATCCACACAAATTTTACAAGCGTTTAATAATCACTTATTGTTTACTTTATTCGTTGATGCACATTTAAATGTTATATTATCATCGTTAGAGAGCTACATCATAAAATATAAACAATTAATGATTATTGAACACTTTTATAAAAATTTTATTTGAAATTCTGTAGTATTGGTTTGAGTGGCTCATTTGTGCATTGTTCCATTATATTTTATGATTTTTTTTAACTAAATGCAAAAGAAAATACTCCAATTTAAAAATATCATATTATTCAAATTTACAAAATATTTCAATAATATTTGTATTTTGCTTAAATATTTTATATTGATGAAAAATATTTCAAATGACAGTGTAGGCAGTAAATTGGTTATTAAGGGTAGATAAATGTACACGTTCTTATTTTTTACTTTAATTTGTGTTAAGTGCGATATAAAATTATTGTACAGAGAAATAAGTTCTTTTCAAAAATTAATTCTATTGTTGTACTGGATATTGTTGTAATGATATAAATTCAGTTGATATTTTTGAAAATGTTATTACTTTTTTAAAAAAAGACTAGAATTAAATATCAGATATAAAATTAAACGAATTAATGATCAAAATTACATTCTATAATATGAAACGAATTTTATTATATACTATATATATATATATATATGTCATATAAATTAAAATAATCTGGGAATTACTAATTCACGGTGAAATCCCATCCTTATTTTACTATATGTAATCTGAGTTTTCTTCATTGCATGCTATTTTTAATTTAATTTACCCATTCATTATATTACAAATGTACAGAACATTAAATCATCATTTTTAACAACAAACCACATAAAGTTATTCATTGTGTTGAGATAACAGTTTAAAATAAATTATTTACATATGCGTATAATAATTTTTGTGTGATTTTAAAGTATTACGAAGATTGAAAGTTAACATAAAATATTTAAATGATAAAAAATAAGATATTTTTTATTGTTTTATGTTTGATATGTTTATATGTTATTTTTCAACAATGTTATGTTTGCACGTTTAATTTTTATTTAAATGAAGTTAATTTTTTAAAAAATATTTTTTTTGTTCTTCGTTCTCATATTTGCACATGACAACCATATTCCTCTTTTACGAATACAAATATAATTGACATTAAGATTAAGTTAATAAATTTCATTAAATAATTATTGAGACGAATGAAAAATTCGTTCGAATTTTAAATTTACAATTAAATATTAAATCACATTTTTATAGAAATAAATCTCTAAAGTTTATAGCTGTAAGTATTTGATAACCACGTATTGATTGGTTTATTAGCTAATGAGCATTTCGAAGATTATACAATGAGCATTAAAGTGCGACATTATCTTATATACATACATACATACGTACAAACATATATATATATATATATATATATATATATATATATATATATATATATATATATATATATATATATATATATATATATATATATATATATATATATATATATATATATATATATATATATATATATATATATATATATATATATATATATATATATATATATATATATATATATGTATATATATTATATATATATATATATATATATATATATATATATATATATATTTATATTTCATTGTTTGTATTTGTATATCTTGATAAAATCCGTATAAACTGATGTGGTTGTTAACCATTTAAACCGGTAGTTGTTATCATAAATAATATTAAATTGCAACTATTTAAATAACATAAGAATATTTATATATTGTGCGTATATATATATATATATATATATATATATATATATATATATATATATATATATATATATACACACACACACATATATATATATTCGTTTACGAAATGTATATATATATATATATATATATATATATATATATATATTACGTAAACGAATGAGAATATATAGATATGGCATATATTTTTTCCTTTGTAATTAATCGAAAACGTGTATTTTACTATCTTGCAACAAGTTTAATATTTTTCATATTCCACGTTATTAAAAATAGCAGTTGAATATTTTCACTTAATTTATTACATTTGTGGTCGTTATTTTGCTTTTAAACTTAATTGAATTAGTTTACATTTGATAGTTGACGAATCAATACACGGTTATTGTCTAAAATTTAATTAAAAACGCAATAGATTATAAGCTAAATTATATACATATTATATATATATATATATATATATATATATATATATATATATATATATATAATATGTGTGTATGTATGTATCATAAATATAATTTTATTGTTACAAAATTTTCTCAGCCTCCATTATGTAAGTATCATAAATCTTCTAACGAGGGAAAAATGTTAAAAAACACTAGTGTAAATTCAGAATTCAAAATGTTTTCTTTTTTATATATTTCATTTTAAAATTTGAAATCGTAATATATGTAACTAATTTCTTGTATAGTTTTAATTATGTAGAATAGTAAATATAACATTATACAAAAATACTTTGTTAGTTACCAATTCGCATCTACTTCGTTACGTCTAAATATCGATCAAACTTTAATTCGTGATTAGGAAAAAATGTGTAGATATTTTTTTATAATTTTTTACGATTACTATTATGGTAAGTAAAACACACTACTTGTATAAATTAAAATGAAAATATTCAAATTTTATTATATATATATATATATATATATATATATATATATATATATATATATATACAATATATATAATAAAAAATATTAATATGGAGAGAGAGAGAGAACAGCAAAATTCTTATTTTATTCATTGTTAGATGAAGACCTCTCCCAAACATTTCCAAATACTACAATCTTGAAGAATATTACGTATTTTAAAATTAGCGGTTGTCGTTAAAAACACAACGAAAATCTATTTTGTTCTCTTTAACGAGGCCCTGCGACAAGTCAGTGTTTACTTCGACTGTTATGAACGCATCAATTATTGTTTATTCTCAAATTAAAAGTCAAATTGTATACAAGAAAATTAAAATCTTTTCCATATATATTTTTAATTTCAGTTGTAAAATTGTAGACTAGATATATATATATATTTAATTCAAAAATCATTGGTTTATTTACAGGGCCCTAGAAAGAAATTGACAAAAAAAGAGAAGGCACGTTTAGAAGCTGAACGTGCTGAACAGTTGAGAATACAACAAGAGATAGAAAGGTAATAGTTTTAAAATAATTATTGAACATGTATGTAGATATATATATATATATATATATATATATATATATATATATATATATCACAAAATACAAACTTTAATCCAGACAAAATTATATACGAGCGGAGAAAGAGAGGATTGAGAGAGAACGTAAAGAAGCGCATCAAAAAGAGTTACGCGAAATCGCTGAACAAACGATTCGTGTTGAACAATTAAAAAAAACTTGTGAGAAAATTTGCGAAATTGAAAAACAAGTTCTTCAGTATGGAATCATTGAACGAAGTTCAAATAATGTGAGAAAGTTGTTTTTCTTTTTATTATATACATACATACACACACACACACACACACACACACACACACACACACATATATATATATATATAAATGAAATAAATTATTCTTGTTAACTTTTAGTATTCGGACAAATATTTTTTTTTTTTTAAAATTAAAACTAGTTATATTTAAAAACTACAGTCATTGAACTTCTAGATTATTTCAAAAGAATCGAATTATCCTCTTCATAACTTTGACCAAAATCCGAACAACTGTTTTTTATTCTTAAAAGTAAATTCTGCCTATGCGATAAAAATATAAAAACAGTAAAAAAATAAATTTGGTCATTTAACCTATTTTCAATATAAAAGTTGTGAATATACGAGAATAAACAATTAAAAGTACAATAAAATATAGTAACATTACATTCAAAAATAAAATTTTTATTTTCTCATAACTATAATACCATCAGATCGAAAACTTTATTCTATACTAGATATTGACAAAAAATATTGAGTTATATTAGTAAATTTAAAATTTATTTTTTTATATATTTTCCTATTTCGAATTATAGTGGATACAATATTTACGATGTGACGGTTTACCTAATCCATCAAGTTACAAAGATATGTATGAATATCTGCATCTTTGGAAATTGGATGAAACAAATATAGACATGGATCGAATTCCAAACCGAATTGTTGAAGTTCTAAAGGTAACATTTCTTTAATATTACGTACTTTCATTAAAATTTACTGATTTATATATATATATATTTCTTTTTATTTTTTTAAAATTTTAGTAATTGTTAGTAAACAATATGCATTTTAAGTTGTTTTATATACATTGGCTTTAACATAGTAAATAAACATAATTAATAATAGTAGAAAAATATCTAAAAAATATATTTTAATTTTTATTAATATACAAGGGTCATTTGATAAGTATGGTAAAATTATTAGTTGTTTAATTTAATTAATTAAATTAATTTTTTTAATTTAGTTTTTCTTACTTTTTTACCATACTTATCAAACGACCCTCGTATATTTCATTTACTTACTGCATTTAATATTAATTTTAAATAATATATCTATAATCTATTTTACAGTTATTGTCATCTTTGCAATATTTAATTAATCATCCACTTGATGCTTCAGAACAATTACAAAATGATTGGATGAGTGTAAGCATATATATTATTTAAGTTTTAAATGTAGAAGTTGGATTTAAAGTACGTAGAATATTTAGGTAAATAAAACATATATATATATATATATATATATATATATATATATATATATATATATATGAATATATATATATATATATATATATATATATATATATATATATATGAATATATATGCCAACAAAAAGGTTTTATAGAAAAAATATTAAATATTTATATTATATCTTCAGGAAATTTCATATAAGAGATTTAATTAAGAAATCAGTTTATTAAACTATTATCGAAAAGATATTTTGTGAATATAACTATTTAAGAATGTTCAAATTAAAATGTTATTTTTTTTAAATAAAAGGGTATATATACTCGTACACATGCCAGAAGTGAAACTTCTTTTCAATAAAGTAATCAAAAGGTACACGGACAAGCGTATGCCTAAAACTTGTAGATGAACAAATTCTTCAGAATGAAGCAAGTAACAAAATGAAGAAATGTAGTAGGGAAAGAAGCGGTAAATACACGAGATGAAAATTTAAGTAGAAAATGATCAATGTTTTAAATGAATTAAATTTTTACAATTATTTCATATTAACACATTGTATGCGGACAACGCGTCTCGATGATGTCTTTCGCGCTCTAGTAATAGTATGCGAAAGACGTCGTCGAGATGTTGTCCGCACACAAGTGTTAAGTAAGATTAATATTTATTTTCAAATTAAAACTTTTATATCATATAATATCGGACCGACAATGTCGGACCAATAAATGTCGGACCGATAAATGTCGGACCGATAAATGTCGGACTGTTGCTTCCTCCGGTTGTGACTGAGTAGGTATAAACGATACAATTGGTTTTTGATAAGTAGAATTTTGCGCATTAGACTTTACCATCTTAAAGACTGTAAAAAATTTTTTTTTCATTACTATTATATTACTATTGTATAATATATAATATACAATTAAATCAATGTTTTAGAAATAAAACAATTAAAGGAAATGCTTACATATAACATATAACTGGAATAAATAGCATCTTTTTAGATATTATTTATAGATAATTGATAATTTTATAACACCATATAAAATTCAATAAACCTTCAAAATGACACCTGAGAACAAAGAATTCATAATAATTTTAATATAAAATTTTTTGATAAGTGTAGAATAATTTGATCATAATTATAAATAAAATTATTGTGAGAAATTGTTACAAATAAAACAACAGATAACCTCAAAACTGTTATAGGTTTCGATAATTTTTAAATACCATGTGTTTTTAATAGTATTTCTTTTATTTGATAAATAAATTAAATGTATATACATAATTTTCAAATAAACCGCTGAGAAAATGTGAGCAATCAGACTTCCGTTACTACTATTATGTGGTTTCCGCGTCACGAAAAAATTTTACCCCAACGCCGCTAAAGAAGTTTCACTTCAAAAAAACAAATGTGTTAAATACTTTATGAATTTTAATAATTTATATATATTTATAAAATTTATATTTTCATTAAAATTAATTTGTAGATTCGTAAGCAATTCAGAGAAATGTTGCAAGTAACACTTGATGAAGCAACATACAATTTAATTGATGATGTGAAGAAAAAAATAAACCCTGTTGATATTAAAACTTCAAATTATTCAAAAGTTACCGAAAACTTTACAATATGTATGTGGACTTTATTGGAAATGCCGAAACCATTATATAACCCACGTGTTCCTCCACCGTAAGTATTGAATTTGCAAATATAGTGGGGGAGTATAAAATTATTTTGAAAAAATAAAGTAAAAAAACGATTCAGAGTTTAACTGATATAGTATTTATTACTAAACCAAACAATATTTATAACTCATTATTCATTGCAGATCACGTGTAACTGTTGAATTTTCTGATGTGAAATTAAATATAAACTTTCCTGTCGATATTGATTTTAAATGTATGCTATTACGTGTGTTATGGTTAAAATATGATCATTTAACTGAAAATTGTGCAACTTTTAAATCTCCAAATTGTTCCAAAGAATTTGAATTAGGTAATTATTTTTGTATTTACATATCTTTAAAGATTATTTATTTGTATTTATATATTTTTTAAAGGCTTCTCAACGAAATAAGTAAAAATTACACACTATAATGTTTATTAATAAATTGGCGTTGAATTTATTGTTATTGATAATCATATTAAATTCATAAACATTATAAACAAATTAAAGTTACAATTCTGAATTAGTTGAATATAAAATTAAATAAATATTCTAAATTAGTAATACTTAAAAGTACTAACATTTATTATATTATATAGAAAACTTTATAATTGATTTTATAATTTAATAAAAAATATTATTAGATTTGGATAAATACACTTTAGAAGAATGGTCACGCCGAGAAGAGCTGAAAGCTGAAAAAGAACTTTCATTTCTTGAAGAACAAAAGCAAATTGATGAGAGCAGTTTTCTTTATAATCAAATCATTGATAATATACTCAATCAACAAGATGAAAGTTTTCAAGAGACTGAGATAGAAAAACCAGTCGTAAAAACTGTTAATGATTTAATTATTGAAGAAGAAGGTAAATTCTATTTTATAATAAATATATTTTTGTACAAATAAATTCTTCGTATCAAAACACAACATTTTATAAAAATATTTGTCATATGATAATTGTATTTAGTGTTCATTTTTTCACTATCACTCATTTAGATAGTTAAAACATTATTATATACATTTTTTTACAGCTTATTGAATTTTTAAATTCTATACTTTGATGAAATTACATAGCCATTTAAATGGCCTATAGTGAAAAATTGGATAATAAATATTTATTAAAATATCGTAAAAATAAATTAACATATAATTCCAAACCAGTTTTCATAACATAAATAATTTTTTAACACAAAAAAAATAATTATTTTACAATATTCATAATTTAAATTAAAAATTATTTTTATTTTTATTTGTAGAATCATTGATGGCAAAAATTAAAAAACGTTTAAAGACAAATGTACCTGAAAATGTTGTTAACTTACGAAAATATTCAGTTGTTGGAGGCATTATTCATATAGATTTACTCCATCAGCCCCCACAACCAAAACAACTTATTAGTGGAAGAGTAATGGCAACCTGTAATTAAATTATATATATATATATATATATATATATATATATATATATATATATATATATATACAAATACATGAATATAATCTCTCAGTATATTTATTTTATTATATTTTCTTTTTTAATAATATTAAATATGTTATTAAAATATTAGTTCATTAATAATCTCTTTTTACTATTAAACTTTTTTAAAAATAATTACCATAAACATTAAATAATTGTGATGTTTAGTATATTAATTTAAGAAAATAAATTCAACTGCATTATCGAAATAAAGTTCAAAATTATTTTTTGTGCACATTTTCATTATCTTTTTTAAAAATGTTTTTCTTATGTCGAACTTATAGTAAAACTCCCCAAAAAAATAAAACCTGTTGAATTTCACGTAATCTACAAACCTCCAGTACCTGTTGAAGCAGGTGTAAGACGTCAGCCAGAAGAAATTGAAGCAGAGCTGAAAAAACAGGAAACAGAAATGGATAAACTAGCACTAGTTTCTTTGGAGTTAGTATCATTTTTTAATTACACATATTTTTTAATTCACTTTGTTGAAAAAAAGGACTGATAAAAATTATTATAAATACTAAATAATTCATATCATTATCTTGTCAGTAATAATTAGTTACTATTTAATATTTGCATTTTAATCACAATGACATGTATTTGTGTTTGTAGTCTGGAAAATTCATTTTAACATAAATGAATCGCTCATTTTAATATAACTAGATTTTATAAATGTGTTCAATAATCATTTACTGTTTATTTTATTTATGATACACATTTCTGTGGCCATGATAATCATCGTAAGAACGTCGCATTATAAAATCTAATCTAAAATACCAGATCTTATAATGTAGCTTTCTGATAATAATGACTATAGAAATGCATATCAAAAATAAAGTGAAAATTAAGTGATTATTAGAATTAAAAATTGCTAAATATATATATATATATATATATATATATATATATATATATATATATATATATATATGAAATTAAAGTCCAACTAATTAAATTTCAGTTTACCTGAAACTGTATTATGGTTTGAACAACCATTAGTGTGTATTTGGAATGAACAACAACAAGTATGGATGACAAACGACATACATGATGTTAAATACAATGAAGATAAGTTTACACTCTCATTTAGAACTGGCTTTTTTGGTATTTTTGGCATTGCTGTAAATAAATATGTTAATTTTCCATATCAAACTTGGGAAATAAAACCAGATTCTAAATGGTAAATAGAGTAATTTTTATAAAAATAGATCTGTATAGATCTTTTCTAGTTATCATTTTATAATAAGAAAATGACTATAAATTATGACAATAAAAAAGTTAATTTTGTTACAGCGATAGTGTTATAATAAATATTACTGCTGCTATTATAATTGTTGAATTTGTTATTTGCGAAGATAATATACAGTTGACACAATTACAAAATGGAGCAACGTTAGCATTGCAAGATCAAATTGGAATTGATTACAAGCTTCCTGAATTGGTTAAGGTTATAATTAAATTACATTTCAAATACCTGATTCATAATTTTTTCATGTTTTTTAGAGCAAGTTGTTATATTAAATATAATTTCATTATAATTAGGTATTCTTTGAAACAGTATATTCAAAATAATTTGAATTTAAATAAATTAAATTTTATAAAATTAATAATACAATTTCTTAAACGAATTTCATTAACAATAAAATAAAATTATCTAATAGTTATTTAAGTTATATATTTTTTTAGCAGATAATGCAAGATGGTGGTGTAGATATATTTCCATCATTTGATATATTTTGTTATATCGAAGGTAATTTTTTCTAAATAAAGAATTCTTGAAACTATTATCATGAAAATTTTAATTCACAGTTTAGATTTGTTTATATTTAACTTTGTATTAAAAAACAAAATAATTTAAAAATACTATAAACATTGACTTATCAAATTAATATTTAATCAATGTGTCTTTCAAGGTACATGCGAAAAGCTTTGGCCATTTGAAAGACATTTATATTATTGTTTGGCAATACTTTCACCGGCCTATAATTTCACATGGTCAAGATGGAACTTTTCAGCAGGAAAGAGAAGTGTTGTATTACAACTAAGAGAATATTTAGATCGAAAAAAACTGGTAAAATGTTTAAAAACTAATTGATTACTATTAAAATTAAATTACTATAAAAAATCAATCATTTTTAGAATTAAGTTTTTATTTACTAAAATTCTTAAAAAAATCTCAACTAATGAAATTTATATAATTTTTCAATGAATTAGTTTAAATTGAAAAATTATTAAACAAAAAAAATACAATTATCATATAATAAAAAATATTACATTAATTTAATTAAATTCACAAAGGTTAGTTTTAAATGATTTTTTATAATACTAATAAACAAAGAAATTGGCTACTGATAAAAACGGACTTAGAGGAACGTAAAAAGTTTCTAAAAAAAGTTTAAAATATCCGTTTTTTAGGAAAATGCTTTTTAATATTTTGAAATATTCAAGTTTGTGCCATATTGGCCATAAAGATTATACAAAATGATACATTTTCGTTTTAAAATTTTAAATTGAAATTGTAGAAAAAATAAGAAAAATAATCATAGAAAATAAATATCAGATAAAATTATTATTTGAAAAACTTCTATAAAATTGATGAAACAAACATTTTTATTCAATTATTAAACAACATGATTAGATGTTTAAAAGTTTTACAGAGGTCATAAAAACTTGCATAAAATGACAATTATTAATACAATAGCAATAATTTACAAATTTTTTTTAATGTAAATAAAAATAAGTAAAAATATTTAATACAAATCACGATATCCTAAAACATATACAGAATTACGTAAACAAAAATATATTTAAAATATACTTACGTTTTTAATTTTTTCATATATATGCATATATATATATATATATATATATATATATATATATATATATATATATATATATATATATATATATATATATAGTTTTAATTTCAAATATTACATATATATCTTTTAAAACTCATTCATTTATTATATTTATAGAATAATTTTCAAGTGGTTATTGTTAATTAATATAAACCAATTTTAGCCAACATATTTAACATTATTAACAACACCACTTCATGCAACACTCATCGATTGTTCAGAAGTAAGTCAAACATTTAATCCAAATGGTATTGAAGGAATGAAATTTTATTCTGATCTATATAATTTGATGGAAGGTACGAGTACTGTAGCCTCTAGAAAGAAGATATATTCTGCTAGTCACAGATTAATTCGAACTGTGGCTCAATTACTACTTGCTACAAGAGTTTTGAGTTTTGCATAAATATTTTCTATGATAAATAAAAAAATAGCATAGTTTAATAACTTAATTAGAATGTGAAACAAAATAATTTATTTAAGATTCTTAATTAACACTAATACAGTGTTATTTATAATTCAAGTAATATCAGTTTAATGCCTTCAATTAGAAAGTTTACAAAATTATTTTTTTCATTTCTGAGAAAAATAACGATTGATCATATTCTAAAGTCACAAATTATTATGATCTGTTAAAATAATTATCTGATAACATTTTCATGATAAATCCAAGATGCACAACTTTAACATTAGTGCTGTAGATACAAAGATTAATCAGTAGCAATTATCATTATTCCTAATTGTACCTTATATTTGACTGAAAATTCTTAATTAAAAACCAATTTCTGTTAGAAAAGAAAACAATATATGGATGGTTTACAGATTTTGACTAATTGTTCTGTATAGAGGTTTTAACAATATTTTTGAATTATTATATAGAGTGAATTTAAAATAATATTCAAATTTATTGTGAAGAAAATATTTTTTTAAAACAAACATATTTTATGTAAGTAAAAAAAATAACTATTATGGAATAAATTATTATTCTTGAAATTATTTTAAAAATGATGTTTTACTAATGAAATTATCTTATATATATAAATAATATTATACATGTAATAAAAACATGCAAAATATTTAATTAAAGTTTCAAGATGAGATGACTATTCCTTTCCTTTTCTTTAATGAATCCACTTTGGATTCTTATTCCAATTTGAAAGTAAATTATTATAAAAACACACTTTAGATATATAAAATTAAAAAATATATTTATAAATATCAATTTTTCATAAATTAATACATTTAAGATTCCTCTTTAGCTAACTATAATCTTATTTATTTACACACTTTGAAATGTTATTCTCTGTATCTTTAACATTTTTTATTATTGTTAACATTGAATTATTTATCAGTTTCATACATTGAAACAGTGACATAATATAAATATCTAACAATAATCAGGAATATTTACTTATTATAATTGTTTTATTATTTTCGTATTTGCCTCGTTATCGTCGGGAATGACGTCAGAAGCTTTAATTTCACCAACACCTTCTATTACGTCGTCTTGCAATAATGCAGAGTTTGCTTCGTTGAGCTTTGTGTGGTTATCTAATAATTTCATACTTTGTTGTTTTTTTATTTTCTCGTACCATGACTGTAACCATTTACCTCCTTCTGTGTCAGATATCTAAAAACAAAATATAAAAAAGACTATAAATACACAGTCATAATTTTATTAACTTTTTTACAGTAAATCTTAATTTTTCTATATGAAAGTATTTAATTAGAACAGTACCATATATTTTAAAGTAAATTTTTGAAATTTGATGAATATAAAATTTTTTTTTGATTTTTTAAAAAATCGACATCTGTTTATGAAAATTGTTTATTCTAATAAGTAATAGTTTATTTACTGTTGAAAAAACGTTATTTATATTATAGTAATCGATTTATAATAAAAAAGAGTGAATTATAGTGATTTTTCACATTTTCAATTTTTAGCCCTATAGTATACAAAAATTCAAAATTAAAAAAAATCTTCTATATACAATAATTGTTTTTATTTGAAGATCAATTATAAAATAAAACGTAGCAATGATATAAGAATTATATTTTTAGAAAACTGAATTTATTAATTAATATCAGATCACATAAAAATCATTATTTTAATTTTCAGACATATCTGTTGATGCAAACTTCAAACTTTCTTTCTATAATTAAAAAACATCTCTAAAATTAAGCGAATCAGTGACTGATATTACAATTTCAAAATCAAAATGTATTCTATTCTTAGAAAATTTGATTCAATCAAAATTTGATAATTTTCTGGTGCATTTTATTAATGTGAACTTCAATCTATCTGTCTAGAATCAAAGAATAATTCTAAAATAAAACCAATCACTAATGAAAACGGAATTTCAAATAAAAAAAAATTATTGCAAGAAAATTTAATTCAGCTAATTAATCGCAGGGCACGCCTAAATTTATTATTTTATATGTAATCTGTAGGTACATCACTTGATATTGATTTCTAATATTCTGTTTAATATTCTGATGTAACTAAAATTGATTATAAAATAGTGATTGAAATCGAATCTTCAAACACATAAGTATTATTTTTCTGAAGATCTGATTTAGAAATGTTGAGAAATCATTTATCGAATAATTATCTGATGATTAATCATCAGCATCAACATTTTTGACGATGAATTAAAATACATATTAAAAAAAATCAAATCAATAATAATTAAATTACAAACCGTATCTTCCTCAGGTTGAATTGATTTTGTGAATATTTGTAACGTATCGGGTTTTGATGGTATTGCGTGTCTTTTGTTATTAGTTGAATCTCCACTTAATGGCCTTGTTTCCGTTTGAGGGCCAAGTTCCACTAGAAATTGAATATCTGCATGTTCGCCTAATCTGAATCCAGCACCAAGCCTTGAATCAGTGCCTAAAAGAAATTTTAAGAAAATTGTGTGTGTGCGCATGCATGTAGCCAAAAATATTCGTCACATGGAAGCTGTTCAGAATTTTTTTATAAAATTTGTAAACAGAATTTAATTCTAAATACTTGTTAATTGATAATAACTTCATATATCAGTGATTAAATTAACAAACAAAAAAAATGTATTATATATATATATATATATATATATATATATATATATATATATATATATATATATATATGAATGTAAATGGTTGAATTTTATACGCATTTATTTTTATTTCATTACCTTTTTTTACTGGTGGAATATTAGAATAAACAAGTGATAGTAACGATGGAACTTCTTCTGGAATAATAGCTGCTAAAATAACTGAAATGAAAATTATTTAGATTCAAATAAAATCTTAGAATGGAATTAAATGTCAATTTATTGAAATGACCAATTTTAGAATAAAATTTGTTTAGTATCAAAACATATTAAATATATATATATATATATATATATATATATATATAAATGAAAAAAATTAATGGTTGAATTGGTCATGATATTTTCATCCAAAAAAGTCACTGATTTCGTTTTCATCAATAATTGACGTAATCAACGTAAAAAATGGCCAGAAATCAGTTATTGAAACATTTAACCGCATCTTGTAGTAATTCAGACAGTTATATTAAGGTTTTAATAAGAATATCATTAGATATTTAACTCTATTATCTAATTTTACTCTTTTCAGTAATTATGTATATAAAAATCCTACCAGTTTTACACAAATGAATTATTTTCTATATACAGTAGCCCTCGTATAACGCGGATGTTAGGTTCCATAGAAACTTTACGTTATATAAATCGCGTTATGCGAAACTCAGATCACATAGAAAAACTAGGGTTATATTCTGAAATCGTTTTTTATTAAATTATATAATCAACAATGACATATCCAACAAAAATATTTTTTTTAATTAAAGTAATTTATGTAAAGTAACAAAATATATAAATTATGAAACAAATACCTTGTATAAAATTATAAAAAATACAAATTGTACATAAACTTCTTTGCACATAATGCATAAATGTTTTAGACAAAACAAAATAAAATACATATTTTAAGCGCCATCATTGTCTTCAAAAAAATATTTCGTGGATGTTTTACCACCAAAAATGTGTGCGAAGTTTATTCGATTTATGAAATTAATTTAATTATATATATATATATATATATATATATATATAATTATTAATTTAAAAATATATAAAAAGATAAAGGGTTATTACAATTTATTAAACCGCGTTGTGTAAGTATCGCGTTATACGAGAGTTGTCTGTATTTATTATATTGATAATATTTATATACATTCTATGATTTCATTTAAATGAAAGATAATTCTTTTTATACAAATCAATTTCTAGTAAATTTTAATGGAATATTATTTCAATAAACTAGAATATAACTTACTTAACTTTATACGTCATAATAATATTATTTTAGATCTAATTGTAAAAACAAACTTCAATTTTAACCTTAAAAACTTTCAATAACATAAATTAATTATTTCCACATTCATTTTGAAAATAACTTTTCTGTACAAATATGGTTTTCCTGATTGCATTGGTTACCTTAGTTGTAAAAACTTTCTATGTATAAATATACATGCACAATTCAATTTTTATGAATGTGTACTTACATGTTATACTAAATAGGAAATATAAAATACACGTGAAGGACTTCATCTTGATAATTTAGATATTGACTGATAACTTTCGAATTTTGTTTCTGAAAAAATAATACGTTTATATGTTTGTCTATTTTTTAATTTACAAATTAATATGGCCTTAATTTTTTTAAAAAACATACATGAAAAAACAAAACTTCCATAAAGTATTATACTTTACAATAATTCATTTTTATTACATAAAAATATAAAAGTGTGTGTGTGTGTGTGTGTATGCATGTGTGGTGAAAATTTTATAATTTTTTAGATATATTATTTTGATATTTTATTTGAAATTTATTTTACAATATAATTCTTTTATTAGAGACAACTACATTTTAGGCAATTAATCTATTACTATTTAATCTCTAAGAAATGGAATTAATAGAAATATAAATATCCAATACATTTCAATCGAAAAGTTGTTATAATCAAAACACTGATAATATTTACAATATATTTCGAGAGCGAGAATAATTCACTTTTTCATAAACTTGTCATTATTCTAACACTACAAATTGAAGTTTTTTATAGTTACTAATGGTTCAGTCTTCATTGTTTATATATATTTCGATTATAATTCTATCATTTTCAGAATACAGCACATGAAATTAAAATGTACAAAAAAACAAGAAAAAGTGAACAATAACTAATTATTGAACAGTTTAGTCTACTTCTTTAGAAAAGAATTTAGTAATGAGTTTTATTATAAAAAAGTTAACAGTGAAAGTAATATAGTGAATCAGCGGATAAACAAAAAGAAAGATTTCTTAGTATATATATGGACGTTTTAGAAAGAATTCAAGAAAAAAAATTCAAGTGAGTTATCTTTTGATGTTATCAATACAATTTCCAGTTATATTATTAATCCATTGAATGCAAATTACAAAATCCTTCAGAATGAATAAAATGTAAATATCTACGATTAATTAAGTTTTGACCTGTTTTTTATTTTTATTTTCGATTAATCATATATAAAGAGATAAAAATACAACTTTCAGACAACTAATTTATGCGAAATGATTAAAAATGTTTATTAGATTCTATTAGATACAAATAAAAAAAGGAACATTACTCATTAATTTTTCATTATGACAAAGCATCAGCTTATTTTCTATATAAAATATGTTGTTTTTGTTAATAATATACAATAGACTGTTCGCCTTATTCTTCTGTCTTGTTTATTAGTCTAGTTTGAATTAATTATAGAATAAAAGTGTATTCTGAAAAGAAAACATTTAAACAGTGAAAACATTACATTTTCGACGAAAAAAGGTTTTAAAAACATCTCGATTAAAAAACTATTTTCAGTTATGTCTGTAAGGAACTAAGTCGAAATCAAAATAATTCAAGGTATCTGTAGTATTAAAAACATTTTTTGTTTCTCGATACTAATTTTTCTGGTTTTGTTAAAATAGGACGAATACTTTTGTAAAATTAAATAAATATTTAAAATTATTTTGCAGTAAGAAAGCGTTTTCATTACTAGAATATTAATTAGTTAAAATAAATGGCAAATGAAAGGTCGTAAACAAACTAATGAAACAATTTGTAAATATGGGAAAGTAACATTCAAAATTTATTAGTTTCTGTCTGAATATATAATTATTTATATATATATATATATATCCGAAAACTGATGTTTTTGTTATTAAAAATATATTGATAACTCCTAAACTTCTAATATCGAAAAATCGTTACAATATTCATCACTTAATTAAACTTATGTTAATAAAAAATATGAGAAAACTTTGAAAACAATGAAATGAATAAATATCGATAATTGAAACCATTATTTTTGGAAAAAATAGCACTATTATTTATGAGAAAATGATCGAATTTTGAATACAAAATTAAAAATTAGTTGCAACCATATAATATACTTAATGAATGCAATATAGTTGAATTTAACGGTAGCAAAAATTTAATAAGGGATGTCAATGGCGTAAATTAATTAAGTTCAGGTTAATATATTACATATAATATTATTATTTAAAGATAGATATTTTTAAAATTTTTTATATATATATATATATATATATATATATATATAAATATACAATTTTAAATCGCTCTACTTTTTATTCTGAAATTAAATTATTAAAAAAATATATAAAAATAAATTTGGTGTAATATAAATCCTAAATGAATCATATTCGCCATTTTTTTAATAAAAATTCCCGTGCGCGCACAGATTACTTTCTTTCACAGTAACCCAAACCACATATCGTAAATCAAATATCCAATCGTATCAAACCGTCCGTTTCAAAGACGAAAACGAAAATCACTAAATTCTTAACATTGACGCTAAACAGTCACGTTACTGATACAATTAACAATAAGGAAAGCGAATTCGCACAACAATACAAACAGAAAACGTATAAACAACACAAATAAACACGCAACGTTTTACTCACAAAATATTCTTCGACGGGAAATAATTTGAAGACGATGAAGGAGAACCAATTGTTAACAATTTAATATTAAATAACATGAAATCATATACGCATTCCAGTAACGCAAACAAGTCTGCAGCAACGGTGCAAATAAAGCAACTGTCGGTTTTTGAATAAGAAACATTCAAGGCTCGTCGAAAGTAGGTTAACACTTTCTCTTTCTAAATATTAAAAGTATTTGCTTACTGATTCTCTCTCGATAAAAATTTATAACGCACTCCTTACTACTAATGAAATTTATATTTCATTTCACTTGTTAATAATTGGCGATTGTTAATTGATTTTAAATTAAATACGACGAATCCCTACAATACTTGTAAAGACGTACAGAATCTTGTCGAAATACTCGTAAACGTTGAAGAATAAACAAAAAATTCACTTTTAAAAATTAAATATAAGACCAAAAAATACATAGCAAAAATTATTTATACTATTTACTAAACGTACCCGAAATTAAAATATAAATAATAGTTTCAAGTTTATAAACTATATTTTCAATTCGATAACAATTGTAATCCTATTAAGTATAGATTCTATGAAGAGTATTCAATCATTTTTCACATGACAGCCTTTTAAGTTATTTTTTATTGCTGATGAAATATTTCCTTGATTTTCTTTATTATATTTTAATCTTCTTTATAATTCATTTTAAATCAATTCAATGGGATAAGATCTTAAAATTCCAGTGAAATGTATAAAAAATAAACAATTAACTAATGAATTATATAAACTTTTACTATGAATCATTGTTGTGTTCAAAATATTTCTTTTTCGTTAATTTCTAATTTTTCACATTTTTCTTCAAAATAGTCAAATAATTCTATTGATCTATAATGTTATTGTTAATATGCAATTTTCTACATTAATTGTTGCTATATACCCACAAATTATCATTACCATGCTTTACCATTTTGGTAATAAATCTTTAATTTTTTTCCAAATCAAAATTATTTTATTATATTCATTTTTATATAAAAACAATGCGTTGTTCCAAAATTCTTTGGGAGCATTTTATATTTTTTTATAAATAAAAACGTTTCTACTTATTGATTTTCGAAATAACAGCTTTTTTTACACTACTCTTCTTTTGTACTCGACATTTTAAGCACTTTTAGAATGATATTATCAAGTAAATTTATTCCAAAATATTGTTCCGATAATATTATCAATGCACTTAATTAAAATTCTAATTAATTAACTGCAAAATTTTTCATTCTCCTCTCTTAATTAACTTTTTAAGTTTTAATAGCAACTAAACAATAATCTTATGTTTTATTATGGTATTTGAAATTTACAATAATGATTTCTCATTTTTTTTATCTTGACAACAATTTTCGCTTTAAAAAATTTTGTCCCATTTTTCTCCAATGCTGCAATTTATTTCAGTTTTTTTAAAAAAATAATAATCTGAAAATGTAATCTAAGATTTATTTTCATAAAATGTAAAAATTCGATAAAACCAATAATTATAATGTCCAAACCAATTTATGACTGTTTGAATGTGATACAAATTTTGAAGAACTTTCAATTTAGCAAATACTTTCGAAATATATTTTTATCTTATTTATTTTGATTTTTAAAATAAATAATTTTAATTCTGACTATAAATATAAGGTATTACATTTTTTCCAAAATTTAAGATATTAAATTTTTCGAGTTGCATGTTTACATGTACATATGTATATAGTATTCAATATTAAACATCATCGTTTGATATTTAATTACACGACATAATACGATGAATGAAGAATTAAAAGTTACACATATTTAAAAACCAAATAAATTTGTACTGTGGAAAAATTTACATCTACTGTTTTAATAAATATTTTAATTTAAACATAAACTGTCAAGAATTTGTCATTCAAGATATTTTAATCTTTTATTCAAATATTTCGAAACGTAATAATTCTTACTTTTTAATTCATATTAAAAAAAAATGCTATTTGACATTTGTCTTCACTATAATATAAAATAAACAAACGTTATTTTAACAAATGTAATTTTACAGTAAACAGATATTGTCTGACACGCCTTTTGATTTACATATGGAATTTTTATGTGGGATTAAAGATTTCAGAAAAATCGAAGATCATTTAAATTTAGCGTGGTCATTGTTTACTTTCGAGATTGAAAAGTCAATATGACTCGCAATTGATCGATTTATAATTAAAATTAATATATAATAAAAGTGTAGTAATGGAATGATAACATTACTGGAACTATGTAAAACTCATAAAATTATATATATATATATATATATATATATATATATATATATATATATATATATATATATATGATATATATAAGAACATTTAATTAATTAAAAATTGTTTTTAATTCATATTTTTTTAAAGGAATCATAAATTAAATAACATTTAGTAATAATTTTTAATAATAACTTACTGTTTACTTTTTCAACTGACGAAAATTCAGTTGCAAATTAATATTATTATAATTGGTTCGGACGAATTATAAACAAATATTATTATAACTGGTTTAAACCCAAAATAACAATTGCAGTTTAGATACATTTAAAATATTAAGTGCAAAAAATGAAGTTCAATAATTTTATTAAAAAAATGCAACAAGAAATTCAAATAATTTCTATATAAAATTTGAACTTACTATAAATAACTATAATTATAATATCTTTTTCTTTCTTTTAATTAAAGAAATATTTACCTTTATAACTATTCGAAAATATGAATAAATATGTGTATAAATTATATTGTAGTGTTGAGGGTGAAAATTCATTTGTATTAATATAATTTAATGCTTCCAGCTTATATATCAATTTGTATTAATTTTATATGAATAATTTTTCTGTTTGTATTTCTAATTTTTTTATGTTTACAATTTATATATAATCTTATTGACATAGATAGAAAATTCGAAATAATTGTTTCCTTAATGAAATATTATTATCTATTGTTTCATTGTGTTTCTCTCATGTAATTATATATATATATATATATATATATATATATATATATATATATATATATATATATATACATAGCAGTTAAATTATACATGAAATTAAATTTGAACTAGATAACAAATTTAAATTATTTAGTACATGCCGAATATTCGTAATATATATATATATGGGTGTGTGTGGATGTGTGTAATATTAATAATAGTAGTATTAAATTAAAAACAATATAAAATTTTTAATACCTTCAACTTGTACGTGAATTGACATAATTACCTTATAACGATAATACAAAAAAATAAAAGCTATTAAAAAAAGATTGTAAAAATAAAACATTTTTTAATACCTTACTAATATGTTTAAATGTAACAAATGCTACTAAAAAAACCAATATTTTTTATGTCTTCTTTTATATTAATAACGATATTAATTCTGAACAGCTTGTTATTTATATGATTAATAAGACTATTTTTATATGTACTTATATCATTAAATGAATAATTAAATATTTTTTTCTGCTATTTTTTTGGAATTATATTATTAATTTTCAATATATTTCGCTTTAATGATTGAAATTTAGAATATTCCCAGATTTTGGCAAAATATGATTTTTCGTCTCTAAAAATACCCATGTATTCGTGCATCTGTAATTGATTCTTATATAAAAATGAAGTGTTCATCATTTGAAAAATTAGCATTGACTTGTGGAAAGATATTTTTTTAATATAACTCTGTACTGATCTAATCTTACTGTTCTTTGAATAATGTAAAGCCATTCGTGTTCTAACTATATATTATAGATTATAAATATTATTAGTGAGATATTTTACATTTGGCTAATTCCATTATTTGTAACCTATTTTCCTATTCTTGTCTTAAAAAAATTGTAACGTCAATTCATCAGAAAAACAAACTTTAAAAAATTAAAATTCTAATTTAAAAAAATTCAAAAATCAAATATTTTTCTTAATCCAAATATATAAGCTCAATAATAATATAAATTCAATTTTTCAAATTGACATTATATACTCTTCTAAATATCAATATAAACCTTTTTCGCAAACTTTAATATAATTTTTCTATTTTTTTTGGCGTTTTTTATAAAAACGATTTTGTTTTTATCTTTTTTGGTTATTTAACTTTCTACACCAATTATTTTATCAATTTGTTAATAGTGGATCAGATGCTCTAATACTAACTTTAAATTTAATTTCAAATCATACAATTTCTCTTTACAAAACATTTAAATAATTAATTAAACTTAAAACATCAGTTTGTTTAGTAATTTAATATTTTGTTTCTTTTTTCTTTATTATAGATTCTTTAAAATAGAAACATTTTAGAGCTTTCTCCAAAAAAATGAAATTAATACAAAAATCCTATCTTTTTACCCGATTATCAACAATAACTGCTGGAATCATATTTAATTAGTATTATAATTGAAAAATAAAAATAACAAATCTATAATATCGTACGTTTAATAATTAAACAAGAATTTATTCAAAACATGAATACTACTTCTATGTAAATCATAAGAATTACATAATATAGGTATAATTAAAAATCATGATATATACGAATTTTTGACAAAATTGATGAAATGTTTCTGGTTTATTGAACCGCTACTACCTATACATAAATACATACATACATATATATATATATATATATATATATATATATATATATATATATATTCAAGTATGTATGTGTATGAAAGAATATATAATTTCTAGATTAGCAGAAAAGTATACCAAATGCCAACAAACATTAAACTGCTTTAATTACTATCGTTTATAACCTTAAATGCACATAAATAGTTATTCATGTTTTATCCATTTATCCTTCATATATCCGCAAAGAAATAGAAAATATGTACATATTGAGGTTGGATAACCTCTCTATTTAAAGGTCGATACGCAACGTCTGTTTGTAATCGTATGTGAATTTAACATGTTATCTTTTAATTTAATTCTATGAATTGAATTCAAATGATGTACAATAAATGTTATTACCGTATTCGCGATATCTCGTAATCAATCTATGTATATGATTAATTAAAATTGTAAATATAATCATAAATATTTCATCATTGAATTCTAATCAGTTGCAAATATTCAAGTTCAACGAATAAAATTCCAAAAAATTATATTACCATTCAATTTAGGAAATTAATTATATTATTTGTAAATATTATAGTTTAAAAAATATTTTATAGTTTTTGTACCATAAAAAATATTTAGACTAGTTATGCAAATAATTTTAGAACGTAGATATTTTTTATTATAAATATATATACTACAGATACTTATTTAAAAGTGATTTCTTTTTAATTTTTTTCAAATGTCTTATCGGATGAGACTTATCCACTATAATTTGTTTAGATTAAATCAGTTACTGTTATGATGAATATTTTTTTATACAATCCTATACGTATTTGCTAGATCTTTTGTGATTATTCGCTATTAATGTATCATATTATAAAGATCCGAATAAAAAGTATTTACTTAAGTCTAAGAAGATATTGTACATTTCTATTCTTTGAATTAATCCCTCTGTTTGAAAATAATATAAAAATATTAAATATTAAATGAAATTCGTGGAAGTTAAATCGTCTGAAAACACTGCATAAAACTAATTTACAACATTTAATTGTTTTAAATTCGTTATACAAACAATTAGTATCAAAACTTTAATTTAAAGTTTTATTTTTAATACTTTAAATTAGTTGAAAAATTGATCGAAAAAAGAAAACTACGATATGAGAAGACCGATAGTTAGAACGTGTCTTTCTAAGCGATTGATAAAAAAGTTAGATATTAGAATTGTCGATAAAAAATCTACTTGTGCAAGCTTTTAGACTCAGTACATACAACTTTAAATCTAAAATTCAAGATAGACTAAAACGTTGTAAAAAAGTAAAAAAATTTCTTAAAAAACGAGAAGACTATGATGAACAAAATCGTATAAAAATAAATAAAATTCACTAGTTCAAAACCATTCAATTCGATGTAATTAACATTAAGATAATAATTAAATTAATTTGTTTTATGTATAGGGTAATCCTAATATGACGCCTAGATTTGTATAGAGAAACATGTGTATAGTTTCTTTTTAATAAATCACAAATCTAGGCGTTACATTTAGATAACCCTATATTTCAAATATATTCTGTGGCAAGAATTGTAAATTTCTAAATTTTGATTATTTTTTTTTAGAAAATATTTAACATATCTAACTTCTCTGAAACTATATGTATTCGCGAAGGACTTGCATAAATTAATATTCCCATACATAAACTTTATGTTGTAATTTGTAGGATACAGAATTGTGGTATGGGGTTGGCATAATTGCATCAAATACAGAAAATTTTCTATTTATTGAAGAATATATTGAAAATCTATACAAAATATATTCTTTTTTTATTTATACGAATATACTCATTCTTATTTATTTATATTATTTTTTATTTTTATTTATAAACGTCATGGTATTGTTTTGAACCAAATCATCACTTATTATAAAAAATAGCTCTTATGCCATAATTAAAAAATATATTTTGAGTTCATTATCTTTTAGTTTGAAATATATTTTTCTATTGACTATTTATTTTTTTTTTATTTTTTCGGTATATTCGTAAAAATTATAATTTGATCTCCTTATAAAACTTTTCTTCATTTATTCTTACTTATTTAAACTTTTATTAAAGTAGTATAAACATTTTCATTGTCCTTTTTAGCAATAATTCAATTTCTTATATTTTATTATATTTTTTCTTCAATATATTGTTGTTTAGTGTACATATTATATCTATATCTATATATATATCTATCTATCTATCTATATATATATATCTATATATATATATATATATATATATATATATGTGTGTGTGTGTGTGTGTGTGTGTGTGTGTGTGTGTGTGAGTGAGAAAAAGAGAGAGGGGGAGTATGATATATGTGTATTCGTTGTAAAAACGTTGCTTTTCAACAAAATACTATTTTATATGTAACATGATTCTTGTAAAATATTATTGTGTTGATTTTGTAGTGCATTTGGGAAATATTTCAGTAAATGTTCTTTAAGAATGAAAAAAGTACTACTCATCATTAGATTTCTTTTTATAATGGCTTATCTCAAAAGCCGCATCCGGCTCGCGACCGCATCGGACATTGCAGTCTTATCCGTTATGTATTGTAAATTGTTAACATAAGTTTTATTATATTGTATTTTAGTATAACAATATTAAATAAAATTATTGTCGATTTTTATGTTGCACTTATAAGCTTTTTAAAAGAAATAAAATTATAACCGTTTTGATATTTGTTGAATCATATAATATTACTGAAAAATACTTGCAAAATATTTTATGTCCTATGGTAAATGTTTTTTTATTATTAGAAACTTGCACAATTTTTTACTGAATTTCTACAATTCATAAACACCTTTACTAAAGTTTTTGAACACAAATAAGAACTGGATAAATTATATAAAAAATATTTATATTTTACGAAGACCGATCAGGATTTTTTTAAAAATATCTGTAATAGTTTTAATAAACCTTCATACATATGCATATGTAGTACTGATTTGATATATGGTATCGTAAAACAGCATTCGACTACATGTTATTAAATCTAATGACCTTGAAGGATACGTAGTTTCATCTTGAACACATCTCATTCATCGCAATGATATCGTTATTGATGTGTCCTTGCATATGTTTGTATAAATGAGGGGGAGAATTTTTTCATTATGAGATGAAATCATAATATTTTTTAAGTTAAATAAAAAGTAGTCGATCAATACCTGTGACTTTTTTCTCTAAGAAATCAAAACCGCGCATATGAGTGAAACAAATAAATATGCACATAGTAAATTGATGAAAAAACGATATTATACGTAATAAAACTATAAATAAGAATGACAATTAATTGAAATGTGCAATAAATTTTAAATTTATAAATTATTAATAAGAAACTATTTTAAATACGTAAAAGAAATATAACCAAGAGTAAGTAAATAAATTAAAATGTAGATATTGTGAAAAGTATATTTTCGTTATTTACTACTATTTTCTTTTCAAAAAATGAGTTTATAAAATTATAATTAAATAAATAAATGTTTACCAATGAGCATTAAATTCTATCATTAAGTGTGACACTATAAAAACTGCTGATTGTGGCATGGCCTTTGAAATGTGTATTAACAACGAATAAAATGAACAATTAATAACGATGAAACATGTTTATAAAATATTGTAGTGTTAAGATGAATGGATCATTTAAAAAACAGTGAATCAAACACATTACTAAACCAATTGTGTTTCGTATGTATGATAGGAGTTAAATTTTAATATTAAATATTAAAAGTTTATTTTAGATTTACTGATTTTTTAGAGCATATCTTAAATGTATCTAAAACTTAACTGACACAATCTTCTAACACATACTAAATTCTTTACTTTACTTATATACATGAAATGTTAATATTATTTATCAGATCCATAAATTATACTTTTAAATATCCCGCCATCGTAGTATGCAGCATTTATACAAGTTGTGCAAGGAAGAAATAATTTTAAGAATACACACATCTGATAGTGAGAGTATTCAAAATAGTAAGGTCATTCATTCAAAAGAGATGTATTAATTATATTTATACACAATGAGATAGTTTCATTCTTGTTTCGTTTCAAGACTGATTTTCTTACCGACCGTCTTTTATGTACATTCTGTTCAGTGTCAAAACGTTCTACGTTGAGAACGCTGTACGTTTCTGAAGGTTTGACATAACATTTTTTTTTTTATTATCTCAAATCGAACACATTTTACATCGATACAACGTTTATTCATCTGTTTCAGTGTTATATAATAATGGGATTTTGTGTGAAATAACGTATAGGACTTACATACAATTTTATGTTAACGAAATGTTAGTTTGCTTTAGGAATTGATCAAGGTAAGGTGACGTTTAGTTTCGACCGTCTCAATCGGTTATTGGAAAAATAAATGTTTCGTTTATTAACTTATCATTTTACTTTTATTCCAGCAATTAATATTCATACGGTGTTACACACATACACACGTGTATATATATATATATATATATATATATATATATATATATATATATATATATATAAGTATATATATATATATATATACATACATATACATATTTATATGTATGCATGTATTTATACATCTCCATATACAAATATAAATTATTCTATTCCGGTTATTAATAACACACCTTAATTTTAAACCTTAATTTAGTTTTATCTTAGTAGGGGGTGGTTATTTATTTATGTATATTATGAATGCATGTAATCGTGGAATTTTTCACAAACCCATACACATATATATGTAAATACTCTCATTACACATTATATACTTATAAATAAATTGAAATTTCTGTAAAATTAATATTATTTTATGTAATTTGCAACCTACAATAGACAGATATTTATTTTTATATGAATACATTAATAATTGCAAGTACTTTTATGCATCCGTTATTTGTAATTATGACTGATGTTTAGTAACATACAGTAATAAAAAATGAGTAGGTTGTGACATTTAAAAATTACATAAAACATATTCGTTGATTTATAGATTACTTATATAATATGTACAAGTAATCAAGTAGATGATGTTTCTTTTCATTATTTTAATTTTAGATTTTTTTTTAGTAAAATAAATAAGTATTTAACTTAAATTTTTATATTTATTCTTTGCATTTCAGTTAAACTCACTAGTTATAATTATATAGTATTTAATATTTAGTAATTGTAAGTACTTTTAATATTAATCTGTCTTAAATTATATCTGATAATTCAGTTTTATTTTGTGTATATAATATATATATATATATATATATGTATATATATATATATATATGTATATATATATATATATATATATATATATATATATATATATATATATATGTATATATATACTTACATACATACATAAATACACAAGCACACACACGTGCACATACACACCATACTGATTATGATAATATTGTTAACTTGCTATAGATGTACATCCGAGCTAATAACTAATTATGTATTGCATATAAAGAAATGTTGAATACATGCTGAGAAAAATATAAAAAAATTACAATCTGATTATATATTTATATATATATATATATATATATATATATATATATATATATGACAAATTCAAGCACATCATGAATTATTTGTAATTTTTATTAATCTTCAAAAACAATTGTTCTAGTGGGAATTAAATTGTTTTTGTGTAAAAACAATAAGACTAAGGCAATGATTCATAGATTATTTTATATGAGTAACTGATTAAATAAAAAATTGTACAAATTTTATTTATCAAGTAGATAAATTTATACAATAGTTTATAAATTGATTCTTTATTTCAGCAGTAAATGTTAATATTTGTTTGTATAAAATTGATATATTTCTAGTATTGTTAGTTTGAAATTTGGATTATTGAAATAATTGTGTTATATAGTAGGTAATAGTTTTAGAATTGTAAACATTTTTTCTACTTTAACATACAAAAATTCATTTTTTTTTATTTGAACATATCAGATTTTTTTTATGTTAAATATATAAAGAATAAAAATATAAAAGGTATAGTTTGTGTATAGTTTATATATATATATATATATATATATATATATATATATATATATATATATATATATATATATATATATATATATATATATCATACACATGTAAATAATATTACTTTATAATTTTTTATAAATATCTAATAGAACATAGAATTTGAACATAAAATGAAACATTTGTCTTACATATTTATTTGTTATGTGTGTAGTTTCTTTATATACATTTTTATTATGTATATTTTATAAGATCAAAATATTTTTAAAATTTTCTTTGTTTTCAGTATGCTGTAGTTGATTATTTTTCATTTTGTTCTTATCTGTTAGTTTCTTTATATACTATTAATTTTTATTTGATATTTCATATAGCATTTAAATTTCAGTTTTTTTCATTATACTTGTTAATAATTATAATGTACTTTCAATTATTCATATGAATAATAGGTAGATGAGCACATAAATAATCAAAATTATTTTAACTATAGATTGCTATTTATAAAAACACTTATTATTTACATAAACCACAATTTGGTTTGTTTCTGAGATTTCTTATTCTCATACACATCACTTGTGTGTGTATGTATTATTATTTTATATATATATATATATAATGATATTTTTTAATATAAACATATATTAATTTAAATTATTTAAATTTCCAGATGCAACTTAGAAGAATTCCAGCGATCATATGTTCGTAGTATCTAAGTTGTTTTTCATTAAAGAAAATAAATAGTATGTACACACCATTGAGTGATGTTAATATATAATGTGAAGTGTTTTAGTGAAATAATTTTATTTGTTTAATTTAAATTAAGTTGACAAACAATATGGAACCTCCGCAGCAGGGAAAGTTGTTGCGAGCTCCTTCGCTGAAGAGAGGAAAGACTGAAGAATCAGATAGGGTGAGGTTTTTTCATATTATTGTATACTATAAGATAAACATTATTTTAATAAAGTATGATTAATTAAATAATATAAAATTAAATATCCAATAATATAAAATATCCATTGGTTAAAATCCCTCTCTTCATATTTTTGATTTGTCTGTGTGTGTGTGTGTATATCAAATAATATTGTATTTTTATATACACTTCAGATTGTATTTTAATTGTTATGACGAAAAAAGACATTTTTATTGTGCTGAAAAAATTATATATTTAAATAGAAATCAAATTACTGATACATATTATAATCAGTTTTATATACGTTAATAAAAATAGAAAATGTCATGATTTCTAAATGTATAACAGATATAATTAAACTTTATATATATATATATATATATATATATATATATATATATATATATATATATATATATATATATATAATGTTTATTGATTTTTATGTATATGTAAATATGTTTCATTTTATTAATAGAATTGATAATTCTACTAATAGAATGAAATAGTTTTTATTTGGTTAGTAGAATTATTAATTTTTGAAAAAAAACTATGAAAATAAGTTTTGGTTTAATAAAAGGCATGCAGTTATTTTTTTCAGTAATAAACAATAACTTACAAAAATATTCATAATTTTTTTGTTTCAAAATTCAACTTTTGTAAATATATCCATTAATAAAAAGAATTTTATATTTGTTTTTTATATTTAAATATACTATATTAACATTCTAAATATTGAAATAATTCCATAAAAAATTATTAATGCCCATGTTACTGTGGAAATTAATATTCGCCATTGATTATAGTCTAATTATTAAAGTAACAATTATTTAAAAATTAATTCATTTTTAAGCTACTTTTCTTGTAATTTTTTAAACTTATTTTCGTTTTAAATAGCATATTTTTAAACGCTTCTTTCTGATTTGTCATAGATTTTCATATTTTGTTAATAAAAATATAAATTGATTTTTGTCGATTTATTATGCTAGAACGTATCTCTAACTTACCTTTTAATATCAAATATTTTAGGTAGTATTTTTTAAAAAAAATGTACTTTTCTAAATTCAGCTGCAATTTTTCGTACCAGAAATAGATAACCTTATTTATAAGACAACATGGTCACTCCAAAAAAAATAGAAATACAATAAAAAAAATATTATTTTGTTAACTAAAATAAAAAAAAACTTTCATTTATTTAAAGGAATTACATAACGGATAGTTTTTCCAATAGTAATGTGGAACATACATATCTTCACTAAACAACTTCTTAAAAATTTACACTTATGTACAAATTATTAAACAGGTGTTTGCAACATTAAAATTGTTTGAAACTTTATTTTCAGCTAAAATAAAATTAAACTAATTTGGCTTCATTTTAATTATTTTTTGTACAAATTTATTTCGAAGAAATTAAGAACTAAATCTATAAATTATTTTTCTTCTGCCAACATTATTTTCACGATCTCCGTAATATTTATAAGTGAACTTAATCACATCTTTTTTATAGATTAGTTTATTAATTTTTAATAGAATTTGTAGCTAAATTTTCTATTTTTTATAAATTAGTATACATTTCTTCTACAATTCTAATATCTCAATTCTTGTAATTAGAATTGATTCCTGTAAAAATGTTATCTTCTAAAAACACCTTATATTTCATAAAAAAATTGCAACCAAACAAAAAATCCAAACAGCAATTGATGTCACATTTATACCGTAGCATTTTTTTCATAATTTTTATATAAAAATAGAAACAGATTTGTAATTATTAAAAAACAGAAATGTTGCACTCACTTTAAATGGAATTTAATAAAAATATTGATAATTTGTCATTCATAGATATAGTGAATTTAAATAGAAACATTTATTACGTGAAAAAAACTTTATGCACAAACAGATTGACCCCTGCATAATACGCAAATAATTTTCAAAAGTAAATAAAATATCTAAAAGCTTCTTTAGTACATAGTGAAATTTATTTAAATTACTTTTTAATGTATTTTAGAAATCTTTTGCAGAAATGGTTATACATTAAAATTATATATTTTTTTGTTATTTATAAGACAAGATAAATTAATAATTGTTTAAGATATAATTTAACAATTTGATTAAAAATTAAAAAACAAAACATAAAATAATAATTTGTATTGAAAAAGAAATAGTATAATTTATGAAAGCCACTTTCTGACGTCGAATATCATATTTAAATAAACATAAAATTTACATACGTGTATCAATAGTACGTTTACGTATATTTTTTAAATATTATTTTTGACAGTTATGATAAAAAAAGTATAAAATTACGAATGATAGTTATTATTGGCGACTTTAATACAGTCATTTAATGAAACTGTTAGCAGTTAATAATATAACATTGAAAACTTAACGAAAAATATTAGTTAAATAGAAGAATTTTGCAAAAGCATATAAAATATATATATTTGAAAATGATAAAGTTATTATTTGTAATATTTCGAATCATGTATATTCTTGATATTAAATCGATGTTTTTAACGATCATGTATTCAAATATTGAACTATGAATATATAATGTGATTATTTACATATAATGTTAACTGCTTCAATTATTTTTCCTGCTATCCATGATATTATATATAAAATTTGCTATTTTAAGAACTTTTATTAAATTAATTTGATAAAAATTGTACATTGATTTTTCTTAAGTAATATACTATCGTACGCGTACGTTCATCAACAAATATTTATATGTAAAATGTAAAAAATTAGTGTCAACATAATAAAATTAAATGATTCAACTATAAACGGCATATTAAAAATTATCTTACACTTAATTACACCCATTTGTATGTAGTAGTGAAGTTTTTAAAGTATATCTAAATCACATCTCTTAACATTAATTAAAAAAGACGATATATACAGGTTCATATTTGTCAATTTAATATGTTTTAATCAACCAAAATATAAAATTTAATTAAATATTTGAAGTAACTTCTATGTTAATATGAAATAATTTTATTATACATGTGTATTTACTTGCGTGCCTGTATATATATATATATATATATATATATATATATATATATATATATATATATATATATATATATATATATATTTAATACACTTTTTTCATAACATATTAATGATTTTTTAATGTCGACAACAATTGTCTACTTAAACACGTCCATTTAAAAATGGAATAATATAATAATTTTTATAATCCACAAGTAGCAGTAATTATTTCCTTTGATTTGCGAAAATCGATTTTTATTCGTACTTCAGTGTTATTATATTTTCAATTTGTTTCTATTTATTGATTTAGTACGTTAAAAAAGAATTTACGTGAAACCTAAAATTGAAGATTTTAAGGTTCAAATCGACCATAACATCATTAGATAAAGAGTAATTTAAAATACTATTAGACATTAAAAGTGACTCACTAAATTCTAACAAATTAATATTTATTATGTCTGATTTGCTTGAATGTATGTCTACATTTTATACTGTTTTGATTGTCTATTTCTTTGTTCCTATACAATGAACTTTTGTAGGTGGATGAAATATTCGCCTAAGTATTTTAAGTGCAATTACATTGTTCATTTTAAATAGATTATTAAATGACTGTTGAGTGTTTTGTCATCTGTCCATTGTTGAATATGCTTAAATGTGTGTGTGTGTAAATATATATATATATATATATATATATATATATATATTTATTTACATATATATATATATATATATATTTACACACACACACTCGCTCGCTCGAAAAAGTCTTAGTACACCTATCAATATGGGTATATTTCTCAATAAAACAAACTTATTAATATAAATTTGAAAACAAACATATTTTTTATTAATTCTATAAAATACTAGTAATTTATATATGACAATTCAAAACATTTTAAATTTATAACAAATAAACCAAAAAATAAAAAACACAAGAGTTCATACAAATTGAGCAGAAAAAGTCTACGTACAGTAAATGAAAATCAAAAATAATATAAAGTAAAATAAACTTTTCAAATGAATTAGTAACTGGTTGGATAGCCTCTTCTTTTAAGAACCTCCTATAATAATTTTTTCCATGAAATATACCATTTTTGTAGTTTTTTTAGTACTAATTTTATTCCACTCTTCTTCTATAACTTTCTTCAACATTTTCTTTGAAATTATGTCATGTTGGCGAATTCTACGTTTAAGAAAATCACAAATATGCTGTATAGGATTTAGGTCTAGAGATTAGGGAGGTGCATGCAACTGTTTTGGAACGTTATATTATATAATATCTATAGCTCAACAACTTCTGCCGTGTGCTTCGGATCATTATCATGCAAAAAATTATAATTGGGATCTAGGCTTAATTTTTTAGCACTTTGCTTTATATTTCGTTTTAAAATATTTAAGTATGCATATTGATCCATCGTGGATACTAAAAACTCCATTTGTCTCACGCCCTTAATTGTTATACACCCCTATACCATTACTTTACCACCACCGAGTTTCACAGTAGGAGCAAGATTTTTTTTATTCAGTAATGTACATACAATTTTGAGTCATTTTATTTCAAAAATGCAATATTTGTTTTTGTATGAGAAAATCATGTTTTCTCAAAATTCGATTAGTTTGTTAATGTGTTCATTTGCTTATGCAATCCGTTTTTATCTATTGATACGTGAAAGAAATGATTTCTTACGCGCAACACGTTCATGATACCCACCCCTTTTTTATTATTTTTCGCACAATATCAGTACAGATTTGTTTTTTAAATAGTACTTTAATATCTTTTGCAATTTGGGGTGCAGTTATACGGGGATTTTCTTTCACTGAAGCCATAATATTACGCCTTTATCTAAATGTTGAGTTCGAAGATCGGCCAGAAAGTGGTTTCGAAGTGGATTTAAAATTGATTACTACCCTTTGAATGAAAGAATGTTGTCTTCCAACAACCTTTCCTATTTCACGAAAACTTTTTCCTTCTTTTCCTTACCTTAAAATAATTTTACATTCACTAAAAGAAATTTCCTTTTTTTGAATTCCATCTTATTTATTTTTTTGCAAAAAAGTACTATTAGTTACTAAAAATAATATTTTAGCGTTTCAATTGCAACATACGAACTGAGAAATAAAACTGATAATTTTAAAACAACAATAAGTGCAAACATTGCAAATATATATATATATATATATATATATATATATATATATATATATATATATATATATATATATATATATATATATATATATATATATATATATTTATATATGCATTGTGCCTCAGATTAACATTATTCTATCCGCATTTCTATTTAACATTGTTGCGTGAGTCATGAGTTTAATTCTCGATGAAAGAAAATGTTGCGAAGATATTCGTGTGTCGCACACAGTTTAATCTCCTTAAGAGTAGAATGTTTTATATATATCTATATATATATATATATATATATATATATATATATATATATATATATATATATATATATATATATTACACGTACGTACGTATGTATATATTATAATGTTATAATTTTAACTCTCTATTTTAATTAAAAGTCAGAGTTAGTTGTATTATTAAATGTTTCTTTCTATGGTAGGTTTCGGCACTAAAATAATTTTTCTGAATAATTGATTAATATTGTAACTTATATCCTAATGCATGATTCGTTCCTCAAGTATTTTAAAAATGTTCAGTAATCACTTATTACTTTTCCATTCATTTATTATTCATTTTTCCGTTAATGTGTATTTCAGTGTTTGTACCGTTATGTTCAGAACACGATGTTAAAAATCATATTTTTTTCTTTATATGTATTTTTTTCATAATACATCTTTTTTATTTAATGTACTCTTGATATTTCTAATGGAGAGTATAAATAAGTGTTATATAAATATTAAAGTTATTGAACATTTTCTTTATCTGTTAATAAAGAAAATGTTTTGAAATGAAATTTAATTTCGTTATTTCTTAATAATATATTTATTTTAATAGTAAGAGTTTAAAAATCTAAATAATTTTTTGAAAGATTAAATAAAAATTAAACTAACATTAAAATAAGATATTTGTAATATTTATATTTTAATTTTTTTTCAGTTTCAATTGAATCATGTAATGGGTGTAACTGTTACCAACAACTCTGCACTTGCATGCAGCCCTAATAGTAATTTAATTGCATATCCTTCAGGGTAAGTACTATATAGGAATGTAATGTACATAAAAATACAAACATGCACAATATGCATAAAATAAGTAATGTGTGTGTGTGTGTGTGTATAGAATATTTCATTCATTTTTTATTTTAGATGCACAATCGTTTTACATAATACAAAAGTAGGATACCAACAATCACATTTAGTAAACACTTGTCGAAAAACCATAACATCATTAGCATTTAGTACTGATGGACGGTATCTTGTAACGGGGGAATGCGGTCATGCTCCTTGTGTTCGTATATGGGATTTACAAAATGACATCGCTTCCAATTCAACCAACTCGGTACTCAATTCAGGATCATCTAATGTAGCTGTACAAGTTGCTGAATTTCAAGCTCATCAATATGGTGTGAATTGTGTTGTAAGTATTATAACAGTAACAAATAGAAAGAAATAAAAAAATAGAAATGAAAGTGTTTGTTGAACTTGTTTTTTAATAAAAGTTTTTAAAATCATTAAATAATTTAAGCTGTTCTATGAAGTGGAAATATAAAAGTTATATAAAACACTGAAATGTTTAAATAAAGAGAAAATTACATTTAAAATATCACCACAAATTCTATTTAAACTTTTATTTTCTATGTACATGTGTATATTGAACTCTATAATTTTCTATATTTATTCTTTAAGGCATTTTCTCCATCAAACAAATATGTTGTAAGTGTTGGTTCACAACATGATATGATAGTCAATGTATGGGATTGGAAAAATAATGTTAAAGTTGCTAGTAATAAAGTTAGTACAAAAGTTAAAGCAATCGCATTTGCAGAAAATGGAAGTTATTTTGTTACAGTCGGTAATCGTCACATCAAATTTTGGTATTTGGAATATAGTCGAAATACAAAGGTTAGTGCTGTTTTTTTTATAAAAAAATGAAAAAAGAAAGAGAATCTATTATATATTTTTATATAAAGCTATATAAATTTGTATAAAATACATTATTTTCCAGAAATAAAAAAATAGTTTATAATAATATTTTAGTAAGTTTTAATTCATAAAATTATTAAAATTTAAATAATTATAAATTAATATCATCTTTAAATAATGTCAATAATTCTAATTTATTTAACTTATTAATAAGACCTTATGGTTATTTTTATTGTATTTTTTTAACACATTAAGAATTATAAGCCAATTAAAGAGTTATTTATAACAATGTAAAGATTGAAACAAATAATTATAACTTTAATTCTAATTTATATTAAAAACAGTTAGTATGAAGTCAGTAACTCATTTTGGATTCTTTTTTAATTGTGATTTGAAAATAAACAATATTTTTACAGTATAAGGAAACAGTGCCACTTGTTGGAAGAGCTGCAATCCTTGGTTCTCAGCAAGGTCAAAATTTTGTAGCAGTGTCATGTGGCCGTGGTGATGCTGCTGACAATACATATGCAGTTACACGTTCAGGGCTGTTATGTCAATTAAATAATAGACGCTTACTTGATAAATGGCTTGAATTAAGAGTATGTAAACATACATATATATATATATATATATATATATATATATATATATATATATATATATATATATATATATATATATCTTTTTAGACCACAAGTGCTAATTGTATGTCTGTGGGAGAAAATTTTATATTTGTTGGCTGTGCTGATGGCATTGTAAGATGTTTCAATTCATCAACATTACATTTTGTTACAACATTACCTAGGACACATCATTTAGGTGTTGATGTTAGTGAAGGACTTGATATAAGGTAAAAAAAACAGATTAAAATGATTCAAAAATTTAATGATTGAATTAAAATATAATTTTAAATTAGTTAGTCAATTTTTTAATTTTAGTCATATGTCAAGACATCCAAATAATGCTAAATATCCAGATACTGTTGCAGTCACCTATGATGAATTAAATCATAAGTTGACGTGTATTTATAATGATCATTCAGTTTATGTTTGGGATGTTAGAGATATAAAAAGAGTAAGTTGTGTATTTAATGTATCATAAAAACTTAATTATTAAAAGTGTAACATTTTAGGTAGGTAAATCACAATCGTACCTGTATCATTCTGCTTGTATTTGGGGTATTGAAATGTATCCAAGTCAAGAGGAAACTTCAATGTATGGAAACAATGGTCCCAGTATTATACCAGAAGGTAGCTTCATAACATGCAGCTCTGATGATACAATTAGAATATGGAATTTGAACCAAATTGGAAGTGGCCAAAAAATTCGGCGGAATATTTACAGCAATGTTAGTTTTTACAAATAATTGAAATTTATTTCATTCTATATCTACATATAAATGCATTTATATTTAATTTATTTATACATGTGTGTGTGACTATATATATAAACTTTTTAGGAGCTATTAAAAGTAATATATGTTGATCCAGAATTAAATTATATTAAAGATCAAGATCTTACATCTACAGGGAATAATGATAAAACAGATGTATCCTATGATGGAAAGAACGGTGTTAGGTGTATAAGAATACGACCAGATGGTCTTCATTTGGCTTCTGGAGATAGAGCTGGTTTGTATCTGTTAATTTTTTTACAGAAAGTTTGTAAACTTTTTTCATTAATTAATTAGTTAAATGCTTTGGAATTTTTAATATTTACAATTGAATTATATTCCAACATAAATTTAAGTTCAATGTATTTTTCTTATATGATTAATTAGAAAATTTAAAATTACATTAATTTAAAGACATATTATTTATTTATGATTAATGACCAATTTCTTTATTTATTTTTTTAATCTTATTGAAAATTAATATTGTAAATGTACCGAGAATTAAACCATAATTATTTTTATCTTACATCATACAATAAATAATATATTATCATTTATTAAATCTTTTTGTGAGTATAATTTTTGATTTTATTTATATAATTAATGGACTTTAAATACATTTAAAAAATAAAATATAATTCTTTATAATTTTCTAACCTGATTAATTTATTTTAGGAAATATACGTATTCATGACATGCAAAATTTACAAGAAATCTATAAAATAGAAGCACATGACGCAGAAGTCTTATGTTTGGAATATTCTAAAAGTATTCCTGGTGAAAATGACTTTCCTCGGTTACTTGCATCAGCCTCTCGAGATAGACTTATCCATGTTTTCAATGTCGATGATGTGAGTATTTAAAAAATAATAATGTTATTGCTAGTATTATTTACATAAAAAATTTGAATGTTCATTATATTACATTTTTTTGTCATTTTCATTCATTTAATATACTAATTTTTCCCAATATTGCATTAAATGAGTTTTATATATGTTATTAATACTTGTTAAAGGGATACAGCATTCTTCAAACCTTAGATGATCATTCGTCTTCCATAACAGCTGTAAGATTTGTTAATGTTGGCCAACAATTAAAAATGATATCTTGTAGTGCAGATAAGAGTATAATTTTTAGAAATTTAAATATTGTAAGTATTTTTTATAAGCTTCAAGTATTTATTAATAAAATTATTTTATATTAAAAATATTAATGCACATATTTGTGTAATCATTTTTTTATTTTGCAATTTCATTGTATGCTTTTTTGTAATAAAATGTAATTCTGGATTTTGTACTAAATGCTAAGAGATTTGATACATATATACACAGATATGTGTGTGTGTGTGTGTGTGTGTGTGTGTATGTATATGTATATATATGTATGTATGCATATTTGTGAAAATTTGAATGAATGCATTTAAATGTAATATCAATTAATTTAAACACATTCATACTATAGATTTCTTTAAAAAAAAACGTTTTTATTTTCTTCAATTTTTTTTAATAATTTATATTAGACACATTTTTTAGAAAATGCTTTCTTATAAAAAAGAAAACAAATATATTCTAAAATTTAAAAGTATATGTTTTAATCATTTAGGTACCAGGTGTTCCTAATCTTCAGTTTCAACGTGGGCAAAATGTAGCTTGTAGAACTACATTATATGATATGGAAACTGAAGTTAGTGGTAGACATGTTCTTACAGTATGTCAAGATCGTGCTGTTAGAATATATAGTACTCGTTCAGGCCGATATGTACGGTCACTTCGTGGTTCCCCATCAGATGATGGTAGTCTTATCAAAGTAAATGAAATATTTTTTACAATTATAGATTGCTAAATACATTAAAACAATTACTCAACAGTTTGTTATTGTAGGTAACTTTAGATGCATCAGGGAGATATATGGCAACTTCTTGTACTGATAAAACTTTAGCTGTGTATTGTGAATGGTCAGGTCAATTATTAGCATATGTATGTGGTCATTCTGAACTTGTTACTGGTTTACGCTTCACTCATAATGGCCATCAATTAATTTCAGCAAGTGGAGATGCAGGAATTCTTATTTGGAAGCATACTCAGTAAGTAAGAAAAAAACTTTACAAAATACATCAGTACTATTCATTCAATGAAATAGAAATTAAATAACATTAATACTTTATTTAAGGAGAAAAGCGTATAACATTTCAGCTGAACATGAAACTGACATTGAAAAGTTTAATATGCCATTACCAGATGTTATTGATCCAAATGCAAATATAAGTGCTACAGATTATAGGTAAAATATTTAAAATTTCTTATAAATAATAAATAACATTATATTTTTCTTAACATAATAATGCATTCAGTTAATACAAAATCTACTGTTAAATATAAATTATTATATAGGTCATCCAAATGTGACACCTAGATTTGTGTTTTATTAAAAAGAAATATGTGTATAGGGAAACATGTATATAGTTTCTTTTTAATAAAACACATCTAAGCATCACATTTGGATGACCCTATATTTATTCATTATTGTATAGCTTTATAGTCTTCATGTATAAAAAGTGTTCGTGAACATGTTAATATTTAATATTTGTTCATATTTTTTTCTGATTGTTAAGAATGATAATTGAAAATGATTTGTCTAATAATTTGTGTGTGTACAATTACTGTAGTGTTGTGTAAATGATATGACCTTATTTTCTCAAAATTGGTTGATAATTATTTTATTATTTTGCAGATTTAGTATTGGCCCACTTCCATTATGGGCAAAAAAACAAATAAATGAAGATGTGCCACAATTAAAACAAGTAAAATCTCTTGATTTTCCAAAAGGCCGATGGGCACAGCGTGTTGAACAAAGTGGTATCACTGTTAAATCTGTTTATGATAGTGACAGTATAATACCTTTTCCTAATCCTCAAGGTACATTTATGTTTTTTTTATTTTTTTTATTTTATTTTTTTAAAAAAAATATTTTCAGATACTGCTCAAGATTCTGATGCTTCAAAAGATAGCTCAATTGATAGTGGAACAGAATCTAGAAATTTTTCAGAATATCATAAAGAAACTGCTACTGTTAAATTCAAGCAGGTACACATTTTCACTTTTTTATATTATTTATGCTTGGTGTTGGAATGTTACCAATTTGCTTTCAGAATGAACAAACAGAATCTGAATTTTTTGCATGTGAAGACAGTTTATTAGAAATTACTGCCATTGAAATAAACGAGGTATATAAAATTAGTCTATTTGAAAGTCGTCAGAAAATTATACATTTTTTTTAATATATATTGCAACTATACATCTACTTATCTGGAAATATTATAATAATAAGAAACTATAAATAATAATTTTAAATTATCAATGTGTATTTATATATATATATATATATACATTTTATATCTTTTTTAAAAGATCTGATGAGTAAAATTAATTCCAAATAAATATATATATATATATATATATATATATATATATATATATATATATATATATATATATATATATAATATAGTGTACATAATTTAACTTAAAATGAAAATGTAAGCTTATTTAGATTTTTCATGGCTAATAGAACATTTTTTCAAGCATGCAATTCCATTTTTACACATTTTTAATGTGGTATTTTAGTATTAGTACTTCATGTAAATTTTTGTATGTACTTTATATGTACATTAGTTAAACAAAAATTAATTATTGTTAATGTAATTTTCATTGTTATCAAATTAATTTTGTTACAGACCTTTACTTCTTCAAATCAAACTGTAAATATGGCCCGTGGCATAGGGATACGGCCTTCTCATCACACAGATGACAGTTCACTTGGAAGTATGTTAGGTAGTAGTGCTGTTGGAGGAGATACAGGTATTTTTTTAACATATAAAATAATTATTACAGAAATCTGTTTAAATACATTTTACAAATACATTTACTTTTTGTTTTTAAATTAATCTCATCATTTATTTTTTATATCTTTTTAAATGTAATTAACTTAAAAATTAAGTGTAAATATAATTTTATACATATAAAGAAATTATGAAATTACTATTGACAGCTTTTAAAATCATTACATTTCATACATTTTAAAGGTGATAGTGCAGCTGAACATGATGGCGATGTAGAAGATTGTTCAGATGCTGAAGGTCTCCGTCAATCAACAAACATAAATTCTTGTACTACAAATACAAAATTTTACCCGGATACTGGTAGTGCCATTGATTCACCTAGGTAATGACATTTAAAAAATTATAATTACATGTCTGGTTTTTATTATATTTTACTTATTTTAGTGAATATACAGTTAATGCAATGAGTGTAGATGAATTAAGAAAATCACAACGAAAGAATAAAAATAAACGACTTGAATTGCCTCTTATCTCTATTTCAACAACATCTGTATCTGGAAGTCAGGAATCTGATTTTGATGAAGATGATGTAAGTATTTAATATTTATCAAAAAATCTATTTAAAGAAACACATTTAAAACAATTCTATAATGAACGAAATAATTTTACAAGTAATGTAATAATACTATTTAGTAATTGTTTCTATGGATCTTATTCTGTGTAATAAATAAAATTAGTATGCAGTGTGAAATTATGATCATATTAACATTAATGTTACTAATGAACTATAATGATATATTATATATATATATATATATATATATATATTATTTCTTGATCAGGCATCAACACCTAGTGGAGACAATACTGACAAAAATCCAATTTCTCTTTTGTCAGCTAGTATAGAGTCATTAGATACAATAGGTCAACGAACTAAATACCTTCAATCTGCTTTTGATTCATTAAGTGGTGCTGAACAAGAAATTAGTCCAGGTATACAATAGTTATTATCTAAAAAACAGAAGTATATATTAATGTATCTGCATACAAACATACATATATTCCTTTTAGGAAAAACAACTTTATCGGCTTTACATCATAATACTCGTTCAAATTCTGTACATGAAACACCTTTAAGAAATACATCTGTTATAAACACGACAACACAGGCAAAGAATGACAATGAAGTATGTAAAAAACGTGAGGAATTAACTCGAATGGTTGCTGAAACAAGAAGAAAACTGCAGAGTGTAAGTCATTTACATAGTTTTTTTTTAATTAAATGTTAAATTTCTCAATTTATTTATAGATTGGTTTTAAATCAAACCTCAAAGCAAGTCAATCAACGATGGATTTAAGGCGTATTCCTGATAAAGAAACAAGGACAGATCCAAAACGTAATACTATATCTAGTAAGTATTTATTGTTTTGCATTTGTTTTAAACTTAAGTTTTTGTTGGTAGAATTATTCATCTTAAATCATTCTCTTACCTTATACATTTATATTAAAAAAAATATTCATTGTTTTAATTTTTAAATGAAAGTTTTATTCGAGATCAAAAAATTTACTAAATCTAATAATAAAATTTATATTGTCTGTGTAATTCACAACAGTAATCCGTTTAATTTTGTTTGTATATTTTTGTTTGTGTTTGGTAATGTAAGTATACTTTATCGTTGGCTCAAGGTTTACTGTAATAAATTTATATTAATCAAATATATATATATATATATATATATATATATATATATATATATATATATATATATATATATATATATATATATATCAAATATATATTTATATTAATCAAATATGTAAAATAACAATATTTTAAATGTGTATTTCATGAATAGTTAATTTACTTAAATAAAAATCATACACAAATCTCTATTCACAAAATATTCAGTCACAATATATGTTTTTTTACTGTTTTTGTCCAAAGATAATTAAAGAATTTCAATTATTTTCTTAATTCCAACACTAAACTTTAATAAAAGAAATTCAGTATTACTATTTAGCACTATGGTTAAATTCATTATTTTACCAATAAATCACTATCCCAATCATGCCAATATTTTCATTATCAAAGTTTTTAAATTTAACAATTTCTTATTCAATCTAATTTTTTGATGAATTTATTAATAATAATATCAGTTTAAACCTTTTTTTTGTAATTACATTGATATGTTAATATTTTCATTTGAATTGATATAACAAAATTAAAGTGAACAATAAATAATTGTTGAGCATTGATTATGAAAATTTGTTGATGTTTAAAATAGTGATTTATTTTAATTTTTATTTTCACTAAATATTTTTCTTAATGGTTTTTTTCATATTTATCTACAATTAATTTGTTATATATTTCTAAAAATAAAATCATTTTTGTTATTTTAGAAAATATCATTTTTCATGTCTGGATAATCTGATTATAAACATTTTCCCAAAATTTATTTACAATTTTTATGAGACTCATTAATTACTTTTTATATACGCTCTTTGCACCTATATTTAAAATAATCACAGTTAATTTTTTTATCGGCTTTAAATAAATTAACCAGGCATCAATAGGTTTACCTACAATATCTATAGCAAATGTAGCCACTGCTTTTATTAACGTTCACTTTAGTGTTTTGTTATTGCTATGTGTCTTTTTGCAAACATTTTCAAGCACAGATAAATTTTAATACACAGTTGTGTAACAAATTATATTTTTGGAGATTAGGATCTCCGTTTGAATAAAATACAACAATCAAAATGACTAGTACATTTTATTGTAATTAACGTGGTTAATACAGTGGTTATACAGAGTTGATGCTGTGGTATTCGGTGATGAGATTTGTCTCTTGTGCTGTATTGTAGGTGTGAGGCCAGTGTCTCGTCTTACGACGAGGAACAACTGACTGATGATTCTAGTAAACAGTAAACAGTGACATTTATTAGTAATAAATTGTTTTGTACATAATTTTTATACAATGATATGAATGAACTTAGCCTATTATTTACATACTACGCTATACAAGGGGTTGACATAGATTTTTCGGGAATAGTTTTAGTTTATGATGTCCATGTTTTGTGGGGAAATTTTCAAAACCCACGTAAACTGATGATTCTTTGTTCGGTGGCCCTTTTATACCGGTCAGTCGGTCGTTTGACATTCCTGACGCCGGTATGTGGTCCTTGAGTGTTGCAGATCCAGATGTTACACATGTGGCTCGGCCGATTGTTCTCTTCCTTGCTCTATTGGGGATCGGCCGGCGCTGGCTTTGTGACATCCAGCTTGGGTTCTCCCTTGGTGGTCAACACTTTCTAAATTGCTTCCTTAATGGCGTTTTCTAATCGCCACGGGCGGCTGACCGATTCTGCCATCGATGCCATGGGCATAACCGCCACATATTTTTTATCAATATAAAAAAACAGTTCACATCATTAATTACATGTAAACTTTTTCTTTAATAAATTTTATAAAATTATAGTGAATATTAATGCAGTTTAAAAAAAACTTCAAAAAGCTATTTAATTTTCCAATATGAATAAAAATTTGATTTTTCATGTATTAATGTTATATGTTACATATACAAAACAATATGGTTTAATTTAGTTATGATTGAATAATAATCCAAATAAGTGATCCATTTTTTTTATTATTATTATTTGTATGCCGTTTTTGTGTAATATGACTTGAAATCTGCATTTTACTCAACCTTGAGCCAACTTTAAAATTATTGAGTGTTGAATTGTGTGAAAATTGTGATATAAGGCAGTATTAACATACAATATTTTAGATGTTTAATACATAGACAATGTAATATATGTTAATATATTATATTCTTTATTCAAATGCATACTTCAACATAATTTCTTTATTATTCAATCATTGCCTTATTTTTTTAAAATTAGACATTTTAATTTCAACAAGTCGTTTAATGATAAGTAGTGTTCCATTGTATGATTTATCTAATTTTTTTTTATAATAAGAATGTGTGGTCATTAATTTGTGGTGTCTTACTATAATTTCAAGTAATGATTTTTAGGTGATGAACATAACCGACAAAAACAGAAACTCGATGATTCTGTAAAAAATAACAATACTAACAATATACGTTTATCCAATATTAATAAACGAAATTTTAACATTCCCGCTAATGTTAATATAAAAAGTAACTTCAAAAATCTACCCTTCTTTTCTAACACTTATGAACATGATGAAGTTTTTAGTGATATTATGTATTCGACTATTATAAATAAGTTTAATGAAGATATGAGACAGCTTGTCTCTCAAACAAGTGATGATTTTGTAACAGTAACTAATACAAATAAAAAAAAACCTCCTGATGGGAATACTAATACTTCTAGTCATGATGGATTAAAACATAAAGATGATACAATACTCGGCAGTAACAGTGAGATAAATTTAAAACATACAATATCCCCATTACATGGTTGCCGAAATAATGACCGACCCACACATTTAGGGTTGAATATAAATGGAGGACAAAGGCATAACAGTATTTTTAAAAAGCATAAGAGTTTACCTGTATCTCCTGTTACTGAAGAAACAAAACTATCAGACTATTGTGATTCAAATGATCGAGTTACATCAAATTTGGATCTTAGATCAGATTCTGCAATTTTTGGTAATGACATAAACTTAAATATCGGTACAAGAAAAAGAGAAAATCGTAGCTTTTATGCAGACATTTCAAATAAATTGAAAAACTCTGAAATCGAAGTTAACAATGATGATGATGAAGAAGAAGGTAACTTCAGTTCAGATTCATTAGAAGATTGTAGTTTTGCGTCAGGAAAAAATAAAAAATATACAAAGACAATAGCATCACGTAGATGTTTCTCAAATTTTGAAATTTATGATGAAGCTAACAATGATTACAATACATCAACAATTGATTGTGATCATTTTCCACGTAGCTCTAGTGTTTTGTTAAAACGTGTTGTTACTCAGTCTAGAGAATCGATAGATTTTACTGAAAATTATGCAGATGCCCGATACTCCCCTTCAACTTATAGATTTGATGAAGATTTTGATCCATGCAAATACAGTAGAGAAACGTACATTCGGAGTAAAAATTATTGGTTACAATTTTTAAACGTAGACAATGAAAAATCAAATATAGAGCATGTATCTCCGACTTTTAAGGATTCTGCAACGAACAATCGTATTGATCGTAGCATTTTTGGCTCAAAAGAGTCTGATTTAAATAGTACCAGGAACTTGGCACAGGAAAATTACAATATTTATCCAGAATATGAACGACATAGTTCAGCAAGTTTTTATTTAAGACAACGAGTTCCAAATTCAAATTCACAGGAGAGCATTTTATCAAATTTTTCAGATTCAGCTGATAATAGTTGGAAAGGTGAAGGTTTGGAAATATATGATGGAGGCCTTAGATCAAATAATAGTCTTGAAAGCATTTTGTCAGATGAAAGCTTAGATACAAGAAGTGCACCTTTGGAAATTTTATTTGTTACTCATAGACGTAGAAGAATTTCGGAATCTGAATCTGATGATTTGAAATTAAAAACGACACAAACATTTTCTCTTGATAAAACTACAGATAATAATAGTGATATTCGACAAAAAATAATGATGTTTGAATCCGATCATAAAGTTGTCACGCGAAGCAAGAGTTTTCAAGAACCAAGGAAAAAAAATATTGCATTTTTCATTGGCGACACGGATACTACAAACCTTAAACCAAAGAGATTAGAAAATAGAAATGTTACTACTAAACAGAAAAAAACTCCTACTGATACTAAAGAAATATCAACTAATCTAAATTTAGTGTTTGAAAAAACTAAATTAGCAGATGAAAAATTTAAATCACGTACAGGAGATGATATACCGACACTTCGATCAAAAAATGATCAGTACATCAAAAAAGGTAATGATTTTTGGGCTAACAAAATAGTTGCAAAAAGTAAAAGTTGTAGTTTTGAAGTTATGCTAGATAAGGATGTAAAAGCCGTTCCTAAACGCAATTTTATAGATAAGGAAACTGTTACGCCCAAAGAAAAAGAAATGAAACCTAAAAACGCTAATCTAACGACAAAAAGTCTTGACAGATATCGTTTGAATGCAACTAGAGTTAAAACTGAATTGAATGATGGAAATAAAGTGTCTACATTTATTACACGTAGTTTAGATAGAAATAATCCTATTTCAAACAATAGAGATAAATTTCAACGTGATCGTGGCTTTGAAACTTTACTTGGTGATGTTGTAAAGCACAAACCACCTAAAGGAATTCGTCGAACTGCTTCAGCGAAAGTAAAACAGAAAAAAACTCAAGAAAATGTGACAGCAAGGCGTAACAGTGACACGTTTGGGCATTCTTTAACAGATAAGAAAGATTTTATGCAAGAGAAGCGTATTCCTTTATCAATTAAATCTCAGACTGATGACAATGTTGAAAACCAACGTTTATCTCCTGATATCAAATGTATAGAACTATCTTTTGAGGAACCGCCATCTAAGACGGGTATCTGTGAAAGTTATGAAGAAAAGACAGATATGTCCTATGTAATTTCTCCTGATGAATCTTATTTAATTGCTAAAAATTTAAATATTAATGATCCTAATATAGCTGAAAGAGACTTAAATACTGATGTGCCCCAAAAAGACAATTGTAAGAGAAACTTCTGCATTGATAAATCAACTTTATTTGTAAGCCAGTCACCACCTGTGTCAAGTTGTACAACAGTAATACCTTCAATAACAGGTAAATTAACAGAAAATATTATAACTGAATCAAAAATTCAAGATACTCGTTATTTATCTACTGAAGATATTACAAAATTCAGAGATATTGAAAGAAAGATTGAAATTATTAATAAATTAGTTGAAATTGAAGAAGCGAAAATTAGTGAAGGTAAAGTAAAAAGACTTTCAAAAAATTTTGAATTACTTGCAGCTGGACAAAAAAATGAAATAGAAACATTTCCAAAATATTCAGTTAAACGAAATCTTAGTCTTCCTGCAATCTTTCAACGAAACTTAAGCTTATTTGAAAATGATCCTTCTGAACGTACTAAAACCAATGAAATCAAAGAAAACATACAAAAAATTAAAACTGTTTGGCCACCACCATCTCCGCTTATATGTTCTAGTGATATTTCATCAGAATCTCAGCTAACTCCTCTCCAATCAAAACAGTTTTTGTTCGATATAAAATCACAAAATGATACAGCTCTCAAATCAAATGAAATAAAACATTTCAAGAATTCAAAACCAATAACAGATGTTACTGAAAATTTTGTGAAGTCAAACAACAAAAAATCACTCGATTCCAAAGATAACAAAATACCACAAGATACTTCAAAATTATCATCAAATTTAAAATATCGAATAACTCCATTAAAAAATTCATCTGAAAATCGTGAGCTTACATCTGCAGTCAGGTCTGTTGTTCGTAGTTTCACTTATACTTCAGATCTAAATCAACAAAAACCCAGTATTGTGCAAAATAAAACAAAATCACACAAATCAAAATCATTGAATTGTACAAATGATATTCCATCAAAAAAGAAAGAGAATACACAATCAGAATCAAGTGTATCAGGTGATTGATCGCATGATATGATGTTTATTGTTCTGTGTATGTAATGCCCTTATTAAGAATTATTTTTTTCTTATATTCATTTATATTTTGGCATTAATGATTTTTAAATATGTAATATATTGCGTAATTATCTGTTCCATGTTACATTATTAGAATGTTACAAAATAGAATCAAAATATATTATTGCTCAAATAATTCAATCTATTTGAATATCGTTATTAAAAGTTACATTAAATGTTTTTTTTTTAAATTTTTTATAATTATTAATAAACAGAATATTTTTTCAGTGTTTTAAAAATAATAGGTATTATAATAAAAATTAAACCATTTTATAGATGTCAAAACTTTAATATTTACTTACTTTATTATATTTTCTACAATTTTATAATTGAATTTAAATATAATTACATTGAAAACAAAACATAGCTAATGTTAAAGTTAAAGTAACATAATTTATATAACATTACAAATTAAAGAATAGTGTGTAAATATTTTGATATTAATTTTTTTTCTCTTTAAGATAATTTTCCAAAATTATATAAAATAATATATTTATTAATAATTAAACTCAACAAAAAATAGTATTTTAAATATACTTGAATGTAAAAAAAAGTCATTAAGTGAAAAATTATGAAAGGTTGTTGAAAAAATCGAACTTCTGTATAATAAAAATTATATTCTATAGTTGAATATTGAATAACTTGAATTTTTTGAGTAGTATTATATCATAAATTGTTTCTTTTACTGATTTATGTTCAGATTTATTTTTGTATTGTTTTGTTGGAGTTCTGCACGTGTTTTTTTTGTTTTTTGTTTTTTTTTTGTGTCTGTAGTACCATTGGACATTGATTCGGAAAATAACCTCCGAAGAGCATGTTCTCTCAGCGATTTAACAGACCCATCACCTAGTAAACACAAATCTACACAAGGTAGGATGTTAGTTTTATTTTATTTATTTATTTTTATTTAATCATGCATTCCAATCACATATGCACTTAAAGTATTTTAATTAGGTAACCATTCTATTTTGTAAAAATTGTAGATTATCAAATATTGTTAATTGCTTTATTTTTAAAATAATTAATTTATATGTGTATGTATGTATATACATACATATGTGTGAAATATACAAAGCTCAGTACTTTCGTTGTTTATATTTATCATTTAAAAGTTTCTATAAAACTAAAAATAATTTTATCTATACAGAATTTATTATTAAAAAATAAAATTGAATTATAACTGTTATAAAAAATATTTTACACTTTTAAACTGTATACTATCAATATTGAATTTCTTTTCCACCATTCAATAGTTAAATCTAAATTAATAACAATAATTTCATATTTTTGTTTCATCCAAAATTCATTTATATTCAATTTAAAAGTTTTGAAATATTTTTTTTTTAAAAAAAACTTATACTTTGTATAAAAAAAATTGTAAAATATTACACTAGAATTTCTCACTTGCCAGATTCATATTTTATTGATGCATTGAAATGAAAAATACTACTTATTTCTTTTTGTCATAGATTATATGTATCATATGCATATATATATTGTTTTATTTATTTATGCTAATTTTAGTAAAAAATACAACAAAACCAGCTCATCCTGTCCGGCCTACCCAAACCTCGGCAACATATACCTCGAGGCATAATACCAATAGTAAAATTTCTACAATGGTTCGTAGTTCCTCTGTTGGAATTTTAAATCAGTCGGAAAGTGAATCTGATTTCACTGGTAATGTTCATACAAAACGAGTTATTCGTAGTAATCTTATGCGGCCAACAATAAGTTCACAAAATAAAGCAACAAATATAAATAAAAATACTGTAAGAAGACGAGGGATACAGTCATCGTACTCAACAGGTGAATAAACATTTTCTAAACTAAAAATATATCATTGGTATATATGTTTTTTTTATGTAATTATTTTGTTCTGATCAATTAATATATTTTTGTTGCAAATATATCCAAATAGAATTAAATCAACGTAATTATATTAAATCCATAAATATTATTTAATTGTGATAAAGACTCAAAACTTTTGGTTATCTGATATAAAATTTCTTTTATTTTTTTTGCAATATTTTTGACTATTCATTTTATATAATTTGAATATCAACTTAATTACTATAAAATTGTATAAAAAAATACAAGTTTTTCCTGTATAAAATCATTTAACAGTAATTTTGTTTAAAATTCATATTATGTTTTGAAGCTGATAAGAGATATTCATTTATTTCCTTCTATAAACATAAAATTATCATTAACTGTTAATTATAAAAATATGTGTTCATAAATTTACATCATAGAAAATAAAAAATAAAAAAAACTGTTGTTGACTATCATTAATAAATATTAAGGTACAACATATAGACATATTCAATTATAATTTTGCAAGTTTATTTGATGGTTTGTTTATTTTCATACATTTAAAAATTGCTGGTAGGAATTAATAATTTATTAATAACAATATTGATTTAATAAAACAAACATTTAGTGTATAAAAAAATATAATATATTTTAAAAAATAATTGAAATTTTTTTGTATAAAAAGATTTTTAAATTCTATAGTTTTTTTAAATAAAAATTACACAATACATGTTATAACAACTCCTTGATGTATATTTTTTTATGTATTTTTTAGTAAATGTTCTCATTACAATAAATTTCATTTATTGATATTAATTTAAATTTGAAATCTAGTACGATAAATTACAATGTACCTAATTAAAACCCACACGCTTCCTGTAGATTAATAGTGTAAGATTTAAGTAAAATTTGTATGTATTTAATGTATATAATTTATTATTATTATTTCTATTTTATAGCAAACTTAACAATGATTGGTAACGAGGACAGTTCAAGTGATGATCAATCAGCTTCAAAAGCAAATGGATCTTCTCGATCACGTCCAACCAGTATTGACCACACAACAGTAAATCAGTGGTCAACTATTCAAAGAAGGAACAAAGATTCAGTTAATCCCAAATCAAGAGGTTAGTGTTTTTTTTTTATTATTTATAACATTTAAATAACTTTCACATGTCATGTGAAATATTTTATCATTTGAAATAAAGTAACTATAAGGAAATAATATTAAAAAATATATTTTTTAAAAAAAACTAGTGAATGTACATTTATTTGTCTAAAATAAAAACATTATATTTTTTATTTAAATTATTGTAGTTATAAAACATGTCAATATATATGTGTATATAACTATATATCTTACATAAATATGTCATTTATACTATTTTATTTAAACTAACAAATTGAATATTTAATAATGTACATCATAATCAGCATTCTCAGCATTATAGCCCTTGTAGGGCTTTGGCATTTTTAACAATGGTAACTCAATAGAACATTTTAATAATGTACATACAATATTTAAAGTTAAATGCAAGTTTAATAATATTCCCACTTGAAACAAATGTTAACTAAAATACTGTAGAATATTGTTTCATACGATAGTTTATTTATTTTATAATTCATCAATTCTTACATCATTTTCTAATATATTTACAATTTCATTTAAAATATCTGTCATACGTTCTTTATAAATGTAATCTTCTAAAAATCCTTGTTTAGCATAAACACTTCTTTTATTTAGATATGTATATTCATAAAATTCTTTAGAACATTCTAAAATAAACTTTGTTGTCTCACTTTTCAAAAATACCATTTGTCCAAAAAACACTGCATCAATACATGCTGCATGTTTATATATCCTGCATGTTTCCATCAGTTCATCCCATGAAAGTGTTTTATTTATATCAATATTATATTTCAGTAATTCTTCTGTCATGGCTTCATGGTAAATTTTCAATAAATGATCCAGATATTTATTTCTGAACATCAAATTAGTTGTTAAATAAATGCATGCCAATACATCATAAATTGGACAGCAATATCTTGCTAATTGAAAATCAACAAAAACACAATTTTGTATTTTTCCTTTTCCGTCATAATTAAACATAATGTTATTACACCAAAGATCTCCGTGACTTATTGCCATACGATATTGACGTGATGGTTTTACAAGATGTTTCATTCTTTTAACTGCTGCTTTTAATTTCCATTCGTATTCTTCTTTATAATTTGGTAACATTTTCAGTAATGTTAAAGTACAATGTATATTACTTTCCACCCATTTAAACCTAGTATGTCCGTTTTCAAAAACGTAACATAATTCATTTAAAGTTTTTTTGTGATATTCGAAAAGATCTTGTGTAGACATCACTTCATAAATTATCGATGAACTATGAAACCTTGCAAGAGTTTTTATAGTACAGGCTATATGTTCATAATCAAAATAATCACGTACTGGATAAACTGTATAATTTTCTTCTGCAAGATCTTCCAAAACAATCGCTTTATTATTCACATATAAACATTTAGGAGCCCATTTTTGTGATTCATATTTTCTTATTTTGGGTAATATGTCTTTCAGCATCACTATTTCTCTAGTAAATGCACCTATTTCTGAAATATATTTTGTAAAAGTGCCAACATCGTCTGATGGAGTTTTCACAAAAAACTGTAATGTCGAATATTCGTTTGAGTTGGATTCAGAATTATTTACTTTTATTGTTAAACGATAATGTTGTCCAAGAAAACCTATTGTAGTTTCGCTGTATGGAGATAGTGTATATGAAAATATTTTGTAGTTGAATTTTCCATTTTCTAATATAATGCGACAATCTTCTTCATTTATTACCTCCATTTTTTAACTATTACATAAATAACTGTATTATTTTTTAAAAAAATTTTAGATTTTGAATAATTGTTAATATATATAAATCTGTTTATTTAATTTTTGCGGAATCAATTATTAATTTAATTAATTTATTTGTGTTAGCTATTTATATTTTGAATATGAAGAATACAAAATAATTTTAATATATAAATCAGGTATTATACTCATTCTAATATGTGCTTATTACTATTTAGTCTCATTAACTGTTTTAGTGCCAAAGAGCGCGATTGCGCCCTTTGGCACTAAAACGGTTAAAAAAGAATAAAATATGGTTTAAACACTATGTAAAGTTTATTTAAATAGTAATTCAATTCTTTTGATCAGTTAAATATTTCTTAATTAAATTTTAGTAATGTGATTTAATTTTATTATTTTTGAATAATATTTTTTTTGAATTCAATATAATATATATATATATATATATATATATATATATATATATATATATATATATATATATATATTCGTGTACGTTTTTAAAAATTATAAATGTTATTATTTAAATATTATAGTTTAGTTTCTTTTTCTTTATGATAATAACATAGATTTATTATATATTAAGCAAAGTATTGTTTTTAAAAATTCATTACTTACAAAATAGATTTGTTGAATCTAGATATACATTTACAGAAGTTATTAAACTCCAATTTTTGTTTAAAATTATTTTTAAACACTAGCTTGATTCTCGTACTAACATAGCCACCAATGGATATTATATTAATTTATTCGTTTATATAGAAGCATATATATAAACGTGTATAGTTACACATAAACGCGCGTGTATGTATGTATGTATGTGTGCATGTATATATATATATATATATATATATATATATATATATATATATATACATTATTAAAAAAGTAGTTAACAACAAGCTCATATTATACTAACAATATCTTAATCACGCCATAAATAATTTCAGATTTTGTATAACACTCTAAAATTTTATACAAAATGTGTAAGATATGAAGAATGTTTGCAAAGCAAATAATGCAATTATCAAATATGATTAAATTGTAAAATAATTAAATAGAAGAAATATTGTTAAATTACTGTGCAAAAAGATATTTTTGATGTTTCTTTTATATTAATTTGAGGTCAGTTTTAATTGAGTTATTAGGAGCAAATAAACTTTTGACCAATATTATTTATAAACTCAATTATTTTTAAAACAAAAAAATAATAGTAAAAATAAGTATTTTAAATATTTTTAATTAGTGTAAGTCTAAAAAAATCAGAAAATGAAAGGGAAAAAGAAAAACAATTATTTTACACAAATGACTTATTCAAAAATAAAACTAAAAAAATATACAGTAAAAAATACAAAATATACAGTAAAAAATACAAAATATACAGTTCATTAATATTTATTACTTTTCTTTAAAATACTTTCTATTAATTGTAACATACTTGTACCAGCGTTTTTTTTTTTTTTTTTTTTTTTTTTTTTTTTTTTTTTTTAAACAAAAAACAGCAGTTTTACTAGGATCAGATTGATATTAATTTCAAGTCCATCACCATTTTTTTTTTAATATGAGGGGACTTTAATTTTTTTTAGTAACATAATTAGTTTCTAAAAAGAATAATTAAAAATAAAAAATATGAAAATAATATAATATATATGTATAGGTGGAAACAACCGCATATTAATAGTATCTAATAACGCAATCATTTTAATAAATATAAAATTTCTTGAATTCAAAAGTTGAATGTTTCGTTTAAATTTTGCAATAGTTTTCTTTATACATTTTTCCTCATATGTAAAGATTAAAATAACGTATTTTAAACAAAACAAGATACATTTAATTAAAATATGTTCTATTATTTTCGTTTTTTTTTTCAAATGATAATTTTTGATTTGATTGAAGTTTTGAGAAAATTGAATCAAATTGATTTAATCTGTTTATTTACACAAGTAACTGTTCGTTCAAAAATAATTTGTTGTTTCCATTATTATATATATATGTATATATATGTATATATATGTATATATATATATATATATATATCTGTTGCAACACTATTTTTCTAAAAGTTAATTTCTATCATGACTTTAACACTTTTCAATTAAACAAAATTTGCGATAAAAAAATGATTTTTGTCTTTTTTTAAAAAAATAGAATTATTAGTGAAATGATATAAATAAATCAATTTTTACAAAGGGGATTACATATATTAAAAAATAATTTGTTGTACTACTTATTGAAATTAATACAATTTTATATATAATTATTTAATTCTTTTGCCATAATATTCTTCACATGATTTAAATTTCAACATTAAGTTGTTTATTACATGAAAAAACTATTTGCTGTATAGAACAAAAAGTAAATCTTTTTCTCTTTTTGAAAGAACTTACAAATGTAGTAACACAACATTTATTCATATGACTTTAAATACTGTAAATTGTCGATGTATTATTTTGATAGTATTTAATTGCTAAAAGTGATATTTAAATTAAATCTTGCTTTGTTTATTACTGCAAATATAGTTATTTTTAAATTTCTTAAGTAAATAACATAACATTAGAGAACAATGGTTACAAACACAAAGTAAAAATTAATTGTATGCTTTCTTGAAAATATTTGAATATTTATTAGTTTTATCATAAGTGTATTTATTTTATCAAACTATAAATATACATACAGATTTCAAGAACCAATAATATGGTATTAAAATAATAATAAAAAACATCATTTGCATTTCTACATTTTTCCCACATAATGAGAAAAAGATATATATATATATATATATATATATATATATATATATATATATATATATATATATATATATATATATATATATATATATATATATATATATATATATATAAAATCATTCAAATGTGACGCCTAGGTTTGTGTTTTATTAAAAAGAAACATGTGTATAGGGAAACGTCTATAGTTTCTTTTTAATAGAATGCAAATTTAGGCGTTGCATTTGGATGACCCTATTAATATATAGACGCACGCACTCACGCAAATATTTACATCATTTTCATATAAAATTTCATATTACAATACATTGACAAATAATTTGCAGAGAAGTGTGAAAACAATACCTGCCTTTTTTCTGCTTAGTTTATCCAAATATATAAATAAAAATGTCTGATATAATAAAAAAATACTAAATTGTGTGATTTGTTTCAGTAAATCGAGGCAGCTCTTTACAAGAAAAATCAATAGATAATAGCTTGTTTAGAGATTTTGATCAAAATGTAGATCTTACAACATCACAATGTAAGTGAATACTTCATGTATTTGTAAAATTTTAAATATATAATTTCATGTAGAAATTTATTAAAAAATTACAATATATTGGATAACAATTTGTCATTAAATATGATGAATTATTATAATGTTTTAACTAAGTAAAATTTAATTTATGTAATGTTAATTTGACATAAGAAGTATAATTAATAAATAATGAATTTATTACCAGTATCGACACAACTTTGTAACCAAATAGCTGAACAATTAACAAGGACAGCTGACAATGTTGTTCAACTGTATCGTCGACTTACTTTACAAGACAATGATAGTGCCGACCCTCAAGGTTCTTTTACCCAAGATCCGTCTGAAAAATCACACATGCTCGAAAACCTCGAAAGTGCAATTCTCGAAACACAACGTACTCTTCAGCAAGTTGTTAAACAACAACGACAGAACGACGAAGAAAGTGGCACGGATCCGTCGGCCGTAAATCACGATCAAACGGTCGATCGGTTACGTGAACTTGCAACAATGAACTCAAGTGGTGATCCAACCAAAGTAGTACTCATGATGCAACAATATAGCGACATTTTACTGAATATGATGCGGATGCAAGCGAAAAACTGATCTATTCGTATTTTCTCATTATGATAAATGAAGATTGTGCCGTTGTAGTGATATTTTTTTAATACATGTTATGCAGTTTTGTTTTTATTCATTGTTTTGTGAATTTAAATCTATATTTATGTATACACAATAGTCATCATATATACATCAGTTTTAAATATTTTTTATTTGTACTTTAAGAGTTAAATGATTTTATTTTAAAATATTAATTTAATATATGTTTTTTTTAATTCACTAATTAAAAGTACTTGAGCTCACAAGAAAATTTAATATTTAATTAATAAATCTGATTGTAAAGTGTGTTTAAAAATCATTTGTAGTTAAAAATTAAGAACAATTTATCACTCAGATGTAATTTTTCATTAATGAGGATTAGAATCTTAAGTATGAAAATAATATTGAATGATCTTTCTACTTCCAATCAAATAAAAGTATCTAAAATAAAACATATGAAACTAACAAAATATTAATTTTAAAATTGATTTTTTTATTTGACATTAAAAATCTTTATTTAATTTGTTCTTTTCAAAGCCTGTGAACTTGGTTATGATCTTCAATATATTTTTTATTTGATCATTAAAAAATGTAAATAAACAAATAATTATTTTTTGTTGTGGCAAATTCGCTTTCACGCAAATTAATTATTATTCCAAACACAAGATGTTATAGTGTTCAGTAATCACTTATTGTTCACTTTGTTGCTTACAACAACAATAAGCTAATGCACATTTTAGTAACAATCACATCGTCATCAAAGAGGATGATAATTCATTTGTGTAAAAGAAATATTTTTATTGGAACAATGAAAATAGGAAAAAAACCTCTGTAAATTTCATTTAAATATTAAAACATTCACAATTATCAATATTTAGGTACTAATAATATTTTTTTTATTTCAATTTAAAAATTGTATGTTTTTAAATATTTTCATAATTATTTTTCCATTTGAGTATTATCACAATAAAAATAATAATATTGATTTTTTCAATATTTTTGTATTATAAAAAAATACAAAGATGTTTTGTCTCAAACAGGATATATATTTATTTTGTAATGAAAACATTTTTATACATGATTGTATAAGTGAGAAAACAGTGCCAAAAGTCATCATGTTGCATTATTTGGAATTATTAATAGTATATTATTTGGGAAATTGTGCATTTATATAAACATATGTATATTTATATATGTGTATATATATCGTTTCCATTAATTCTTCGTAAATAAAAAATACTTTCACTGTTGATGTGATGTATTTTTTTAAAATAAAGTATTGCATTTATGCATGTCATATAGACAAAATGAAATACAGACAAAAATTTTGTGAATTGAAATTACACATTCCAAACAAATCACAATTTGATAATTAATTTTTTATTGCATTTAATAATATTTTTTTCATTCTAAATTGAATTTAATGTGAACTATTAAAATAAAATGAGTTTATTATGAAATTTAAATATATTTTGCTGTAGTCATTTTCTTGGTTTTTATTTATGTATTATATTTTCATTACATTAACAATTTGTAAGAAATTTAAAATGTTAAAATTTTGTTTAAAGAAATTCTTACATATTTAATTTCCTGTAATCAATAAATGAAAATTGACATTAATATGAAAATATAATAAAATTACATCAATTACACAGAACATGTATGTCACTAACATAGCATTTGACCAATTGTAATAACTGTTTCTGTGTATATTTTTTTATTGACATACTTGTTATTTTTTACATATGTTTTGTTTGTGATTTGTAAACAAATGTTAAAAACGTAATTATTAACAAATATCACATAATTAGTAAAATATTTAACGTATTGATTATAAATTTCTAAAGAAAATGTACAATTTAAAAGTAACTTTAAATTTTTAGTACATTACTTTTTTATTAATTCTAAACAAAACAAATTCAAATGATTCCATTTATATATGTATTTTTTTTAATAATTTTGTTTTAGTAAAATTTGAAAATTAAAAAAAATGTGAGCAGACTTTGAAAAATATATTTCAAAGCAAATTATTGTAGTGCCAATAATGGCTGTTAAATATTTCCCAGCTGTTTATGTTTTAAGGTAGTAAATTAATAGTTTTAGACAAAGGCTGCCTTTAAATTCACTTTTTAAAATACGTTATGCAAGAACAAATTTTGAAGAATCTCTTTGTTAATTATTTTAGTTTTCACTGATTTTTTAATATTTATATATTACAGTTTAATAAAATACATTTTTTTAATATAATTAACTAAAAAACAAACAACTACAAAAAATACAGTAAATAGTTTAAATATTTCGCATGTTGGTGAAATATATATTCCAATTTTCATCGAAATGATCAATTTTTAGCCATAATTGTGTACAATGGCACTTTTATAATTTGAAATATATTACATGCACATGCTTTAATTTTGATCAAAGGCATAAAAATGTGCTCTGACTTTCATATTTCTCAAAAGTCATGAATACTGTAAATATCTTAAAGCATACACACACAACATTCTATCTATCATTAATTATTGAAAATTTAAAACCATTTAACTGTAATCTAAACATATATGAAAACATAATTGCATTAGTTCGATTTAAAGTTGGAAAAATAGTAAATTATTTCAAAATTGAAAACACAGAAAATAGTTATTAAAAAGGAAATGAATTTAACTTTTTTTTCTGAATAAAATTTAATTTATTGTGGAAGTATCCAAAAATATAAATGTTTTAACAATTTTTGAAAATGTTTTAAGAAGCAATATCATATATTATAAAATATTTTTAAAAAAACTAAAGAATTAGCACGTACACAGTAAGATAAAATAAAAAATTATTTATGTGTATAAAACACTAAATTATATTTAAGACAATTTGCCATAATTTAAAACTAGCTTGTATTTATAACTTTTCAGTAATTAGAAAATAAATGAATTGTTCTCAGTTAACCCTTTGCGGATGGAACAGTTTGAAGCCGAGCACTGTGTAGAGCCAACTTATTGTAACGATAGTCTTGAAATTGTCAACTCACGTTTCTTACTGCACACTATATCGCCCATAGCACTCCAAGGTGCCAAATTCTGGACGTGTACACGCAAATAATACACCCAAAGGATTAATAAAGTATGTTTATTTGTTTTCTAACATTTTTTATTAAAAATTTAAATTGTTGATATTAAATCACTTGTAATAATAAAAACAAATATTTAATCAATAATATTTTTTTTGTTTGTGTTTCAAAACAATGTGTGTCTTTAAGCTCTATTAGTTTTTTGCTAAATGCATCTATGAGTTCATCGGCCACATTGATGGTTTATGCCGAATGCATATATGTGTTGATCGTCTGCAAAGGGTTAATGTATTCAAATTGTTTGTTAAAGTATTTATTCAAGACATTTGAGGTCGTGACATTATGATGTAGATGACTGGAAATTTTATAAATCCACATCAAATTATACAGAAATTTATAAATGATGTGCTAATAAATAAGCCCTGAATTTGTTCTTACATACAGTGTACAATTATGTATGTACATGAACAATATGTATCATACCGGTATTAATTTCTGGTGCAAAATTTATAAAAAGGAATTGAAACTAAAACCAGTACCACCTAATAATAGAATTTTATTTTAGTAATAAAAAACAAAACGTTTGTAATTCTTAACACTTAAGTTTGAAATAATTCATCATTCATTTAAATTTATTTAATCAATTCATTGGATCATTGTACTGACAAAATAACTGTTTGTATTTGTATATTTGTGTGTGTGTGTGTATGTATGTATGTATATATATATATATATATTTATATATATATATGTATGTATGTATGTATGTATAATGTCATAATCACTGAATAATTGTAGTTACCTATAAATTTCATGAAATAATTACTCAAAAAAAAACCAAAAAAAAAAACTATCATATCACTAACGGCACTACTAAAACAGTACTGATTTTTTTTATAATTTTTATATTAAATACAGTCAGCTATAATGTGTACATTGAACATATTTGTTAATCAGCTTATTTTATCATTTATGTGACGTCCGTACTTGATATTCATACAAATATGTTGGTTGTTTTAATTAGATTATGGACGTATTTGTTGTAAAGTTATTGTTTTATGTTATTTCTTGTTGTATTGTGTAATACTACCCAAGGAATTAAAAGAATCGACATATGTTGTTTAATACATTATTTACAAGGTATTTTAAAACAAATTATGTAGCAAACTTGTACATTTTGTTTATTAGCTGTAAGAAAACACTTTGTAATAAATATCAATTTCACATTTTAATTTCCTATTACTCTTAGTGTATTTTACAGATCAAGTGTAAATTCATTCTTACTTTTGTATATCTATAATAATTTTTTAATTGTTCTTATTTTCTAAGTATTTATATTTCAAAATTATTTTAATTCTTATTCCTAGTACATACCCAGGAAATATAGATGCACACCTGAAATCACTCAATTCACAATTAATTTTTGACCTAAAGTAAAACTTGGCAATAGTCTAAAAACCAATATTACTCCTTAACATTCATATAATAATTACATATGCAAAAAAAGGGTAGAAAAGTCCTGTAAAGTACATGAATAGAATACTTATAACTTTTTAAAAAATAACGATTTATAAGAAATAATTTTTATTGAAAACAAACATTTAACAGATTATATATTTTTTGTTTAAAATACTGCATTGATTTTTGTAATTAATATATATGTATACATTTTCAACTATCTGAAATTATAAAAGACCATAAAACAAAAATAACAATAAAATCAAACATTAAAACAAAGTGTACACATATTCATGTATATTGCTGTTTTTGCTTTTATATATGAATATAGATAATTCTTCAGATATGTTTTTTACTCATTGAACATACATAAATAGATACACTTTTTAAAAGCTGTAAAATATCACTAAAAATTATTTATTATTAAAAATATTCTTAAGCAATATAATTTGTTGCTTTCAATTATCACGAAGCTTTAAATAATAAGAAAATATTTAAAATAGAAAACCAAATAAACATTTAAAATAAAAAAAAATGTATTTATAATCTACCTACAAAAAGGACTAATTTTTTAAAAATTGTAAAAAAAGGAACACTAATTAAAATAGCAAATACTTAAACTAAATGGCGAAAAACATCTACCACAACAATATTAGGTGGATTGATAATCGACTAGATTATTTGATACCGAGTTCCTCGAGTTCTTTCTCATCTTCTTCTGAATCACTTCCTAATTCTGACATTGCAGGTGTAGAACTGGGACTTGATGGTTCTGATATCGGTCGAGGATATCTAAATCCTGCAGCACTAGTTCCTGTTTTTTCAAATGACATTTCGGGATAAACTGCTCTTAATGCTTGTTGACGTGCTTCTCGATAATACTATATAGTGATATTTTATTTAACTTGTATTCATATTAAATAACAACTATTTATTATTACTCACAATTCCCAGATTTCTCCAATCAAGTAGATCACTTAACCGTTCAGTACGATTACGTTGAATGATACGTTGTCTACGATTTAGCTTTGTGAAATCAAACATGTAATGTGCAAGTTGTTGAACAGTTGCTTCAAGAGAAATGTATCTGCGATCTACTATATATATACCATATGACATTGGATCTGCTATATGTTCTTGCATAAAACACCCAAAACCTAATAGAGTTTCAATATATACACATTTTATATATATAGATATAGATATATATATATATATATATAAATATAGATGTGTTTTAATAAAAAGAAGCAAAAGAAAACATACACATTTTCCTATATACCACCATATACATGTTTCTTTTAAATAAAACTCAAAACTAACACTCGGATAACACAACTCACAAGACACCAACACATACACAAGCTCACATGCACATATAACACAAAAATCTTACATATACACACATCTCGAGCACGCCACACATACACAACTCATACAAACGCACACATGCACACCACAAACGTACAACACACGCACAAAACATAACTCATACGACATCAAAACAACACATACAACACAACACCAACACGCACATGAACAAATATAAAACACAAAATTCACGCGCGTACACAACACAAATATACTCATACAACACACGTACAAAACACAACTCACCATTCACGCACAACACACCCACACGAAATCACAAATACAAACCTGACAAATTTGTTGTTATACTTGGAATACCCATAACTGTGCATTCAGCAGGAGTATAACCCCATGGTTCATAATAACTTGGAAATACTCCTAAATGGCAACCCCTAACAAATTCTTCATAATCAAGACCAAATAAAGGATTTGTTGAACTTAGAAATTCTGGATGAAATACAATCTATAAATAGATTGTTATATAAAATAATTATGTATTAGATTATTTAAAATATGATATAATGCAATTATTTTATTGCTTGTATAACAAAGAAAAATATATCACCTTTACTCTATCATTAACAGTATTGAACAATTTGCATCTACGAACAGAAGTAAGTACAGGATCATTCCAGTCATCAATAACATTATGGGTAGTAACAGGAGGTAAGCCATCGCGTTGAAGAGAAAAAAGACAACGTTTAATTTTTACAATATCTTCTTTTTCTAAAAGTTCAGTTTGATCAGGTAGACGACCACTGTAAATAAAAATTATTTGCAAAAGTTTTCTATTAAATATATTTTTACACTGATTAAGAAAAATATTAATATTTACATTTTCACACAACACATTACAGATTTATTTTACTTCCTAAATTTAAAAATATAAATTTAAAAATCTTTCATACATAATGTTTTTTTTTCAAGTTAAAACACTATATATGCAGAAATGCACTTGACTCCTGGTCAGAGATACAAAGTATGTAAGACTCTAGCCAAAGTGAAGATAATTTATTCAAGGAAGTAAATGCTGAATAAAAAGTCTTCATAAACCCATTTAGTTTGTGTGATTATTATAACTAAATATCAAAGAATGATAATATTTATTGAGACTTTTTCCCAACAGTATGGATATATATATATATATATATATATATATATATATATATATATATATATATACATACACACACACACATATACATTGGAATAAATTAAAAGAAATCATTTTATTTCCAGAATTTCAATTCTATATTTTTCTTTTCATCAGTTTAAAAATTTATTTTATATTATTAATTATTTGAATTTAAGTATTTGACATGAAATTTTAAGAATATAAAATAAAATTTCAACAATAAAATTATAATGAAACTAAGTTAATTAATTATTTATAAAAAAATATTTTCATTAAAGTATTTTATTTTTCAATTGTTTTTGATATTTTAAAAACTCAAAGAATCATTTTTTATATAGAACTGTTAAATGATTAACCCATTAACATCCACTGCACCCAAGCAGGTACACTTATTCAAATGCTGATATCTAATGATCTATTTGATTTATATTGCAATCATTTTTTCGAATACCTCAAAATGATAGTGGTAGTAAAATGCGACACGTTAATGTTGCCGTATTTTGAAAATTGTGTTGGTAAAGTAACAATTTGTTAGCGTTTGTATTTTCGTTTGGCAAGGTAAATTTTACGTTAATTATTTTTTTGGTTTTTATGTTAAATTTTGATAAATTATATATTTATTATGATCAACGTTGTTCACAATAAGAATCTATATTATTTGTATATAATCTTTTACACAGAATTTGTAAAAACTTAATCATATTTAATATTGTACTCAAGCAAGTACAACGGGCACATATGTTAATAAAATTTTACTACTTTTTTTGTTATTATTGAAATTGTGAAAATAACACAAAAGCAATTATTTAGATGCGAATATGAGACAGTAGACTTGAAAAAACATAAATTCTATTATGGATGATGAAGACTATAACTTATTTCATATAGCCATAAAAGGTAAAAAAAAATGGCAGTGGGTTATTTTTACCTATTTGAACATGACTATTTCAAATTCATAGCAATTGCATGTCTTTGCTAATAATAATGGACAAGAGATTACTCTAGATCAATTGGCATTCAGGAGAAATATTGCATAAGCTTATTTGTGTCAATTAAAACCAATTATGAATCATCCATTGTCATTTGTAGAACGGGATTTATTTACTGCCAACAATGGACATAACCCTGAAAGTTACAAATCTTCTATGTGTTATTTGCCATAATAGAGTTGGTGTTATGAAAGATACGTAAAAACACTGCATTGAAAGGTCATGTTTTAAATAATTCCATACTTGATCCACCTGTTGTACTTGTTTGGGTACACCCCTTAATTTTGTGATATTTTATTATTATCCTTATATATAACTCATTCTCTGTTAATTTTGTTCTTTATAGATGTAATAATAATAAAAAAAAAATATTTTTGTAGTTTTACTGTGGACGTTAATGGGTTAAAAATCAAATTTCATTTTTTTTAACAAACAAAAATATAGAAACAGGTGATAAACGTTGAACTGCCTCAATAATTAAAATGCATATAATTATACAAGTTATTTAAATATTAATCTAATTATAGTATTTAAACTTTTTTATATTTTTTAAAAAATATTGATTTTAATTATTAACTTTCAATTATAGCAAATAATAAAAATAAGTAACTATTTATAATACTTACAATGAATAAAATTTAAATTAATTACCTTAGACAAATATCATACATTCTTTTCCCGATTTTTTGTTGAATACCATTGATAGTATCACGTAAACTCTTTGTGACTGCATGACCTCTCAAACTATCAACATTAAAATTATTGGTCTTTGTTGGAAAAATTAAGAAAGCAACTACAGTATGCTCTGAATTTGATGACTGGAAAATTTATGTTTTTAAAAAAGGGTGATGATGAAATGAAAAAGAGTGCATTTACAGCAATTATTAATTACATACTTTAAGATAATGATTCAGACGTGACAATGCTTCAATAAATATATCTGCTCCCTTATTACCAAATTCATAACGGCCAGCAATAAAAAAATATAAAGTTTTGTCAAGATTGAAATCAAAATGACCATAAAAATGTCCACGAGTGAATTCATGAATTTTATCTTTTGAAACTGCATGCAAATTTTGAAATTCATGCAAAGCAGAAAATTTTTTAACATTAAGACCATTCGGTGTTATAATATCCGGTTTTCGTTTCAACAGATGTTCTGCCTCATAACCTAGAAACAAACACCATGATACTAATAATATCAAATAAATATAATAGTTGATTAATAAAAGCTTTTCAAAAGTGCAATAAAAAGTTTTTTCGTGATGTTTGTGATTTAAACAATGTGATAAATAAAACACTTTTTGAAATATTGAAAACTAATTTTTTTAGCTTAGTATGATGAACTATTTTGTAAAATTAAAAACATAAATTACATGAAAAACAATAATACTTGATTAAAATTTATGAAAAAGATTATAAAAAATACCATTAAATAAAATTATACAGTATATGATGTATAAAGAATTTTTTACCTGTTATTTCTGACACTGTTGTAAAAACGTGAGTCAAATGAGATGCTGCTCTTTCCATACAATATCTATGATAAATCTGTCGTTTTCCAGCTTCTTCATCAACACTAAACTAAATAAAATATATATATATATAATTAAGATATTTCTAATTTTCTGCTTTAAAACATTTTAATAATGTTTCTAAATTTAATGACAAATTATTATAATCTTGTATAATAAAAGTATATTAAGTTTAAAAAATTTACAAAATGGGCTTGTTAATTTATTGTAAACTTTTTCTATAAATCAATTATTAATGAAATTACAAAACTTTTTACTCACTTTTTTTTTAATTTTATACAGACTATAAAAAAAAACTGCTTCTCAAAACTCAAATTCTTTCCTAAGTATGAAATAATTGAAATACTATAAAATTTTCTTCCATTAAAACTAGAAAACATTATTGTAGAAAAAAAAGTATCACCCATTCAATCCTATTATCATACACAATATTTAATATCAAAATGTTTTAAAGTATACTAAAACATTACAGTGATTACATTGTTATATAATAAAAATTGTGATTATAACTCTAATTGTATTAAACATTACAAAACCATGTATATAATTATCTTAAGTATCATGTAATTTCTCACCTTACTTAAATTATTATAAAAATCAGTATTTCCTGCGCATAAATATCGACCTAATAAAGTTGCATGTGTTGTAAACACTGTAGCCGCATTAACAAGTCTTGTTCGTAGTACTATTAGACCAACACCTGCTTGCCATTCATGAAAATGAGCAACAATCCTTGGAATCATAGACGAAGATACTTCAGCTGCTTTAACAAACTAAAACATAAGACATATGTATGTATGTATGTATGTATGTATGTATGTATGTATGTATATATATATATATATATACATATATATACATACATATACATACATATACATACATATACATACATATACATACATATACATACATATACATACATATACATATATACATATACATATATATATATATATATATATATGTGTACAGTGGTGTGGTGTGAGTGGTGTGGTGAGTGGTATGTGTGGTGTGGTGAGTGGTGTGATGAGGTGGTGTGTGGTATGTTGTGGGTGTGTGGTATTGGTGTATGTGTCAGTGTGGTGTGCGTGCATGTACCATTATGAATAGTTTGCATTTACCTCCTCTATAAATTGTGCTACTTGATAACCTAATATAACTGCATCATTTGCTTCTATATCTAAATGTGGAATGCCTAAATTACATTTATCCCAAAGTTCATGTTTATATTCATCTAATTTCCATGCAGCTGAACCAATATCAAATAAAATTATTTGAGGATTTCCATCAACAAGCCATGTACCAGTATGAACCTAAAATATCATATTAAAAATACTAAAATGATTTTAAATTAACATCCACAATTATACCTTGAATCCTTGATTTCTCATTACATTAACAGCTATCTGTAACGGATTTGAGCTATCAAAATCACATTCTTCTACTTCTGTTCTAGCACAATGTTCTTTATAAGGTCCTAGTAAACAATATCTATCACCGAGTTCTTCAGTTGATATGTATGCTTTAGACCTAATTACCGTGTAAATACCTCCAACTGAATTAAATGAAACATTTTAATTTTTTTTTTTTAAAAAAAAAACAACTTCAAAAACCTTTATTTGCTGCTTCCCAAGCCACCTCAAAGGTCCATCGGTTTTCTATCTGTGCTCCTTCACCTCTATCAAACAAATCCGGTATGGATTCTGATCTATAGAAACGACGATATGTTCGTTCTCGAGACATCACGTCAAATTGATCTAACACTAACAAAAATATGTGTAAGCAAATTAATTCAACCATCAGAATTATAATTTTCTCTACATATCAAAAACTATTAGTTTTAATAAAACTTAAAAATATGATAAACAATACTATATTTTAGTGAAAAATTTAAATTATTTTTTAAATTTATATTACTTGGTGTCATTAATAATTTTTTTAAGTAAACAAAAAACTTATATAACATTTTTTTTTAAATATAATTTTTGATAAAATTTAAAACTAGTTTAACATAAACATTTACTACTTTTAATAGGTATGAAAAACTTATTAAATATAACGTTTATAATAAGTAACCATTATGGTACTTATTAAAATATATACCATAATTCAATATTTTTTGAGATATATTGTAACTGGTATTTAAAAAAAAATACATTAATATTTAGTAAACATATTTTATACTAAATAATTTTTAGAAATATCAGTTTAAAACTTACAGTTTCGATTTATATGAAAAGATGAATACTTCAACTACTTTAATAAAAATATTTAAATTTCATAACCAAATATCGTTTCGTAGCCAAAATCATTGAGTAATCTTCAATGTACCGTTATTACATTTGTAAGAGTAAGAAAAAAATACCGGTCTCTTGAATGTTATTTATAACATTCATAACTTACAATACAGTCGTTTCGACAGAACGGACTACACCATACTGAATACAATTTGCTCATCTTACATGTATAATTGAAAGAAAATCACATGAAGGTTGAATGAAGGTTATTTTTGATCATGATTTTGGCAAGGGTGTTTTGTAGTTGGTTATTCTCTATAAATTTGCCCTTTGATCTACTATATTATTTGTAATCGCATTTTTACATAGATAATTACTGCGTTAATATATACATACATATATTTAGTTATTAAACGCATTGAAAAAAACAATCAGTTATTGGGAAATGTTTAATACGATTTCAAAAGATTGTTTTCATTATACATAGGATTATAAAATGAGGACGTTATCATTACACAGTTTACCTAATTTATCTATAATTACATTGGAAGAAAATATTTAAAATGTTATTGAACTAAAGATAATATCAAATTAATAAAATTTTTAATATGCACCAACATTTTTGATAAAAAATTAATGGTTTTAAAAGTATTTTAATTTATTAAAAATTACACACGCGCATTATATATATATATACTGATACTTAACACTAACCAGGCGACTCGTAATTTTTTTTTATTCAATTTAGTCCCCTTAGACAAATTACTTACACTAAAAATAAAGGGCCTCTCTGACCATGTATCTTCGACCGAGGTTTGAATACATTTCATATATATATATATATATATATATATATATATATATATATATATATATATATATATATATATATATATAATCATCAACCCCTCTCAATCCACTGCTAGATAAGGTCACCACAAAACCTTCTACTTCGACCGATCCAATGCCTTCCTCTTTCAGTCCACTTCGACAAATTTCCTTATTTCCCTGTTCCATATAACCATGGGTCTCCTCTTGGGTCTTCTTATATATCTAGTTTCCCAATCAATAACTTCCTTTGTCCATCAATGATCCACTTTTTTCCTACATGACCGATTCATTTCCATTTCAAACCTTTCACTTTCGACATAACATCCAAAGATTAAAATTAAAATCAAAAATAAAATATATAGCAAATTTATAAAATAATATGAATTATGAGTGTGGAAATGCATACATAAATGAAATACATAAATTTATAATTATTTACAAAATATTACCAAAAAAGCAGAGTATTGTTTTAAAATACATGTATTATTTCGTGTGTGTGCGTGCGCGCGTGTAACAATATGTAGGAGGCATGTATGTATTAACAGACCAGTATTATGAACTAACATACACAACTGAATAAAAAATGTTGAATATGCAATTACAAATAAATAAATATTTAATCAAATTGATATAAAACAATAATTTACTTAATATATAATTATATTTTCATTCAATATTACAAATAAATATAAATTCTAAATTTTTCCTAAAGGCTGAAATCATGATAAAATAAAAATCTATCATTAAATAATTTTCAAATACAATGTATTCAACTGATTATTTACATTACATTTCTATACATTATTTTGTATTGCTGTGATGATATAAACACAAAAATGTTTTCTTTTCAAAACTATAAAAGAAATATGATTAAACAAATCCATATATTGTACATTTTTTAAATGAAAAGTAATAAACGAATATATATATATATATATATATATATATATATATATATATATATATATATATATACATGAATAAAAAGCACTATATACAGTGTTGATAGTTTTTTTTGTGATATAAAGCATTAATCAATTTTATTATATATAATGTAATGTATGTTGCGTAGAATATTTATTTTTCAATTCTGTAGTTTTGTGTGTGAATGTATGATGTGTTTGTGTGTGTGCGCGCATAGTGTGTATAACATATACACAAACTTAGTATTATAAATATGAAATTGAAAAAAATGTTCAAGATGAATAAAATATTTAAATGAAGCACATGTAAGTGTACACAGTACTTTTATGATTTATCGAAAAGCCAATTCATATAATGAATAATAATGACGATGATACATACATAAATACACTATTTTTAATAATCTTAATATAGGACACAAGTCACTATACCCTAAAGTGTATTTGTAATAAAGTTCAATGATTTTTTTTATCATTAAACAATACTTTTTTAATCATATGGCACCAGCCTTAATTATAGTTTTTTTCATTATATATTTATATACGAACATAATCAAATAAAAATATAAATATTTTTATTTTTATCACCATTACATTTACACCCATCTTCATTATTTCTGTAAAATTCTATTTGATTTGATCTCTTATTCTCATAAAACAAATAGACTATTTGTTTTGTAAATTTATAAAACAATTGAAATACATATATTTTATCAAAAAATTAATAAAATAAAATCACAAGTGGAAAATAAAAAGATAATAAAACTTCACTCTAAATATTTTTATATTACAATAATCCAATTTTTAAATTATTAATACATGATTTTTTAAAAAATGTTCGATCATTACACTGATAAAATTATATTTTGGATATCTTCATAAATTATTCACATTAATCAGATTATTATTTTTAAATATTAGTACTGAAATATTTGTTATCAAGTTCATTCAATCAGCAAATATCAATTTTACTTCAATACAAATTAAAAAAAAATAACCAAAAACAATTAAAAAATAAAATAATTAAGGCGACAGCTTATTATCTTCAATAAATAACATATCTGTTTATTCATTACATTTAATTTTTCTTAGCTTCAACCTGACATATTACATTTTTTATATAGTTAAAAAAAATATCACATTGCCATTATATCATTTATATTTTGAAATAAGATTAAAATTTGTTTGATTTTTCTCTACTTTATGATAAAAATACCAAGTTTTAATGAGTAACATTGAAAAGTGGTACGGGTTTTTTATTTTCATTTTTTGTTGAATTTAAAAAGGAATATACTTTGTTTATGATATTTAATAAATTAAAAAGCACGCTAATGTTTTATATTGTTTTTGAATAGAAAAATTTACAATTACTTAATATCTTCATTTTTTTTCATTTAAATCAATTTACATATATATATATATATACACATATATATACGAGGTCGTTTGATAAGTATGGTAAATTTATTTATTGTTTAATTTAATTAATTAAATTTTTTAATTTAGTTTTTCTTACTTTTTTACCATACTTATCAAACGACCCTCGTATAAATACACATATATACCTAATTAATACTAAATAATGAAATCTCAGTTTATAAATCAGAAAAACTGATCTTAAAATAATACATCAAAACAAAGAAGAACAGAAAATTTACATAATAGGTAATGTTTAATTATTGAAAGCAAAACACAGTAAAATTATTATCAGATAATGATTAAGAGTTTAAATTTATGGCAATTATCCATTTTTTTAAAAAGTTTAAATTCTAACACCATGAACTCAATTAAATAACCATTTCTTTAGATTTATAATTAACATTTTATAGTATCTACAACTGAAATAATAGAAAATATAACAAATCATATATCATAACTTCATAAATATGGCACATAAACATTGAACCTAAAAATTCTAAGAATGTTTTATATGTAATTACTTTCATATTTTTTTATGTGAAATACACACACTATTATTGTAATATTACATTTCAAAAACTATAGATATTAATATTATTAGTATACAAAATATGTAAATGTGATTAGAATAGTATAGAAAAAAATATATTCATATTTCCCATTTAATAACTTGTAGTATTACAATATATATAAATATATATATATATATATATATATATATATATATATATATATATATATATATATATATATATATATATATATATATAATGGTAATAAAATATTAATTTTATATTTATGTAAATACATATAACTATATAAAGATACAAAATTCATTTGAAAAATATATAGTGATATAAAAACAATAGTACTATATTCATTCATCGTAATCTTACAATTTCGTGCAATTAAATTACAATATTTTATAGATGATACAAAATATTTTAATTTAATTAAGAAAATAAGTATTATTTTATTAAAAATAAAGTCTCCAGAGTGATGTATAAAGTAATGTAAATTGTAAGTAAAAGTTTAGTAACAAAACTAGAAACAGCCTAATTTTTCAATAGAAAAATTTGATTCAGAAAATTTATTGCATTAAATAGTAAGTCAATAATTATTCATTAGTCAGATTAGTTATGTAATATTTGAGTAGTAGCAATAGCTGTTATGAAGGCATTCATCATTTACTTCCTGTGTATAATTTATAACAATTATAATTATTAATATCATAAAAAATAAACAAATTTAAAAATGAAAAATGGATATTTTTATATCAGAAATTTTGAAGATTTCTTTATTAAATGTAAGTAATGAATACATACGTTGTGTTCCACTGTTCAGAAAATTGATAAATCATTTAATGATACAAATTAATATTAATGTTTCTTAAGTGTTACAATCTACTTATTATAATATATAAAAGGTTGTATTACAATCTTGACAAATATGTTTTCCATTATGCATTCTAATATAAAATTTAATTACTCCACTGAATACTAACATCTCTCTTTCTCTATTAAATAAATTTAAGTTATAAGTTTAAATAAATTTCTTATTTATAACTTCAAAATATTTTCACATAATAATTTATAAAATATTATTATATATATATATATATATATATATATATATATATATATATATATATATATATATATATATATATATATAATTTTCTTTATGGAAAAGTACTATAAAATTTATACTAAATATCAAACAGTAAATAAAAATATCTTCAAAATCTTTTTGTGAATTTTAATAAGAATTGTAAAGTAATAATTTTAAAAAATAGTTAAATGAGATATAAATCAAAAATATTAAATGATTATAAAACACACTCAAATAGTTTATATAGTACACACTGAGATAACCCGTATATAGTTGATGTTTAGCAGTTATGGTATCACAAATAAATATAAATATTCAATTATAGAAAATATCTAGATTAATCCAAATATACATTATTTCAGAACATTAAATGATATCATGGCAAAGAAAACATTAATTTTTAAAATTATAAAATATTGCACTTTAAATACTTTTTTTTACAACTATTCTTACAGTCACTCATATTACAATTTTCACAAAAACATAATTCGGTCAGAAATTTAAAACTTACATTTCACCTATTTAATTTACAATGTTCTGACCTTACTAGTCACCATATTAAAAATGTAAGGAGAAACTAAGAGCATACTCTTATAGTGAAAAATTATATTTATTCAATAATTGATGAATCAATAGAACTGATCTTAAAATTGTTTCTAGAATTTGTAATATTCACGATGGCAGTACCGATGTTTCATAAGTGTGTTCTGATCACCAAATTTCATATAACATATGTCACAACTGTATGCTGCTTGTAATATTTGAGGCGTAAGTGTCGTTGGCTGCGTAAGTTGTGGGATTTGCTGGGTTTGATGCTGCTGCTGCTGCTGCTGTTGTTGTTGTTGTTGCTGTTGCTGATGTGGCTGAGGTTGATGTTGAGGTTGATGTTGCATTTGTGGTGGCGGAGCAATAACAACCATTTTAACATCCTGTAACTCTTCCTTATGTGTTTTTCTATGTTTATTTAAATTATTCTGACTTGTGAATTTTTTACCACATGCGTCACATCCATATGGTTTCTCGCCTGTATGATTTCTAACATGTTTCTTTAAACTACCGCGATCATTAAATGCTTTCTGACAAACTGTGCAAGCATATGGTTTTTCACCAGTATGAGTTCGCATATGCTGTGTTAGTATTGCTTTTGATGTCAATTCTTTACTACATATTCTACATTGAAAAGGTTTCTCACCCGTATGAGTCCTTATATGTGCAGTTAGATTTGGTTTCTGACTAAACCTTTTACCACACACTTCACACTTAAATGGTTTTATACCGGTGTGAATACGTTTGTGCGTCGCTAAATTATACACCGTGCTAAACTTTTTATTGCACATATCGCATGCAAATGGTTTCTCACCTGTGTGCATTCGCATATGAATTGTTAATGCAACAGTATGATTAAATCCTTTACTACATATATCGCAGACGTACGGATGGCCTCCACTATGCATACGCAAGTGAGTTTTCAAACTAAATTTGTGAGCAAAAGTTTTTCCACATATGTCACATTTAAATGGTTTCTCACCTAAAATACACATTTATTAACTTCATTCATATATATTTAAATATTACAGATTTCTATAATACCTGAGGTTTCATACATAAATAATAAATTAAAATATATATTCAAAAAAGTATTACCTGTATGTCTACGCATATGACTTGTCAATGCCGCCTTTTTCAAAAATCCTTTATTACAAACAGCGCATTTATGAAGTCTTTCTCCAGTATGTAACCTCCTGTGTTTCTTTAGATCTCCTTCCTTCAAAAAATTCTTATCACAGAATGTACATTTGTAAGGTCTCGGTTGACCTGTATGGGCTCTTTTATGTATAACGAGATCGTGACTACGTGTGAACACTTTATAACAAAAGTTACAGATTAAAGAGTGTTTGTTTTGTGCGGCAAGGTGAGCTTTCCAACCCCAACCAAATACCATAGGTTTTTTTTCTTGTTGAACAACAGCTTCAACATTACTTAAAAAATGACAAAAGTCACCACTTTCACGATCTTCTGATGTATTTGTAGGTTGGGGTTGTTGATTTTGATATTCATTATAATCTCCTGGAACTGTTGGTGGAAGGCTTGTTAGTTCTCCTCCTGATTCGAGTTGTCTTCTTAATGCAACATCTGACTGAATACAAAGTACTCGGAACTGTTGAGCTGCTTGTAATCGATTTAGACATATTTCACATATAAGCGCTGGGAGAGCATCACCTTGTTGTATCTGTTTTTAAAAATAAATAATAATTTCAAACAAACGAAATTCAGTTTTTTATAATATAAAAATACAATACAAATGATTAGAAAATTTTTCTAGTATATAATAATATACTTTTACTTAAAAATGTATGACATTTATAGGTCTAATACTTTTCTGTTTACTATAATTTAAGAAAATTAATAAGAATTTATCAAGTATCACTTGTATTGTTATCAATTATCACTTAAATTAGCCTAAAATTTACATACAGTTATATCTATACAGGTATGTATAATATTTTTGTATGGTGTGTTTGTGCATGTATATGCATTAAAATATTATTTTGTATGATATTAGAATAATTACTAAAATTACAAAAAACTAAAATACTTCTAAAACACCATATAAATACCTTCAAATCAAATCCTTTCAAAGGGTATTGAAAATACATTACTAATACTACAATTTATAAAGATTACATTAGGAACATTAAACACTTTTAAAATACAATAACATTTTTAAAGATGAAACATTATATTTTCTTTTATATATATATATATATATACATGGCATAATAAAATACAAAAATGATTTAAAATAAACATTTAAAAAAAATAAGTATTTACTGTTACATTTTTTTCTCTGTTAATGAAATACAGAAAAAATATAACAGAATTATAGTTCAAAATAACCTTAGTAATAACCTGTTGAAGTTTTATACTCAATAAATAATCTATCCATCTATTTATCTATATATATATATACACACACACATACGAGGTCGTTTGATAAGTATGGTAAAAAAGAAAAACTAAATTGAAAAATTTAATTAATTAAATAATAAATAAATTTACCATACTTATCAAACGACCCTCGTATATATATATATATATATATATATATATATATATATATATATATATATATATATATATATATATATAAAGATAGATAGATAAATAGAAAGAAAGAAAATAAGTTCTATGAATGAATAATTAGTTTAAATATCAAAATTCTAATGAAAAGTAAAAATTATTTGTAAATATACTAAAACAAAAATACTGATTTTTAAAGTATGATAATATTACATACTTTATGTATATTAGTCAATATAAAACTTTATAATTAATATTCTAGTTATGAAAAATAAGTTTTTATTTAAAAATGAATTGTATGAATATATATATATATATATATATATATATATATATATATATATATATATATATATATATATATATATATATATATATATATAAAAGCATTCTACACGTGAGTATAATTTTGACAGTTCATATTTGTTTTGAATGTATTTTTTAAAAAAAACGATGAATACTTCAATTATATTTTTAGTTATATAGTAATCAACTTTATAAATAAAGACCAATTGATAAGTTTCATTGATTTCAAATCAATTTATGAAGACCATGCGCGTGCAAGTGAGATATGATCGGACGCAAACAAAAGGATATTTGCGACACCCACATAACTCAAATCGGTCCCAAGAAAGAAAGAACAAATAAGAAACATCACAATTACTAAATATGAATGGGACGAATCGTCAAGTAAAGATGACTGAACAACCGTAGAATGAGGGCACATTGAACAGTTGCAAACAAAAGAGGACCAGACAGAAAGAGATGTCACGCGGATATATAGTGGTTCTATTAATTTTCATCGAATTGTCCATACTTTTTTTTTTTTTTTTTTTGATTGCTGAAATTCGTCTACTTACGTTGATCGGCGCGCACTCCATAATGGCCGCAGAGAAAGCGTGTATGTCGGAAAATTCACCGGTCTGTTGTAAACAGATGCGACACATTTTCGTCACACCCTCCATCGTACTCGTCATTTTTTTCTATAGTCGAATTTACTGCACTGAACGAAAAACGACATGAAAATTATTTTAATTTACTAGCGTCCTTTTATCACTTCTTCTTTTACTTCTTATCATTCTTTCACACTCTAACTCATTTATATAATATGTTGTCTCACATAGCGTCACAGACATAATGCGTTCTTCCATTTTGTGTCTTTTACAATAAACAAGGACATAAGGAATCCATTTTTGTATTGTGACAATTATGAAAAGTTAATGCATAAATATATATAACAAAGTATACATTACACATACACATACACACATGCATGCATACATACACACACACACACACACATATATATATATATATATATATATATAGTCAACATTTTTTTCTTTAAATATAAAAATATTTTTTGTAACATCATGTCATAAAAATATTTTTTTCTAAATATTTTCTAACGATTTTCTGAAAAGTAGACTTCCTTATAATTTTGAATAAATCTTACTTAAAGTCATACATTTTATAAAATTTAATATTTATTTTTAGCATTAAAATGTTTTATTTTCTTGATTTATTTTTTGATGTTTCTTCATATTTATAGTTAATTTACCACACCTTAATAGTTGAAATTTTTATTAAGATAAATTTAATAAGTTTTTTTCTGTGGTATTTAATTTATTTCATTTTTAACTTGTTCCATAAACTATTTTTTCTTGTAAAAAAATATTTTCAATTTAATTTCTGATATGGACTATTTACTTTTGTATTATAACAAATTCACTTTAATGTAAATAAATTATTCAAAATTTTATAAAAGTATTAAATAATCACTTTAATTACTGTACGCAACTCAATGGCCATATCATCATTGTCAGAACGTGATAATATGGAATTTAGATTTTACATATAATGTAGTCTTAAACTAGAGTATAGTCACCACTTACTTTCAGAGAATTCGCTTTTTGAGTAACGGATGAGAGAAATGAAAAAAAGAATACTGCGGTATTTATAATAAGTTTCTATAAATCAAAGGCTAGTTACTTTGTGGTAATGGGGATCTTTATATCAGGATAAGCATTTTTTAAAGATAAAAGAATTCAGAGAAACAAACAAAGCTTCGAAAAAGGACAGATATAGACGGAATAGAAAAGAGTCCTGAAACTAGATCAAAGCCCTAATACCTAACTGACGAAAAACTTGGAAAAGAAATGGATATTCGCAATATAAAATAAGGATTTTTAGTTATATGTATAGGATCATTTAAATGTGAAGCCTAAATTTGTTTTTAATTAAAAAGAAACATGTGTATAGGGTAGTGTATAGGGAAACGTGTATAGTTTCTTTTTAATAAAATATAAATCTAGGCGTCACATTTGGATAAACTTATATAATATTTAAAATTTACTTTGTGTGTTAAAATGAATTTTCAATTTAAATATCTAATAACAATATTGAATAATACACAAAAAAGTATATAAAAAGGTTTTATTAAATTGTTAATCAAAAACTCAATTTTATGAGAATAATTTTATATATATATATATATATATATATATATATATATATATATATATATATATATATATATATATAAGTAAAGGGCGAACGCGTAAGAGTAAGAAATTTGCAATCGGAGTAGCGTGAGAATTACTATGTTAATAATTCTTGTGGACGATGTTTATAATGGACTGACAGTCTGATGTGCATTCAAATGTAATGCCAATATAATTAAAATTTGTTTTGTCCGAAAAGTCTGCTTGAAAATCTATTTATTTTTTGCTAATTTTAATATGTTATAAAATACGTGATTCGGTACTTCTTGGAAAACTTCGGGAGTTAAGAAACGAAATTACTCTCTCTCTTTCTATCTATCTACCTATTTATAAATATATATAATAGTTCCATCGCGAAATTAATGTTATTAATGTTCACGCTACTCCGAACATGGACGATTATTTTCTAAGATTAACGATTGTAATTGCAGAGTGATGTGAACACATTACTCCGCAATTGCAATCTTTAACTTCGGAAGTAATCGTTCACGATCGGAACAGTTAATGACATTAATTTTGGGATGATATTATTTTATATATCTACACGTACACGCACGCATATATATATATATATATATATATATATATATATATATATATATATATATATATATATATATATAACATCATTGGCTTCACAGACTATTCCATCACCACACCTCTTTGATAAATACCAGCTCAATAGAGTCTTTCTTGTTAAAGCTTTTCAACAGTTGTTTTTTTACAAGATGAGGTTGTAAGCCACATGTTCAACTCTCGAAAATGACGGGACTATCTGACTGGGAATCGAACGCAACCTCCCGCATAAGAAGCGGTGATGCAATCCACTATGCTATCCAGTCGGATATATATATATATATATATATATATATATATATATATATATATATATATATATATATATATATATCATTATTAAAACTCTTAGGAATTAAATATATAATTAAAACTTATTTGATAAATTTTCTATCTATATAAACATTGAATTTCTAAATTTGATAATATTTCTTCATAAAATCCAGTAAATATATTGATATGCTTAAAGCAAAATACGTAATCATCTATATTGATAAGTATATAAGATATTAATGTAATTTAATATATTATCAAATATTTAAATATAATAATTTTGCATAATATATCATTTGCAATTTTATTAGGAATAAAAATATAAGATGGAAATGTTTCATATTATGAACTTTTTAATTAATTTCAGATTTTTGCATATTTTAACACATTTATTTCAGCTGAAAAAAGCAATATAAAGTATTAATATTGTAAAACAATGTAATTGTGATTTATTCTATATATGCTAGTTACTTTTTTTGTCAATATAATAGAATTAGAAATATAGAAACAAAATTATGTAATGTTGAAAATGATTAAAAAAAAACTGATAAATATAATAAAACATATATTGTAAAAAAATCAAAGAAACTAAATTCATGATTAATAAGGTATCTAATGTCATTGAGATGATTAAATATATAACATTATATTCAATAATAATGCAATTTTTTTATTTATTTCTATTACCAATAGCAACAAATAAAAAATAAATGTATTCAAATGTTAGGTGCAATTATGAAATAATTTGATATTAATTCACTTGATCAATTTTCAGACAAATCAATATTCTACTTTATTGTAAACCTTTATATTTTAATAGATTAATAAGTTTTTTTTTTAAAAAAAATAATATAATTTATTTTTAAACTGACAGATTTATTTTAATGTTATTATAGATTCAGATGATAAAAAATGTGTACCTTATCTTCAAGACTTCAATATTCTACATATTTTTATCGATAATTATAATTTTCAGGTAAAAAAGGAAAACATTTTGTAAGTATGTTCATTTAGTTACAATATGTTACTATTGTACAGTAATGCTGTTTTTTAAAAATTAAAGAATAAGCAATAAATAATGTAAATTCTATTATTTACAAAAAAGTCTATATTAAACATTAAGTAAAACACTTTTTTTAATTAAATTGGATCTACAAGTTGTATAGGTTTTATAAGATACCATTTTTAAAAAAAATTCTCATTACTGCAACAAAGAAAATTAAATAATATTCATATCACAAATACACATTTAAATTAAGCTGATCAAACTTAAAACACACACATTAAATAATGTCAGAGAATTATAAAGGACAAGAAACTTTTATAAGTTTATAAAATTATTTATATATGAATAAAGTTCAAAATCCCACCAGGTAGGAAGTCACTTCTCATAATACTATTCTATATTTTTACTCATATAAAATAAATTGATAATTATATTTACATAAGTAAATAATAACTTTTAATATATTTCTATTGTTATAAGAACTTAGTCTATAATTATGTTGGAAAAAGTATATTACAATAAATTAACTCAATAAAATTTAATTGAAATATTTCATAGTAATATTTTTTTATATAAAAGTATTTAATCTATAAATTAACAATTTATAGAATATAAAACATAAACTTTATATATAATAAGTTATATGGTAAGAAAATTTAATAAATTAAAATTGAACGATGAACCTTTTATGTTTTTAATTAATGTATTTTTTTGTGTTTGATTAGATTACTACTACTACTGAAACTTTTCCCACACTGATCACAAATGTATGGTTTTTCACCAGTATGAAAACGTTTATGTCTGTTTAAATCATGATTAGAACTAAATCCTTTATTGCAGATATCACACTGGAATGGTTTATAACCAATATGTTGTTTTATGTGTCTTATTAAATTACTGTTATCACTAAACATCTTCTCACATTTGTTACATTGATATGGTTTTTCACCAGTGTGAGTTCTAATATGCTTCACAAGTATTGCTCGTGAAGTGAGATTTTTTTTACATATGTGACATCGATATGGGCGTTCTCCAGTATGGGTACGACTGTGTGCATGTAGTTCATTTCTTTCATAAAATTGTTTACTACATATGTCACACATGTAAGGTTTATTTCCTGTATGAATCCTTTTATGTTTTCTAAGATTATAAATATTGTTAAAGTTTTGTTTACATATTTCACAGATAAATGGTCTTTCTCCTGTATGAATTCGTATGTGATTTAAGAACGTAACTTTATGATAAAAACCTTTACTACAAACTTCACAAATGTATGAATAATTTTTTGTATGTAATGTTTCATGTGATCTTAAACTATATTGTTGACTAAATGATTTATTACAAACTTTACATTCAAACAATTTCTTTTTGTTTTGTTCATCTGGTAAAATCACTTTCGGAGTATTTTCATTGCTTTCAAATGTATTGTAAAATTTATTAGATGATGTAAACGTATTATTATCCAAGAAATTTTCTGGTTGATTACTAAGTTGTTTCCCTACATATTCGTTAGCTATGTACGGATTTGTATTATAATGATTAGTTTGATCATATATACATTTTAATGTTGAATCTGATTGTAAACAAAGCAATCGAAAATGTTGAGCTGCCTGGAGTTTATTTAAACATAATTCACAGATTTGAGAAGGAAATCCATCTCCTGGAAATATCTAAACAAATATATTTGATTAATATACTTTTTAAATAAGTATTTTAAAATAATAAGTTGATTTTAATTTAAAAATACTACCTTTTTATGCTTTTTTAAGTACAATATTATATTATGATGATTTTAGTTACCTTGCCTATAATAAACAAAAATACTTTTATGAAACAATATTAACTTACGTGGATTGGAGCACATTCCATTATCGCTACACTAAAAGCAAAAATGTTAGAAAAATCTCCATTAATTGAAAGACAAATACGACATAAATTTGTATTTGTTATTATTTCAGTCATTATGTTTTCAAAATTTATATAAACATATATTTAGTGAATAATTTAGTACATAAAAATATAATTATTTAAAATATACTTCGTTTACTTCACAAATAAATATTTGTTAGTTTTATTGTCGAAATGTAAAACCATTCATATTTATAGTTACAATATTTTAATGCTTAGTGCAATGTTTAGTTAATAATATAAACTATTTATTTTAACTACAAAATAAAAAAAATTCGTTACAATTTTAATTCGAATATAGATATTTTTTCATTTATTTTTATTTGGTGAAAAATGAAATTATTTATTAAATACATATAAACAAATCTTAAATTTTAAAAAGTAGTTAATATTATTATATGAACTTGAAAATACCTTTTCTTGAAAATTAATTACATTTTCATTTTTTATTTATACTTTATTAATAACAATAACATTCAAAAATACAATAGGCGTTTTTATAAGAGCACTATAAAACTATTTACCATTGAAAATATTTTACAACATACATAAAATAGTTCTAAACAAATTTTTAAATTGTAAAAAATACATATCTGGAAGATAATTGAGGCATTTATTATGGTCGTTTATAAAAGTTATTAGCCTTTTTGAGAGATTTTAAAAAGATTGCTCATTTATTGAAAATAAAGTTATTTTCTTATAACTAATAATGTTATTGAAGTTTATTAATATTAATAAATAGCTTTTAAAAGATTAAATAACTTGTAATCATTGGAATAGAATATGTATACTTTTAAACTTTTTATTTCCTAATAAAAGCTTTATATGCAAAAAATTGTAAAAAATATAAAAATAATTAAAAAATATATAGATTATACATATCTGCATACATACATACATATATATATATATATATATATATATATATATATATATATATATATATATATATATATATATTAAAATTTATACTTCAAAAAATATCCAAAAAAATCATGTTATATCTGTCATTAACCAAAATTAAACTTTGAAATGATTTATTTTTTTAAAAAATACTAATCAAAAATATTTTTGAATATTTAGAAACATGTCACATAATTAAATATTTTTAAATGAAAAAAATGCTTAATTATTATATATATAAAAAATAATTAAAAATAACAAGTACACAAATATTATTATAATTAAATAGTTAACTTACAAAATAAACATATTATTCAAAATAACTAATCTTATTAATTTTTTGAGCAATTTTTTCAACAATCTGATAATGAATATCTTAAATATATCTTTTAGAATAACTAAAATTAATAATACTAAACTGTAAAATTAATTATATTAATAAGCATAATTGTGATAAAAACTATGAAATAATTTAAATCATATATTTCAATGATATATTTTTCTCTGAACAATGAGTTATTTAATTTTTTAAAATTTTAAACAATATAGTTTTGATATGACCTGAGATTTTATAAAAAATCTTAAAAACAATTTGAAATTCTTTTCTCACAATCACATAATAGACTTCCATTGATGATGAAGATTTTTTAAATGTACATAAGCTCTCATTGATATATTTAAACTTGGCATCATTTCATTTAAACCATTTTCTTTCAATAAACTTAAACCACAAATTCCAAAATATGCATGCAATGGATCAGATGCTGTATCTACCCATTTAGAAAAACCACCAATTAACGTATCTTGTGTTGACATGATATACTCACGGTTTTTTTCCTTGTTACTTAAATTAAATATATTTAACATTTTTAATGCAGCACCAACCCAAAATGAATAACATGTATCAACTGGCTTATTTGGTCTCCCATGGAAACCATCTTCTTGTCGAAATAATAACCATCTTTTTAAACCTTTTAATTGTTGATTAGAGAATCTATGCAATTGATTTGTTAATACAAGAGTTGCAATTGCACAAAATGTTGACCCACCATGAGACTCTAATTCAGGACCTTGACCAATACCAAAATCATATGACTAAAAATTAGTAAATTATAAATTTTGACACCGATGTCATTTTATATTTATGCTTAAAAATTATCTTACCATACTTCTTAAAATATAATTTATAGATTTCTCAACGTCCATTCCAGACCAATCATCAAGAATATAACATATACATGCAGCACAATAAACAAATCGCATATCACTTTCAGTTCCTTGTAATGATGCTGAAAAATTTCCATCTGGAAGTTGTAATAAACGTAGGCCTGCAGTTATAAGAAGTTTATCATTATTCATTTCTTTTAAATTACTGTAGTATGCTTTTTTGCTATAAATTGTTTACTTTGATTACAAGCTAACTTTAATAATGAAATCAATTTTTTTTTTGAAAAAAATAGTGTATGTATGGTATGAGTATAAAACAAGTGATTAATTACTCTTGATAATTGCTTCTTTATTGACTCGAGATAAATCATCTCCAAGAATTAAAAGACTAGCTAAGGCCGTGTACGTATGAGCTATAAAACCACATCTATAAGAAAAATTGTCATCACTGATATTGAGATAATTGACTGCTGTTGATCCTTGGAATCCACTGACATTATCTGAAAAAAAAAACTATATAGGAAAAAACATAATGAAATATTAAAATAATAATTATAAATCAACTACAAATTATTTCTTCATAGTTACCTTCATTGTTAATTATTTGAAGACTGTATATCCATTTTATAATATGATTTTTATATTCGGTTGACAGTGATTCAATAGCGTTTAAAATATCTATTCCTGATATGGCAAAGAATGCAATTGTCATTCTAAAATACCAATTCATGTACTTTGAAACATAACATTAGTTTTTACTTTAATGATAATGAATATTTCTAAATGATTTTTTTACCTTTGCGGCTCTAATTGTGTCAAGTTATGGGGCAAAATAGTTAAAAAACGTTTGAAATATTTAATGTGCTTTTCATAAGCGATTTCTTTATATACTCTTGGGGCATTACTCATTTTTAACAAAATAATTTTCTTATACTTAAACAACCTCAAATATATAAATTGAAAAATATTTTGGCTTCCATATAAATAATAACTGATTAATATTTTATATTATTGTATTAATTTCTTGTGTAATATTAACTTATCAACTAATCATTTTATTATATTAAATATTGACAAAAATAGACTAAATTACGCCCATGTTACCATGTGAAGTATATTATCTCTTACATATAAACATGGATCATATACTCTGCAAAAGTTGGTTTTTATCTATGATGTTCGTTAGAATAATGACAAAAATTAATTTTAGATGAAAATTTTAATTTCAAACTTTGCATTAAAATAGCTGTTAACTATAAATTTCAATTATTGAGAAATTCAAATAGTATTACTACATATTTACTTTAGATTGCTCTTAGAAAGTCGTAAAATATAACAAAAACAAAAAACTCTTTTAATGTCATGTATTTGTTCAAGAGTTCAAGTTCTAAAAAATAAAATACAAAATTTTAGTAAATATATATATATATATATATATATATATATATATATATATATATATATATATATATAAATTTGCGATTTTTTAATAAAATACACTGTAGTAGTGTATATTTGGTATGCTATACATAAAATAAGTATGTATAATAGTACAATTCTTGTTTGCAATAGATAAATTAAAGGAACAATTTTAATAATTAAAGAAAAATAAAATACAACATATAAGAATTTTTTTGTGAAAAATTTATATTAATATTTTATGTACACAGTTTCATACAAAGTACTATTAATTCATTTTGAAGTAAGTTTTGCAAGCTTATAAAGTACACTAACATGTTTATATAAATATGATATATACATTTAAATAGCAAAATGATATAAAGAATTTAAAAAAAATGTAATTAAGACAATAAAAAAATACATTACAGTAATATATCTAAAATGATAAAAAAATGTCACATAACTTTAAATGTTTAGTACCTAATTAAATATTGTTCATTAGTTTCTTTTTTGCATTGATTAATTTGTTCATCTGTAACTTATTCTATATTCTAACAAATATAAGTTAATTACATCAAAAGTCAACTATTTTTAGAATAAATGCGATTATTATAATCTTCATTATTCATTGCTGGAACTAATAGACGTGACAATCTTTTACCAATTAATTTAGGATATGTATTATTTTTTATTCTGAATTCTTTGCTTTGGTGACATACAGCACCATTTTTCAATTGATATTCGCATAAAGTATGTAAAGGTCTTAATAGTTTTTCTTTAAATACATCATTTTTCTCCAGTTGACTAAGTGCTTCTGCTGCTGTTTCAAGAGTACTTAGACATCCTTCTGTTGGCTGAGTTCGAATAACATAACTACTAACATGAGAATTTAACAATTTTATTTGTTTGAGGTTTCGGACCATAGGACTACTAGCGTATATAGCCTTTGCTTGTGGCCAAGTTCCATCGATTAGAACTAAATTAAAATTTAAATCATTGTTATCATTTTGATCAAGAACATATTTTATATCTTTTGCCGTTTTGCTTGGATATAATAAATAAGTATTTGGCATAGTTAAAATTTCTGTTAAGCCATCATGATTTCCACTTGGAAATTTTTTTCCTTTAAAGATTAAACATTTGCCTTCAGATAATCCCAACATTAACATTGGAGCTGTACGTAAACATCTCTTTTCTTCAGCAGGGTGTTGAAGTAGTATTATTTTACTTTTTGGGCAAAGACGTTCTGCTGGCAAAGCTGAGCACCAACAAACAACAGTTGGCCGACTAAAAAAATGTTAAATGAGTATTTTATAAAGTATTTTATTTATATGATGACATACCTACACCTTTCACACATATTTCTCATTGGAGGTGGATCAGCTGGGATTCCAGCTAAATCATCCCACACATTTTCAAATTGATCTAGCATATTTTAAATAAGTAATAATTTCTTGGTATCTACTTAAATTATAAAAATGTTAAGTATATTCAATTTTAAAATATATTTTAAATATTTAACGTTACTTACACAATGTGCTAAGGTTAATTTGACACAATTATAATTTACACAATAAAACGGATAAATTCCTGGTATAAATAAATTTTTAAGTAACTAAAAATATAATATCCTATAGAAATACGTATAAAAAGTACACATATTACTAATTATTTCATTAGTATTTTATTTCCTTTAACACATTTCTGAATACGTTTAGAAATGTAAACATTTTACGTGAGACAACAATAACAGATTCTACTGATATTCAAGAACTCATACAAATTTTTTCATACAAAGATGCGATGCAAACAGGCCACATTTTTTACATTTATAGGCTACTTAGATTCACTACTGACGTCAGCCTAAAATTGAATATATATGTTTATATTTTAGATTTACATGTAAAACTAGAAAAAGTGATTGTTGATTATTTTTTTCTATATACTATAATGTATGACTTTATATTACAATACAATTAATAATTTTATTTGTAATGAAAACAGTCGTACATTAATTTTATTTTCAATCAACTTGCCTAATACATTTTTAAAAGACAAATAATTATTAATGAATTTAATAACAAGGAAGTTTTCATAGTAATTTTAAAACATATACAAGATTAAAATTTATTAAAATGAAATTCCAGTATTTAATATATTACATCGATATATATATATATATATATATATATATATATATATATATATATATATATATATATATATAAATGCATATGTGAAACAAATAAAAATACCTTTGATAATAATTTCATTTCAATATATTTTCAATATTGTTATTTACATATATATATATATATATATATATATATGTGTGTGTGTGTGTGTGTGTGTGTGTGTGTGCAATATTTTTTTAAAAAAAATTAACAGTAATTTAAGGATTAAAATGTTGAGGACCTTCGTAATATGAAAATGTCAATCGTCGTAACGTTTAATTGTTGAGTTTTAATACGTTCATATTTTCAATATGGCATTTCAACATAGTACTTTAATGATCTTTAATTATAAAAATTTGAAAAAAATTAGCAAACTATATAAATATTATTCTACACAATCTACACATTACGATATAATCGTTGCTGGTGGGGGAATGGTGGGTACAACAATGGCATGTGTTTTAGGAAAAAATCGTATGTTTTCTGATAAAAATATATTGTTATTGGAAGGCAGTGAAAAAAAAGAATTCAAACCACAAGAGAATTATAGTAATCGAGTATCTGCTTTAAATAAGCAAACATATAACCTTATGAATTCTATAGGAGCATGGAGTCATATACAAGAATATCGATATGCACCAGTTAGGTTTATGCAAGTATGGGATGCATGTTCTGATGCGATGATAACATTTAATGAAGATGGTTCAGATGAAATTGCATATGTAGTCGAGAACGATGTGATTCTTAATGCAGTGGATATAGAATTAAAGAATATAAGTAATGTTGACGTAATATATAGTGCGAAGGTTCAGAAATATGAAGTACCGGTTGATCATCAGTCGCCTGTTAGAGTATGTATGGAAAATGGAGCAAATTTTAGTTGTGATCTTTTAATTGGAGCAGATGGATTCAATTCAATGGTTAGAAAAATAATTGGGTTTAATTACCTTTCTTGGAAATATGATGAAATGGGAGTTGTAGCTACTGTTAAATTATCAGAACCAATAGAAAATACTGTTGCTTGGCAAAGATTTTTACCCACAGGTACAATTGCACTTTTACCTCTCAATGATGATACAAGTTCACTAGTCTGGTGCACAACACCAACGGAAGCGAAACATTTGATAGAAATGAATGAAGAAGACTTTGTCGATGCTCTGAATGCAGCATTTTGGAAAAAGTTTCCTCGAGATCAAATCGTTGATTCATTAACAAACACTATGAATGAATTATTAGTGTCATTATCATTAAAATCAAATGCTGTGAGGCAATTACCTCCTACAGTATGTGGAGTAATGATAAATAGTCGAGCTGGTTTTCCATTAGGTTTTGGACATTCAAGTAATTATGTTACAAACAGAATTGTTTTGGTTGGAGATGCGGCACATAGAGTACATCCTCTTGCTGGACAAGGTGTAAATTTAGGATTTGGAGATGTAATGTGTTTGTCTAAGTTATTATCAAAAAGTTTATATGATGGTAATACTATACATTATTGGAACACTTTAAAAGCTTATGAAAAAGAAAGATTACTTCACAATGTCCCCACTGCTATTGCAATTGATGGTTTACAAAAATTATATGGAACAACATTCACACCTCTTGTTGTTCTTAGAAGTTTGGGTCTTCAGGTTATACATTCATTAAAACCAGTTAAAAAAGCTATAATTCAGCATGCTACAAGATAGTTAAAAAATATATGCTTAGTGCCAATATTAAATAAAATTATAAAATTGAATATTTTATATTTATTTGATATTTTAAGTTGACTATTTTCAAAATATCTTTTTATTCTGATTTAGAGAAAATATCACATGGAAGAAACAGTGAACAAAAAAGTAATTTAGTTTTATTTTTGTGTTTATAATTTATTATTTAAAGTGATTTTGTTATTTTGAGAAAACATTTCTGAATAAAGATCTTTTTCTTATTGTTAATAAAAACATTTGTTTGATTTAATAAAAGTAGTTTGTTTATAATTATTAATTTTATGGGTTATTGGTGTTAATTTTGAAATGCAATATATTTTTTTATGTATAGTAATAAAGGATAAATGTTTCATTATAAACATTTATCCTTCAAAAAAATTAAAAATATGCCATTCAAATGATACATTTGAATTGACACATTTTTTATATTATTTTACAATATTTTCAGAGGCAATTATACATTTTGTGAATAAAAAATAATACCTGATTTGGTGACGATGAAACAATTTACAGCCTACAGTCAACTGAAGTGTTTATTGATTTTGTATGTTGTTTAAATAAATTTATAATATTTTCAACTCCTTGTCAAAGGTTGAAATTTTAATTATGATTTATATAAATGAGTCAAAATACTATAAATATAAAACATAAGTACAAATATATATTTTTTTAAAATGTGCACTGCAATTTGTAATGTCATTAATAGTAGAATAGTTTGATTATATCAGTAAATTGCTAGTTGTAGTATTTAACAGAAATGGTTATATTAGGCAATATCTGTTGTAGGGATTTCTTGTAAAAATAAAAATTGATTTTGATAAACTTACTTTTGGATGATACACTCTGAAGAATATAAAGAATTTGTCATATGATTATAGTTCATCACAGCCATTTCTACTTTTGTTATAAAAATAAAATTAACAAATATTATAAATAATGAGTTGTGTGTTTGGTATTTGGTCTAATTGTTTGTTAGTTACTTATGTCAGCGTGTAAAATCAGCAAATGACCAGGATAATTATAAGTAAACTATTATAAATTGTATTACATATTTTTAAAATTACAACTGTAAAAAATAAAATTTGATAAATAAAATTGACACATTTCACAAAACAATAAACAGTAATTTTTTGGTATATGTTTTTGTACATCTACTTGTATTTTATGTAATTAATGTAATAAAAGCAAATATTAATTTATATATTTGTAGTAATATTTATTAACTTATACATTATGTTACATGGTTATATTTTATTTACATCAGTTAATGCACAAGTTACATTTGTCCCTTACATTTAAATATACATTCTATTGTAAATTAAAATAATTGAAATATTTCAATCTGCAAAACTGAATTCGTTTCACCAGATTATAACATTCAAGTTTTCTTTTATATTACAAAATTTTATTAAATGAATATAAAAATATTTACATGTCTATATGTATATATATATATATATATATATATATATATATATATATATATATATATATAATATATATATAAATAATGATTTAAGGAATGATTGAAAAATATTTATTTTGTATAAATTAATATACTATTGTAATTAAGAGATTGATAAAAATCCATTTAAAATAATTTGTCAACTGAAAATTGAAGTAATAGCATTATGCATGAAATAATACAAAATATTTTTTATTATATTTACACAATAGAAATTTTATTATAGAATATAACTGTAATGTAAACATATGAAAGAATGTAATTAAAGTACATATTTTGGTTTTATATAATAAAAAGCTGCATAAAAATTGGAAATATTTGGTGGAAACAATGTATTTTGAGTATTGGATTTTTGTATTTTTGTTCATCTAATGATTAAATACAATTGGGATAGAATTGTTGGATAATTGTGTTTTTAAAGTAAAATAATAAGGAAAAAACATAAAATCAGAATTTAAAAAATATTAAATGGTTCAATATGTTTTTATAACTTTAGTTTGTCACATTATTGGTCTGTATTAGTTGCTATAGATAATTGATTTAAGATTTTATGAAAAAGTAGATTCAGAACAAAATGACTGATACAGATCAATAATAGAATTTTTTTATATGACACTAGATTTTTAAATAAGTAAATTCACATTTTACATATAACAAAGCAAAATCATTTAGTCTATCACAAATTAATTGATAAATATTTAATATATAATTGTCAATAAGAATAAGAAATACAATTCGGATATAATATCAAGTTTATATATATATATATATATATATATATATATATATATATATATATATATATATATATAACTAAAATATTAAGAGTACAACAATTTATAATGATATTTAATAAATTAATTTACGCATATAACTTCCTTTTTACCAACATTATTTTAGTAATTTGGCACTATTTATAAATATATTATCGCTTATATTATCAGTCTGGCCGTTTTAGAACAATTCATTTGGATTGTTAGAAAAAATATACATTTCTACAGTATAACAGCTAATTAAAAAGAGTGCTATTTATTTTAAAATAAATTTAATTAAACGTATTTGCATAACAGTAATAGAAATTGTAAAGTATACAACATTATTTAAATTTAACAATTAATAATAATTGAAATAGTGTCATAGTTATTAATAATTTTTTATTCATAATGTTTTTTTAATGAAAGTGATAAAGATAATAATCATTGAAAATTATTAAAACAAAAAAATAAAGAATATGTTTTTAGTAAATATTAACAAATGTATTGTATTAAAGTAGGTTGTATATTAATACTATTGTGTAAAAATAATTGTAAGAAAATGAAATGATTGACTATATATTCTATTTTACGAAATTGACGATTAATTCTGAAATCATAATTTTGTTAATATAAATTGCTTGTTTAAATTTCACCCGAAAATATAAAATTCTTTTTAATACTCATTGATTAAATTGATAATGCAAAATTTATTAATTATAATAATTTTAAATTAAAACACGGATCACCATTTAATCAACAAATATCTTTTTATTGCGAAGTTGTTATATATGCGATTGTTATTGATTTATTTGAATAACATAAATAAAAAATGAGCTATTCATAACTTTTCTATAAAAATTAAAATTACATGTATTAAAATTGAGGTCGAGGATAATAAAAGTAGAGAAAAGAATCTTCATTAATGTATAAAAAATATTTTATTTAAGTGTTTTTGAATACAGAATTTTTGAATATTAATGTGGAAAAATATAAATGAATATATATACTTCATATGAATATATATTAATAAAATGGAAAAGATTAACTAAGAAATTTCTATAATTTTGAATTTTAATTTCATAGATAATTCAAAATTGTAAAATTCTATTACAATGCGGTAAAATTAGAATTAAAGTAACATTTTTAATTGAAGAATTATATGTAACTGCAATTTACTTAATTTCTATATTTGTTGTACAAAAATTATATAACTAATTATATATATATATATATATATATATATATATATATATATATATATATATATATATATATATGGATAAATAGTTGTTTAGGAATTTATAAAATATTAAAAAAGGGTATTATGAAAAACGGTTCAATAAAGGAACATTTTTTAAGTATTGTAATTGCCTTAAAGTGCTATTAGATAAACGTAAAAATGAATTGATTGATAGAAATGAATTGATATTGAAACTCAAATATATTGATTGTGGATAATTATGATTGGTCTACGAAATGCCTGATTTGATTCCTGTGAAATAATTTTAGTGCCTAAAAGTGTATTTGTATTTGTTAATAATAGATAAATAATAGTTTGTAGTCAATAAACAAGTAGTTTTTTTAAAATATAATTGTTGTTTTTGTTATGGTGTACATGTTTTATTAAATTAAAATTAAAAAAGAAACGGAAAATGACTTGAAATCACATGGAAAATGTTTTATTTAAAATTTGTATTTAGTAAAATGTAATTGTTTCTTCAGAATTTTTTTGTACGAATACTGGTTTTATTACGTACAGCCATTTAATATATTGATAGAAGCGATTATATTTCCTTGTTCTGACTTTACATTTACATTTATATATATATATATATATATATATATATATATATATATATATATATATATATATATATATATATATATATATATATATATATATATATATATATATATAAATATACACATACACATGTACATATATACATACGTACATTCGTATAAATACCATATTTGATTAAACAGAATTAGTTTTACTCGATATATTTTTTATAACTGAATATAATGAAGCTTTTTAAAATGTTAATACATATGTTTAAATTTTGGAGAGAGTTACAACGTTTCAGAAATTTTAATTTGGCCAGTTCTGGTATGTATGTATCTATGTATTAATGGATGTATATATATATATATATATATATATATATATATATATATATATATATATATATATATATATATATATATATATGAATGGCATATATGTATGTAGGAATTACTAAATAATATTATAGTTCAAGATGTTAAAAGAATTCTTTACGGATATTTGCATTATAAATGTTACATATACAAGAAATTGTAAAAACATTAGCATTAAAGGTTTAGGAAATCGGTTTAAAAATATATACTGGTTTACTGATGATAATGCATTCATTTATTTATACATACATACATACATGCATATATATATATATATATATATATATATATGTATATATATACTCGTATATGGACATAAATAAATAATATATATACACACATGAATGTGTGCTTTTTTGTTATATAAATGTAGTTTAATTCATATTAGCTTATAAGTAAAGAGAATCAATAGCTAGACAAAACATGCCATGTATTTTATACTTCTTTCAAAGTGACTTTAATGTATTTTATTTGTATCAGGTATTTTGATTTTGTTAGAGTTTAAATATTTGAAAGAAATTTGAGTAGGAAAAGTAAAAAGTCTTTTTTAAAATAAATTCGATTTGTTATTATAGGTGTATTGGTACTGTAAATATTAAGTAATGAACATGATTTTTTGTTGTTGTTTTTAATTTCTTTTCAGCAATAACCGTTTTATTCAAATATGTCAAAAAATGAAAAATAACAATATTGTCGCCATGTTAAGTTATTTTTTAACGTATATAAGATTAAATCTTAATTTTAAATTCGATATTTGAAGGATATTATTGCTATTTTACAAATTATAAAGTATTTTACACGTACATTTTCGTTTTTAAAATTGTTATTAAGATAATATAATATTTATTAAAAAGTGGGAAAAATAATATGAGGAAATAAAAACAAAGTTTTATGAATTAGAGAAAATTATATGTCGTTTTGTTATGTTGTAATTTCAAATAGTTTGATTATTATTTTTGTATATTTCTATAATATCAAATTCTTGGCATTGGTGATATTTTTGCTTAAGTACGTAGGAGTGTATGAGACCCGCACGTTCGTTTTGTGTAAAGTAGATATTTCAGGATGGATAATCGTAGTGAAATGATAGAGAAGCTTGAATGGGAAAGTTTAGAAACGAGACGGAGACTTGTGATTTTAATTCGAATGTTTAAAGATTTTATGGGATAACTAGCATGGGAAGGTTTGAATCAAAAAATAGCTTATCGTTCTTTCTGTAACAAAAATGATTAAACATTGAAAATTGAATAGTAAATATCTAAATATATATATAGAGTTCATGGAGGGTGAGAAGTACGACCAAAATAAAATAAAAAATCGATAGATATAAAAAACGAATATTATAATATATATATATATATATATATATATATATATATATATATATATTGTATGTATATGAAGTGTTTTAAATATATTAGTACATATATGTTTTTTTTTTAATTATTAAAAATAATTAATTATTATAATTTTCCAAAAACAAGTTCGTTAAAGAAATAATTTTTTCACTGTCTTTTCTGGAATTGGTATTGTTTATTGTACATTATGAAAATATAACTTTTGTTTACATAAACGAATAAAACACATATTTACAATGGACGAAAGAATATTATTTAGTAAATATTAAAAATAAATATAAGTAATGTTATTTTCATAGATCAACAATACAATACATGAAGGTCTCTGATCTTAAAACGTTTTTAATAAGTCAGAACTGAATAAATTGAAGATAACGTACGGTCTCATTCTTGACAAATACAAAAAAAGATGAGCTTACATCCAATATGAAATGTTTAAATCGCGCTGTCAAAATTTACCGTCCACACAATTATTTTTTTGAATGTTTATTACTGATATTTAAAGATGTCATGACTTTACGCGAGTATCAACGTCACATCCCGAACAAACTGTTTGCAGATTATGGAGGATTTTCTAATGAAAAGCACGGCGAGTGTCATTGTAGATATACGGTATTTTTTGCGCAATTCCTCCCGCTTTTATTCTGATGACAGACAAAATTTACATCAGTTCGTGACATATTTGTCATGAATTAGGGATTTGTTACACATTTTTTAAACAGTGTTAAAAACAAATCAAATGATTCATATTTTTCGTCGACTAAATGAACTGTAATTAATTTTGAATATATTACACTTCGATGAAGGTTTTGTGCTTGTGTTTCGCACATAAACAAAAAAAATGGCGTTTTTTATGTGTTGCATTAAAAAAATAAATAAAACTTATACAGGTAAATGATGTGATTTTTTTATTGATATTCAATGCATTTATATTATTATATTGAAAAGTATGCCATTGAAAATACTGATATTTCACTTTAAATTTAAAATAAATACTAGTATTTTATTTTTAGTGGAAGTAAATAAAATGTATGATTATTTTTAATTGCTGGAATTAAATGTTGTTTTTTGCTATTTCTTCTTTTATTTCTGTAATAACTTTTAATACATTTATTATTTCGTTTTATGTTCGTGTAAAATTAGATATAAGGTCAAATTTTGGTCTATTTTAAACTCTATATTGGTTACAATGTTTTCCAATAATTAATTGGAAGGTAAAGCATAGTCTTTTCCTTGTATTTGGTGTTTGATTAAGTGATTTTTACTAAAGGGCTGAATTTATTATTTTTTTTTATCTTTATCCTTAGTTTGATATTTTACTTTCAATTATACAACATTTTCACTATTCGCACTTTTAATGTTGACATAAAGAACAAACAGATATTATTAAAATATATTTAATATTTAAAGTATGGAACAATTAAAAACAAAATAAAGAAATTGAGATATTTTAACATCCATAAATGGGTTACCTTAATAGGATTTTAGGTTTTGAAGTAGAAAGTGAAAAATAATAATAAATCTCCTTTAAAATGTTTTTATATTTCGGAAAAGTAGACCTAAATACGAAATTTGTATATAAAGTGAAAGAATAATGTTAGATTCATTTTTAATGCAGAACTCCAATTAAAACAACAATTTTAACGATGGAAGCTGTTAAAGTATTTTAAAAATATGTTTTAAATTAAATGTAAACTGAAGATTCCTCTCATTTAATACTTTATCAAGAATGAAGTATTAAATAAGAAGTTTTTTTTTTTGCTAAAGACGAAAAAAAAATTATATGAAAATCATTAAAATGTACATAAAAAATCAATTTAAATAGATATAAGGATTATAAAATGGGATATATATGTAAAAAAATATTCAAACAGGTTTTCATATAAAAATGATATGTAAAAGAAAATGAATTAGATTAAAAATATCAGAACTGGCACTAATAACATTTCACATATTATAAATAAATGAAAAAATACAGATCTGCAAAGAAAATGAATTCGAAAATAAAAAATATATATTACAGTCTCTTCAGTTTATAAAACAGTAAAACAAAATAAGTCTACAAACAGTTTAAGAAAATTAATTAATTTTGTATATGCAAGCTATTAACGTGTCTAAGTGCATAAAAATTTTTTTGTTTTAACTGACCTTTATAAGAATTTGAGAGTTGTTTTAATAAAATTTAAATATAAATTGTAAAAATATTACAGAGATTTTTTTTAATATTTAATAATAAAAAATATACATGAATATTATAACTATTATATATTAATTTTTAACAATCACTTCTTTAATCTACTCTGATCCAATTTGACAGTTATAACTAAAAGTTTAAATGCAGTTAAAATTTAATAAAAAAAATGAGAAACCTCAGATAGCTTTTTATTTTGTTTCGAGATATTTAAGTAATCTAAATATATTTGAAAAATATACTTATTTAAAATTTTTAAACAATTAAAATTCATTTATATGGAAAGTCATTTTATTATTAAAATGAATGTTGTTCCTTTTTAATTAGATATTTTGAAAAGAAAATATCTAACTAATAAAGTAATATTTATTATTTCAGAAATATAAATAACTTTTCGTTAACTTCTTTGAAGGGAAAAATTATTATACAGTTTAAGACATTCGCACATATTTGGACAATTAAATATATTATTCGACACTAGTAATTTTCTATTGAAATTAATTACTAGTCAAGTTATATTATTCTAATAGAATCATAGAACAATTAAAATTCTTGTTAAATGTATCATAATCATCAGTTTGATTTATAATAAATGTTATGAACAAAAATTACATTTTTAAATTAATGAAAAATATTTAAACGTATTATTAATTCGAAAAATAACAGGTGTAATCAATGTTATGATTCAACATTTTTTTTTAACAAAAGTTATATTTATAACAAAGGTTTTGTTTCAGTGAATACGTGTAGAATGAGTAACGTAATTGAAAAACTGCCAAGGTAGCAACGACCGAAACAACGGTCCGTTGTTGGAGGAATACCGCGAGGTAATGCCTCCAGACGCACAAATGCCTGAACGAAGCAGGGTTAGGAAGGAATGCACAATAGGAGCTTTTCACGAATTCCGGTAGAACAGCGTTCCACCGGAACTGTTGCATACGTTTAGTCAGGGGGAGCTCCAGCCACCGAAGTGACTCTTGCTGACCAAGTTTAATCGGGAGTCGCACGGACCTTACGATGAAACTCCAAGCGGAGCAAGCAGACGGGGCCGCTTGTGCTTAGAGTATTCATCGACAAGATCGATAGTCCCCAACGCCCTGATAAGGGGGTTGTCGCTACATTCCGACCGCGCATACAACCGACGAGCCTGTTCACGAACAAACTCGTCGACCGTGAGCAGTCGGAGATCGCGATGTAGGGTAGTGTTACGAACAAAATGGTGCGCATCGGTCATTACCCGAACGCACCTATTTTGGAACACCTGAAGCTTTCTCACATTGGCGTGATCGTATGCCCAGGCCGGACTCGCATACGTCATGATCGGTCGGATACAGGTGAGGTAAAGCAAGCGCTTTGACCTCAACGAGAGCTTCGACCTCCTATTCAGCAGCGAGTACAGCCTGCAGAACTGGGCCTGCGCCTTCGTAAGAACATACTTAGTATGGCTCTTGAAGGCCAGGCGCCCGTCTAACACGACACCAAGGTACTTGGCCTCCTTTGCCCACTCCACGTCCACACCATTGAGCTCGAGCGAGTCGGGCTCACGGTGCTTCTGCTGCAGAGTAGGTCGAAAGAAGACCGCCACGGACTTCTGCGCGTTCACTCGGATCCTCCACGTTCGATAGAACGAGTCGAGTTCATCGAGTTGAGCTTGCAGTCGCTCATGGACGTACCTCGGGCGCCATGATTGCGCCACAATTGCAACGTCATCCGCAAAGAGGGCCGTATGCTGCTCGCACGGTACGTCATTGACGTACAGATTGAACAACACCGGCCCTAGGACACTTCCCTGCGGGACGCCAGCTGCTACAGGTCTGGTGGACGACCTCTCCCCGTCCAAGCTCACATAGAAGGAGCGATCCTTCAAGTATGATGCCAAAAGATGGACCACACTTTCAGGAAACCCCATGTATATGAGCTTGTAGAGGAGTCCAGCATGCCAGACCTTGTCAAATGCTTTTTCAACGTCCAAAAACACAGCACCAGTGCATTTATGTTCATTGAAGCCGCGTGCCACGCGTTCCGTCAGCCGGACAAGCTGCTGGGTCGTATCGTGAGCCGCCCGAAAACCGAACTGCTCATCGATCATGGTTCTGCAAGCAGAAACATGATCGAGTATCCTCCTGAGAAGGGTTCTTTCGAACACCTTACTCAGGTTGGAGAGCAGCGTAATCGGACGGTAATTCACGGCGTGCCTCAGCGACTTGCCGACCTTCGGAATCGCGATAACTTTGCCAAGTTTCCAGCAGGAGGGAAAGTGCTTCGTCTGAATGATCCCGTTAAAGATCTTCGTCAGATACACAATCCCCCGCACAGGAAGACGTTTCAGTGCAGCATTCCCGACTGAGTCGTCACCTGCTGCTTTTTTCACATTCAGTCTGCGAATGACCACAGAGAGATCCCTTGGCGTCAGGAAGGCGGGGGAGTCAGCCGTCGGCATATGGAGATATCGTTGAACGAATGTCTCGATATACCTAAAGCACTCAGGGGACTCATGGGGGCGCAGGTAAACTGCTCCTCCAATGAATCCGCGAGCACCTCGGCTTTGTCCCTCGGCTCGACGGCCAGGTCACCGTTCTCCTTCAGAAGCGCAACGCACCTAGAGCGACGCCTGGTCAACCGGCGAGTGAACGACCATAATGACGAGTCATCAGAGGATAAGTCCACCAGCCGATCGCGCCAGGCCTCGTCCCGGTGCTGAGCCACTGCCCTCCCAATCTCACGGATTTGAGAGTTCAGCAGCCTGCGATCCTCAGGATCCCCGTAACGCAACCATCGCTTCCTGGTCCGGTTCTTTCTCCGAATCATATCGCTAACCTCCTGCGGTAGCTCTCTGTAGGGAACTCTGTGCGTGCGAGTCTGCGACTCAGCAAGAGCATCGCATATAGCCTCCTGCACACAGTTCAAAGCGCCCTCAACCTCAGTCACGGTGCCGATGTGACCGCGAAGATCAATTCGCGCATCAACACGCTCACTGTAGCTATCCCAATCGGTCCTGATATTGCTACCAAGACCGATCAGGTCTTGCACGCTCAAAGACGCAAACGAGAGCAACACCGGGCAATGATCCGAGTCGAGAGCCGACAAGGACCACAGCTCAGGCTGACCGTCCACATCCTTGAGAACTGCTACATCCAACACATCACCCCCGCGATTACCGCGGAAGTAAGTGGGAGACGTAGGTGCCACGACAGTGCATCCAGTGGACGCAGCATATCGTGCCAGTGCGCACCCCCGAGGGTTGGTAACCCTCGAGTGCCATGACGGGTGCTTAGCATTCAAGTCACCGGCCAGAATGGCCGACGACTTGATAGCCAGCAAGGCATCTAAGTCCTGCGTACAGATAGACAGTGAAGGCCTATTATAGACCGCTGCAAGAAGAACCTCTTGACCCCCCAGCTTCGCTACCACCGTTGTCGCTTCGACAGTCCTGAGTGGAGGACAAGCCATGCCATAGTGGGGTATGCCCCTTTTGACAAGGATGGCAGTACCACCACCACGACCCAATAGGCGATATAGTTGGGGAGCCAGAAGCTCTTGCCCGGCGAGAGATGAGTCTCGCATATCATAATGACGTCAACTTTCAGACGTTCAACGACTTCGCGGAGTTCTGGTCTCTGCTTAACGACACCGTTAGCATTCCAGTAAAGAATATTTACCGGTTTACTAGGCATAATAAAACAGAGAGCGGGCACTATGCGGGACGAGACTTATTCAGCCTCGTCACCAGCACTGGACAGAACATCAAAGACGCCCTGCAGCAGCCCGAGTGAACGAGCCACCACATGGCGCAGTTGGGGCAGAGTCATGCAGCGCAGAGTTTCCCTAGCAAATTAATCCGCAGCAAGCACCGCAGGAACCGCCACCGGGACAACCCCAGCGGGAGCCGCAGAAGCAGCCGCAGCAAGAGCCGCAGATGCAACCGCCGCAAGCGCCGCAGGAGTCGCCACAGGGGCAGCCACAGCGGGAGCCGCAGAAGCAGCCGCAGCACGAGCCACAGGTGCAACCGCAGCAACCACCGCAGGAGCTGTCAAGACAGCCACAGCGGGGGCCGCAGAAGCAGCCGCAGCAAGAGCCACAGCCCTCCTTCGTTCGCGTCTGGAGAGCTTCTTCCCAGAATCACAAGTCAAATCGACGGGCACCAAGGATGAGCGACTTGGGGTCGCTACTGTCCCAGTGTCCTGGAGCACTGGCTGCACCGAAGTGGTGCACGGAGCCTTGGCCCCCGCACTCTTCTTCTTAGCAGCCTTCTTAGGAACAGGCGGCGCAGGAGCAGCACTCTTGGGAGCACCACTCTTGGGCCGCTTGGCCGCACTAGGCTCGGCAGAGGGGGCGGGCTTGTCAGCAGCTGGAGCGCTGGCAAGGTCGCCACTTCTCTTACGCGAAGCCTTAGATTTCTTCTTCCCTTTACCCTTCGGCGCACTGGCGCGGGCGCTGGACACGCCGCTAGCACCGTGCGCTTGAGGGGCAGGAGAGCTGCGTCTAGCGGGAGGAGGGTTTGCAGGTGCTTTACCAGCAGTAACGGGTGTGGCAGCCGTCGGCGCGGTATTAGCGCGCACAACAGCTGGCTGCGGTGCAGCCGAGGCGCACCCGACAGCCGTGGTCGCACGCTTGCGTTTAGCACGCTTAGCGACCACTCCAGCCGTTACCACGGCCGCGGTAGCTTGGGACGGCGGTGTCTTACGACTGCCACCGGCCTTCACCACCGCAGGACGGGACACGGTCGCAGCAGACTTATCAGTCGTGCAAACGCGTCCCTTAGCAACACTGGCGTTGGAGACAGCATGAACCTTCGCAGGCCGCACTGCCTTCTTCACCCCGGCCTCCACGGGAGCCGCCGTCTCCTGGGAGGAAGACGGCAGCTTCACACGCGGAGCGCTGCGCACCCCTCGTCTCAGGAATTCCCTGTAGGCCGCACAACCACGAAAGTTCGCAGTGTGCTCACCATTACAGTTGCAGCAGGTCGGTGCAGCATCTTTGGGACGCGTGCACAACTTGGCGTCATGCCCGCCCCCGCAGACGACACACCTCTCTGCCGCTTTACACGCCTGAGACGGGTGCCCCCACCTCTGGCATCGGAAACACTGATTAGACCCTCGACGGCCGCGAAACCGCTCCACCTTCACATCCATATGGCGAAGCAGAGTCACAGAATAAAACTTCCGCGACTCGGCTCCGGGCTCCATATAGACGATGAAGAGCGGGGCAGGTCTACCACGGGTCCGGAGCTGTGTAACGTGCTTGGGTTTGAACCCAGCCTGTCGCACAGCTTCCTTGACCACCGCGGCTGTGTCCGTGGCATACAGCCCCCGAATCAAAAACTTGTCGTCCACTTCCCTTTCAAGAGGGTAAGTGGACCACTCAAGTTCCATTTCATCAAGGGCACGTTGTAGGGCACGGAACACATCGCCAGTGCGGGACTTGATCCGCAACGCCGAATCAGTTTTCGTAGCACGAAGGTCAGCAAGGTTGATGCCCCTCCGCTCCAGGTCATCCGCGAGATTAAAGAAAGAGGAATCGTAGACGTACACCGGGGGTGCACACCTATCGTGACGTTGCACCGTCACGAACCCTTCCTCAATCTCGCTCGCAACGAGAGACGCAGGAGACTCCTCACATCCCCTTTTCGGGGGACATTCGGCACCCACGCTCTCATCACTAGAGCTGTCGCGATCCCTCTTCCTCCCAGGGCACAACCCAGAAGGGCCGGCCACAGGGCTCAGAGGCGGGGCATCACCCGCCGCACTAGTTGAGGTCATTAGCTTATATTGTGCAAGGACGTGAAAGACAGGTGAAAAAACGATACTCGTTCAGGCACTCACCCAGCGGCACCCTCCAACAACCGACACGAAAGACAAGCGAAAAACGCAGCGTTGAGTGACACGAAGTATACACGCAAAGCGTTGAAACAATGCTTCGCGTGACGCAGCACGCAGTCAGCGGTGTTACGGCGTCAAAGGTCACACTGACCTTGTTGCACAACAACAACAGCAACGGCGGACGACAGTTACTTCTGAGCACGTACGCTGAAATACAGCGTACCGGTGGCGTATGTCGGTCCGAAGGCACAACGAATGATGTAACACACAATATATAACAAAATGAAACACACACAATGAATGAATGAAATGAATGAAAAACACAAAATGAATGATAAGAATGAACACGATGAATGAAATGAACAAAATGTAAAGACAACGAAAGCAAAAACACGCAGAAAACAACAACGAGAAATTTTTATATAGGCACAATCCAAAAACACGTCTGATCGCTATCAAAATCGAAACCTCAATAGTATCTTAACGTAATTGACACACAACGATTTCAATAAAGTACAAAAAAGGCTGTTCATTCAATTTTCGTTACAGTACCATAAAACACTCCCACAAAACCAAACCTGACCACTCACGCCATGCCGTTTTTAAATTGACATCGAATTGTTCCTAGTAGCATAAGTATTTTTTTTCAAATATCATTTTACATAAAAAGATTTTTATACACATCACGTACACGAATATTGATCTATAATAATGTTAATAGTCGTCGTGTCCATATTAATTTAATTAATTTATGTAAGCAATATCTGTCGAATCGTATAGAAATGGCGACCTTGCGTTTATTTTATATATCTGTACATATATATATATATATATATATATATATATATATATATATATATATATATATATATATATATATAGTTTATATTAGTTATTGAGCTAAACGATTATTAATGATTATAATTACAATTCTTAAATATCTACATATATATATATATATATATATATATATATATATATATATATATATATATTGATTTTTTTTTAATATCGTATCACAAGTACAGTTTATTTTAAATTATATTTAATAAAATGTCATACCACTAGTTTGTTTAGTCCGTGGATGATCCAAGGAAACATATCATTAGTATTATTGTTATATTATATTTTGAATTGAGTTCATTTCTTTGTGATCCGTTGGTTCGTTTTTCTTAATAAAAAATGAAACGTGAACTTGAACGGAGAACGCGCATTGGGCTTAAATATGTCACCTTGAGAGAAGAATGAGGAACAAGATTGCCGATAATAATGAAAACGGCGATGATCTTATCGCGTTTACTGATGATCCGTCGTTGTTGTCTTTTGACCGGCCATTTTGACCGCGTGCAGCTTCTGCCAAACCTGAAATTAGAATGATATTATTTTTTATATTTCACTTCATTCTCGGATTATGAGAAATAATATGTTCGGTTCAAATTTGACTCTATGTGTTTATAGCTTTAAAAGTTGAGAGTTTGTTGAGTTTTTTTTTTAAATAATTAAAATAGTAATTGTTATTCGATTTTAAAAATAAGTTTCTATTTACGAAGTTATTAACTTTGTCAGTGTTTGAAAAATTATATACATAATTAAATGAAAATATGAAGCAATTAAAAGTGAAATAACAATGCGCATTCAGTCAATTTTTAATTTTAAGTTTTATTTTGAAATAATAAAAAATGTACGTTATTTTTTCATATTAATAAGCGACAAAAGTTAAACAATTTATTTAAATGGCAAATTTAAAGGAATTTTTGAATAATAATTATGATTTCGTACGTTTGATTACATATTTAATTCAAAATTATTTTTTAATATATTTAACACATGAATTAATTTATATAAGTTAATTTATTTTAAATTATATTAACTGTATAGACTGTTATCAGGTATTTTAATTACAAACTGTAAAAAATAATAAATCGTGTAGCAATAGCGCCGTGATTTGAGTATTCCTGAAAAATAAGTTAATCAAATTATGTCGCTAATAAAAACTGATCCTTTTTGCTTGTCATGAAAAAAAGATTGACTTAGGTTTAGAAATAAGTTCTTACACAGTACCATGATGATTTGTGGAAAATGAGTACATGAGAGTAGACCTGTAAAGAAACTGTTATTCAATAAAAAGCATAGGACAAAAGGATTAACATTTGTTTAAGGACATATGCATTGTAATGTTAAAAAATATATGTAATTCAATGACAAATCATAATTTAATTAAGCCAAAGTAGGTTGAATGTACGATTCTCATCAGATGAAAGATTCGATTCATGATTAATAAAAAAAAATTAAAATGCAAAGGTGGAATTTTACTAAAGTGAAGATATTTGTATCTAAGACGATTAACATATTTTAATAAAAAAAAATGAAACAATGAATTATTTCCTGTATATGGAATATGTTTGTTAAAAAAAATCGCATTCACTTTAATACGTTTTTTTTTCTTTTTTTGGAAAATACGTTTCCTATTTATTTAAATGTTTGAAATATGGTATTAATTGAAATTTATGAACTGCGAAAGTTTTTTTAAAAACCGAAAGTGTAGGGAAAATGAATATTGTCTGCACATTTAAATTATTTTGATTATTTTTTCATATAGTACATATATTTCATTTTCGAAACTAGGATGTTTATTTAAGTTTATACAACTACTTTAAAAAAAATAAAAAAATATTTATTTTTTAAATGATGTTATAACAATGTGTTTGGTCATCTTTATTTATTGAATTTATTCCGTTTCATTTTCTCGCGAAAAATAGAGATTTTTAAATATTTGACATTCATTTTATTATATTTAATTCTTTTTATTATTTTTATTAATTTAATCTCTGCCCTTCCTCATTCAACATTATTTTTCTTATAATCTTTCTTAATTGTTTTCAGATTAAAACAAGGGATGTTATATTAATTCGGTCTTTGACGAAGAAAACATATGTTAGTTCATATAAAAATAGTACGGTTTTGATTAGAAATACTTATAGATTAAGTTTGATTTTATGAATTTTAATTACTGAAAAATATGATAATTTGAAATTAGAATGATTGTGTTTTAAATTATGATTTTTTAATATGTTTTTTATTATTTATATTTTACACAAAAAGAAATGACTTGTGAGGATATTTATGATGGGAATACGGTAGGAGCTAATTAGTAATTATGGAGAAGTGAATAGATTAAAGAATTCTAAACGTAATTGAGAAATATGGCTTATAATTAATTCTTACAATTTTATATATACTCAATAATAATAACAATTATATATATATATATATATATATATATATATATATATATATATATATAGGTAGATAGATAGATAGGGTGGCTCAAATGATACTGATGGATTTAGATATATATTTATTTGGTTAATATCATTTACTATTTTTTAGTATCATTTGAGCTACCTATATGACGACAGATGGTGTAGTTGCTCATATAATCTTGTGTTATGTGGAGGAGTGTATTCGATTTTTGGTTGGAGAATAAGGCATGCGGGAATTTTTAACTAAAGTGAAGTTAACTTGCTTAAGGAAGCAAACTCTAAATGAAAAATCTTTATTAATCTTCCTGGTCAGCATGGTGAATACAACCAAGTACTAGTGAATTTTAATATTCAATGAGGCTTTTGCCCAGCTGTATATATATATATATATATATATATATATAAATTTAATGTGATTGAAATTTCATATATTTATTAAGGTCAAATATGAACCATGTTTTAAGCAGTTCAATTATTGCTTGCCTATGATTTATAATTTTAAAAAATAAATCAATTCTTATATATGTAAATATGTATGAATTTTGATTTATAACAATTTATATCAATTATGAATATAAATGGTGTTTTTTTTTCATATTGAATCTTCTGTTTTTTACTTCTCACCTTTTATATTACAACACTATCAAATTGTAGACAAGCAGTATACTTGAATTCGGTACTTTAAAAAAATATTTTTTATTAGAAATATTCTATTGCAAGGATGAAATATATGTAATGATTCAGGAAGAATTCGTCAAACTTTAAGAACTCATTAGTGAAATTAATAAATATAACTGAACTCGATTGAAGTGAATTTTTATATATTTTAATAAAGAATAGTTTGAGTAAAATGGGATTTGATTTGGTTTGGATTAAATTATAAAGTTTCTATAATGATTGGATATAAAATACTTTATTATTGAAGACACTTTTTTCTTATTTAATGCGAAACTCAATGATATATTCTAAATTAGCTGATTTAATAGTCTTGAGCCATAAGAGTGATCTTGAATTTAAAATCACTCGATTACAACGCTCTCAAAGTTTATCAGAACGTTCTTGAGTCACCCACTGATTTTATAAGATTTATTTCAGAAAAAAAAATTATAAATCAATAGCGTGTTCACATTTAAAACTGAAAAAAATGTTTGTGATATAAAAATTGCTAATACTGCATTGAAAATGTGTACGAGTTGCCGAGGTGGTGATGAATACATTTGTGGACGTAAAAAATTACATGTGCTTCTTATACATTAAAAAACATGTGCGCGTGAAGGTGATAATGAACGAAAAGAAAAACAGTGAACTGATCGACAAACTCACCTCCCATAATGTTGACGTGATTATCGTTCGAGCCGTGGTGCAGCCCTGTGTATACTTTAATTTCTGCAAAAATAGAAACAAACAAAACGGAATCAATTAATCAAATCAGTTAAGTCGGTTGGTTGGCTGGCTGACACGTCGACGCAATATTCACATACAACATTTTTTTTGTATCACTTTACGGCAATTTGTCGGTTGTGCTATATATTGAATATTTAGTAAAAAATATTTACTTCACGCAAAAATCTAAAAAGTAAAGAAGTAGGTGTATTTATATTTGAGGCAAATAGTTTTAGATAATGTTGTTCAAAATTAAATTCATTTTTTAATTATTCATTCACATAGTATATCAAAATATATGTCGGTTATGGTTTAACAAAATTAAAGGTGGATATTTGCCACTTGAGACTCGTTCTGTAAATCCTTTTCATGTAGATGACAATGATCTTTGAATATGTAGTAAACGACAATGTATATATGAAAAGGTATTTTCATATTTAAATGTATTTTATTTTTATATAATAAAAAAATTACCGATAAAAATTACATTGTGTTACTTTTTTGGGTATTTTTTAAAAACATTTTCGTAATTTAAATGTTCGTTTTAAATGATAGCCATGTTTATAATTTTAACAAGGTACCAAACTGACGTCTTTTCATACATTACAGCTGAATATAGATGCTGCTGATACATAACTTTTCTACCAATGCTTATAACTGGTATTTATAATTCAGTATTTTATGACAGAGTATGCATTTGGAACAGTGTTCTTGCTTTACATAATTAATCATCAACGTCAGTCATATGCTAACATGTGAATCTCATGTGACCTGTGCAGCAATTATAAACGTGAATTATCTGTAATCTTTAGAAAGGAAGACAGATTTTGTGTACAGAGAGATGATTATAAATGTATAAGTCAACCGTATGAGATATGCATTTTTAAACAAACCTAATCACTAAATATTATTACTATTAATAACAATTGTCTCTGTTTAATATACAATGATTGCTTTAAAATGAAAAATATTTCATTACTTTAATTTCGTTCTTGTCTAATAATTTTGACGTGGATTTAATTAACCTTACGTATTTCATTGTCTGAATAATGTATGAGAAATTTCATATTTCATTTTATATAATAGTTCACGAGACAAATTTTCCATAGAAGTTATATTAGATTGTAGCATGTAATAATTTTTAGTTTTATCGAGTGTAAAATAAATATCTTCATTTAACATTCAAATGACTATGTGTTATTAAAATACTGTAAATAATTATTTCATCTGCAAAAATTGACATTTATCTATTTTAATTTTATAATGATAATTTAGATTTTTTGTTAAAAATTATTCAATATTTATTATACTGATATTTTGTCGTATATTTTTATATAGATTTGAAAATGCATGTAAAATAAAGAAGGTAAAAATATTATTAGTTATTTAAAAGCAAAATATATTGAAAATGAATAAATTAAACGTTATTGACTTTATGTATTTTTTAATTAATAGTACTTTGAAGGTTTAATAAATCAATACAATGATTAACAAGGTATTAATAATAGATCTTAAAAATTAGTAGTACATATATATATATATATATATATATATATATATATATATATATATATATATATAGAGAGAGAGAGAAAGAGAGAGAGAGAGAGGGAATATGCCAAGATTATCACGAGTACGTTTTTTGTTTACAATTATTTGTTTATTTTTTGTTATAGATTTTTCTAAGTTTAAATATGCTCTCTTACTTATCATTTTATTAACGTCGGTAATTCTAAATTTTCATCTATAATTATTTGAATTAAATCTAGTGATTATTTCAGTTTTGACTGATATCTAGTTTATAGTGTCGAAAATTATAAACTAGTTTAAGAATTAGATTCTACCTTTTATAAATGTGTAGACACCTAATTAAGTTTATTAAAGATGTATTAATAGTAAATTTATTATTACTATACATACAATTATAGTAATAATGAATTTATATTATTTTTATTAATTGTTATTTATTTAGGAGTAAAATTTAAAGTCGAATTCTGATACAAACGAGTAAATTATAACCCAGTAAAGGATTGAAGAAATACATTTCTCTCGACTTACAGTCCTGTCTGCCTGTTAAATATTCATTACAAACATTGCTATGTAAATGTAAACTAAATCTGTCACCATTACTTTTAGACTTTATATATATATATATATATATATATATATATATATATATATATATATAAGTGAATGTGTGTGCAGATGTGTGTATAATATGTATGTATATGTATTTTTTTTTGTAATCTTTCTTTAATAAAGTACAATGTCGTCAGAATCCGGCACGCTTCCGAAACAATTTACTGTTCAAATATGTATACAGTTTTTGTATTTTCAATGATTCTGTGTGTAATTCGTATATATGTGTGTATGCCTTTTTTCCCGGAAGTTCATTTACACATAATTATTCTGTACGGACGGCGAGGGTTTTGTAGTGGAACGCGACGACGATTTACAAAACGAAAGGATAGAAATTTCCAGTATTAAATAATTTCCGAGTGTTTAGGAAACTTATAAATTTCATTCATCGCTTAGTTTAATGAAAATAGGAAATAATTGACATTTTCTTAAAATAATATTATGTTCATTTACATATATTACATGTCTCAGTCTTATATATATATATATATATATATATATATATATATACAGTGAGTCAAAGTGAAACTCATAATAATTTTATACATATATTTTAATATAATAACAATTTTCTTTATTTTTTTTGCTTAATTTTTTTTATTAAGGTTATTTTTATTATATTTGATAATTTCAATCGTAAATTATTATTTTTACTCCAGAAAAAGTAACAATTTTTGAAAAATGAACAAAAAATACATCAAAATGAAACTCATACAACGAATTATTCTCGCTTGAAAACTGCTGTGTTAAGAAAGTATACTCTTCAAATATGTGTTTGGTCACTTTGGTTATAAAAAAACCTATTGTTAAGTCGTTTATAATCATTTTGTAAAAAATATAAGTTGGATTTTCACTTTGAGTAGACAAAGGGGACAATCATCGACGGACGAGCGAAAGCTAATGATTTTTCATTACAAAAATGGAAAAACTACGGGCAATTGGGAAAATAGTTGATAAAAACCACGCTACAATGAAATCTGTAATAAAAAGATTTAAAAATGGTCAAAGTGTTGATAATAAAGTTAAAAAGAGTCTCCGCAAGATTTTTAATGACCATGACGAGCGTTGGATTCTACGAAAAATTAAAGAAAATTCGAAAATTAGCGCGCCTAAATTGACTTTAGAAGTTAAAAAGTATCTAAATAAAAAAGCAAGTCACAAACAATTCGCAATATGCTAAATAAAAATGGGTTTCATCCTCGTATTGCCAGGAAGAAAAATTTTATATATCTAGCTAATCGCAACAAAAGGTTAAGCTTCGTTTGGGAACATATTAATAAGAGTTTTGATTATTGGAAAGATATTTTATTTACGGATGAAAGCAAATATAATTTATTTGGATCCAATGAGAGAAATAATGTACGGCAGAAACCAAATACAGAAATGTCTTTAAAACACTTACGTCCTGCAGTCAAACATAAGAGCGGTCATGTTATGGTATGGGGGTGTATGTCTACGAGAGGGGTTGGAAATTTAATTTTATAGATGGCATTATGAATCAAAATGTTTATATTGATCTATTAAGAAAAGCTTTGAAAGCCAAAGCTCACAAACTTGGGATTTTACAAACATTTAATTTTTATCAGAACAACAACCACAAGCACAAAGCTTATAAAACACGTAGTTGGTTGTTATATAACTGCCCCAAAGTATTGGAAACACCACCATAATCAACTGATATAAGTGTGATTGAAAATCTATGGAATCACTTAGAAGTTGCCATTAGAATACGCACTATTATTAATAACAATGATTTAAAAAAGCGTTATTAGAAGAATGGGGAAAAATTGATCTAGCTTATCGTGAAAAATTAGTTAAATCCATCCCGAATCGTTTAAAAGGTATAAAAAATAATAAAGGCTATTCTATTAAGTACTAAAATAATTCAATCCATTGTAAATTTTAATTTAATAAATAATTTATTAGTTGTATGAGTTTCATTTTGATGCATTTTTTGTTCATTTTTCAGAAATTGTTACTTTTTTTGGAGTAAAAGTATTAATTTACGATTAAAATTTTCAAATATAATAAAAATAACCTTAATAAAGAAATTAAGCAAAAAAAAAATAAAGAAAATTGTTATTATATTAAAATATATGTGTAAAATTATTGGAAACATAACTCTGTATGAGTTTCACTTTGACTCACTGTATATATAATTTTGAATTCTTAACTTTTTGAAAAAAATATACATGAAATTAAAAAAAATAAAAAACTGTATTACAAAAGAACAAGAGTTATTTAATAATAAAATATATATTCTATTACCAAAAGATATTATCTACACAGAATAAATACTTTCAAAATTAACAGGGTTTTATAATAGGATAATAGTTTTTCGCGTTTTTCGGATGCGGAACTTCTATTGTCTCTTTTTCGGATGCGGAACCCTTGATGCACCACGATTTGAAAATATAGGTTAATCAAAACAAAAACCTAACTGGATATATATCTTAACAGATTCATTATCTCATTTATGTATATATATATATAATATATATATATATATATATATATATACTTTAGATCAATAAATTTTATTTGAATTTCCATAAGATGCTTATAGACAGAGAAAGACGTATGAAGCCGTGTATGCGCGTCGGTTTGATAAGTAGAGCAGCTCGCTAAGTAATAGTACAGAGTGTGCTTCTGTAAATTGTGTTTAAATAAGAGTGTTATTTTTGTATGATTTAATAGAGTTGAATAAAACTGTACATATTTGTTTTTTTTTAACTCATATATAAGTAAATGAATCAAATTTTTTTTGCTCTCAATTTTACAATTTTTTATAATTAAAACTATTTATTATTAATATAACTTAAACAGTGAATATATAATAATAAAATAATAAATATATTTTATTAATATATGTGTTAAACATGTTTTTGTTGAATTCAATCGATATATATATATATATATATATATATATATATATATATATATATGACTTAGAGAGAGATAAAAGGGAAAGTGATAACAATAGATATTGGGCAATGAATGCAATGAAATGTACGTCTTCGTACCTATAAGTTACTTTAACCGAGACGATCTGAATACATAAACATTGTTCAGCTGCGTTTTGCTGTTTCTTGCATAATGCATGGCGTTTAATCGCTTTTACAAATATCAGCAAAACGTTGTACTGTATTATACATAGTAGGGAAAACTGCAGTGCATATTTTCGTCGTGTTTAGTAAAAACAAATTCAGTATAGGGTAGATGTAGATATGCCAAGACTACACAAGTGTTTATATTTTTTTGAGATAATATCAATGCAGCGACCATTAATTATTATCTCGATTTTTCACAGTTATGTTTCAACATGTACAAACGTGCATGTGCATTCAGTTTTGAAATAAATTAATTTAAGAGTTTATGAACATTCGCTCTTGATTTTGTATAATAGTCGGAAAAAAAGAATATTTTTAATTATTAAATTAACGATACACTGAAGTTAATTATTATTTAGTTAATATTAAATTTTTGAATTTAATATTATAGTTGGGTTTTCTTCAAAGTTATATATTTTAATAATTTCTTAAGTTATTTAAAAATAGATTGAAAATATTCCTATGTGGATATTAGTAAAAAAAAAAATCATACAGGAAAAATAATAAATATTCAAATAAGAAATTGAATAACTTGAAAATATACATTTTAGAGGTAATTTTTGTTTCGTATCTCTTGATACAAATAGTTTCTGCAAGTTGTGTCATTTTTAGATAGATTCGAGGAGTACTTGCAAGACTATTTGAAACCCATACACTTGTTGAAATTAATTTCAGTAGAATATGAAACGACTTATGATTTTAAGTATTAAATATAAAAAATTAATGAAAAGCTAATATTTAAATTAAAGTTATTATTTTTGCATTAAAATATATATTATTTATGAAATATTTTTGATTGTGTCATTTCAATACAAGTACTATTTTTTTATTAATTTGGCTGCAACAACATTTACATTTAAAATATTATATTTAATTTTTTTAATTGGTATTAGTTTATTGAATACCATGTCAATAATTTTTTTAAAAATATTATTTTGATAATTCCATGTCTCCGTGTGTTTAATTGACATTTTATTAATAAATTACAAAAATATTTAATAACTGTTCTTTCTTATTTAGATAAAATAAAATTAATAACTTCTTAAATTTCATGCTTTTTCATGAATATGTATTTTTAAAAATAAATTATTTATTTGGGTTATCCTAATGTGACGCCTAGTGTTTGTGTTTTGTTAAAAAGAAACATGTGTATAGGGTGGTGTATAAGAAAACATGTGTATACTTTTTTTTAATAAAACACAAATCTAGGCATCACATTTAGATGACCCTAAATTTATCATATTATCTAGTAATAATTTTAAATTATACATTATCCTAGTAATTTGGATAAATACTAAACGTAGATGAATAGTTAGTTTTAAAATATTAGGTGATTATGTATAATCCACGGCGATAATACATAATATCCCAATTAATCAAATCAACTAATATATACATGAAAATATCGTTTAATATTGTAATATATAATTTAAAATCGTTTCATTAAAAATAAACAAAATAATAATAATAATATATCCAGCAAAACACTTTTTATTAAAATAACGTAATATTCTGATAATTCAATAAAAAAAATCTTCCTTACTTAAACCCAATCTTCTATCAATTCAAATATGGAATATTGAAAAATGTTCAAAAAACTGTATATTATTTGATTTTTTCTCAAAAAAGCAATATGAATTTTTGCAATTTTTATTGCCGTTTTATTTAGAAAACGTTGACAAACCCGTACCGACTGCCGACTAGACATAATGCTGATAAATCTCGTTGCGTCGTCGTGGCCGTTTGTTCCACTTTGTAACTTGTGTGCCTATTTGGTAGGCCAGTCGTCTAGCTAGTGATGGTACAGCATTACCAGTGGCTACCTCATCCTGAAGCTGAAGAGGTAAACAACCCACTCTGTTTTATCCTACACAATGCCCATGCTCAAGTATTCGAGTCACACAAATTTATACGGAACGTTTAGTGTTCTGTTTGGATGAAAAACATTCGACAGGGTTGTATCTTTCCCATTGTATAATATAAATAGTATATATATATATATATATATATATATATATATATATATATATACATTTGCGTTTTGCATAATAATTTACAAGTTGACGAAGAAAAATTCTATAAACAAGGACCAAAAGATTGGTAATTTATTATTTAACTTTTGGAAAATTATGTAATACATATTTATATCTATCAACCAATCTATTTACATATATATATATATATATATATATATATATATATATATATATATATATAAAGAGAGAGAGAGAGGAATAGAAATTGTTTTTTTAATAAGAAACTCACTGATAATGCATTATGTGTAGAGATTTATAAAACTTTATAATCACTTTTAACAAATAATATTTGGTTCATTGCTTGGCCACGTTTAATAAACTTGAAACAAAATATGTTTTTGTGATCAAAATATTAAAAAAGTATCGTCTTTATTTGTAATAGAGACACTGGTAACTTTTTGTTTTTGGTAAATTCAGTATCTTCTGTTGTTTTGAGATTGTATTGAAAGAAGTTTCGTCATTAGTAACAATTCTATCAAAGTATCTAATTGCACAAACCAGATTAAAAATCGAGTCAATGTTGATTTTGGTGTTTATTTAAAATTCATTGAACCTTTTGTGCAAATTTTTCCAAATTGTTACGCCAATATATTTTTTACTATGTCTAAATTTCAATCAATTTTCATAAAATGTACTCAAGGTATAATTGTTGAGTATATAAATATTTTTTGATAATGAAGTTGAAAATAGTTTATAATTTTGAACAAACAGAAAAATTAGAAAATTATCTTCTTTATATTTATTTTTTAATAAATGTGCTATGATTAAAAATTAATTACATTGAATCATAGACAGAAAATATTTTTTTTTTATAAAAGTTCCATTATTACTCATTGTTTATTTTATTCACCGATGTGTATTTCGATAAACATGTTAGAACGAGGTATTAAGATTTTATGTTTATTCTATTTCATATCAATAGTATAAATCTAAGTATATATTAAAGAATAGTGTGAATATTAAACACTTTTACAACATTTTATGGTGTTGTGAGTGATTAATTTGTATATAAGTGAATTTAGCTAGAGTGATAAATTAATAGGATCTTAAATACAGAGGCTTGTATAGAATTATGTAAAATAGATTCTAATCTTTGTTGTATATTTATTATATTTTTGTATGTTTAGAATTGAATACTTTAAAAAGAGATTTTTTTATAATAAATTGTATTAATATTTTTTTATAATTTATGTATACATTACATTATATTAATGTTTTGATACATTATAAATTATTGTATATTTGCTATGTTTAGTAAATATAATTTTTTTGTGTGTAACAAAATGTACGTATTTTTTCAATAACTAATGGTTTTGATTGATCATACGTGATTTCCAATAAAATTTAAATTTTCTTGTACACTTTTTATTGGATTAATAATGTTTTACATTGAAAGAAACAGTTAATATTTGTTAGTGTGAATATTTTTTAGGGATGATTTTTTTTTGTTTATTTTATTTATCATATAATTTTAAATATCAGTTAATAAACACTTTAAGTAATTTTTGAACATAAGTTTTGTTAATATCATCGCCACATAGTCTCTCTCTCTCTCTCTCTATATATATATATTTGTTGATTGATTGTATTGAATAATTTTTCTTTTATTAACTGAAAAGAGTTGTAAGTGCATTAACAATACAAATATTGATATGATGTTGGAAAAATACTAGGTTAATAATATTTAATCATATATTCAATGAAGTTATTGTTTGCAAATAACAATATGTCAAAGTATATGTTATATATAGTTTGTTTTTAAATTCAATTTTGAAACAAAAACGTGAAACGAATACTGTTATGAAAAATATGAACGTTTTTTCTATATATAAATGAAATGTAAAATGAATAGAATATTGTATAATTAATTTCCAAAAAATAATAAATATCAATTGTATTTTTATAAAAGGTTAACCTTCAGTATTGAAATATTTTCAAACGTGCTTAATAACAAAAAGTGTTTATTTTTTACTAATGTACATTTTAATGATTTTATCATCGTCTTTATAAAATTTTATAATACTTTGCTTTAGAGCTTTAAAGATTATATATATATATATATATATATATATATATATATATATATATATATATATACATACACCTACATACATAAATTGTTCATTTTTACACATTATTGTTTAATAAAAGAATCAGGTTCAAAATCTAAATATTAAATATAAATACTAATCATAAGGTATCAGTGAATTATGTAATTTTATTAGAATATTTTATAAATTTTGTTCAAAATTCCTGTTATAACTGTCGTACACATGTTTCTATTATTTAATAAAAATAACGATACGTCACGCTTATATGTTATTTATATTTTATTTTTCGAATTTTTCTTTTTTGTATATAGTGAGTACATAAATATCACTAAGCTTTATTAGCGAGACAGTGTGCGGAATTTTACAGTATATGTAAAAACAACAATCCCATAACGATCGTTAGAGAACACATTATAAAAAAGTTTTGCGTTTGGTTTAGTGGAATTTAATAAAGTCTGTTTTATGAACAATTACGTACAATAATAGTCTAGGATTTTGTGTATTAAAAATTATTTTATTTTAAATTCCACCTTTGTATATTATACAAATAAAAAGTGTACATACACACACACACACACACACACACACACACATATATATATATATAAATAGTGTTAAAAAAGTTTAATTAAATAATTGATTTTGAAATTTTAATTATAACGAAACTGGCAAAAAAAAATATTTTTCTTATTTTAAAAATGTATTTAATTTCATTGGTCTCCCAAGATAGTGGTTGGGTATGGAGTTGCTAAATTTACTTTGTAAAAAAACAATCTTCATGCAACTACGATAAGAAAAGCTCTACTGGACTAGAATTGTTAGAGAGGTTAAAGTTCTATAAGAGATGTAACATTGAAAAGCAGTAGTAATAGTAGTGAATTTTATTAGTTAAAATATGATAGATTGACAGACGATTAAGTTATGTAACGATTATACTAATATTTAAAGAAGGATAAATTCAATGTGAACTTTTTCAGGATAAAATTATTTATTTTGATTTTAAGTAGGCATAAATTTTGAATTACTATAATTTTATAGTGAAACTCATTTATAGTATTTGTGTACAAAATAATCAGTTATATTTATTTTAATATTAAGTTGAAAACATTTCTATTGCATATATATATAATCAAAAATGTGTTTTGTAATTGTGTGAATTTGTTAAAAACGACCGATACATTCTTTTATAGAAAATAACAACACAAAATCAATGAAATCAATTCGAAGCGATCGAATTTCGCTACCCAATTATCCGGTAGTTTTTTCTGTTATCCACTATGAAAATTAATTTTCGTACCATCATCCAGCTCAGACATAATCTTGCCACACACGATCCTGTGCCAAATACTCTCCGAACGAAGCAGCGATAAAATAAACCATAAAACTGAGGATTTGATAGAGTATGGATTTTTTCCTCGAAAGTAATTACATCCATAAATGGAGTTTGATATATATCCGAACGAGGATATTTTCTCTTATTTGTGATATATACTTACCCTTATAACAGGCAGTAATTATTTTTTTACAGAGAGCTATATATACGTACACGATGTGTTTGTGTATGTGCAAATGTATCAATACGTTTTATTTTTCTCTCTGTCAAATTAAACGTAATTTATAACGCGTGCAAGAAATGTAATGAAGATTTATATATTACGTTGGTGCATAGGTTCTGTAATTTTTCTTTAATAATGAAATATAAATCTGATATTTAGAAAGCAATTTTGTTACGAAAGAATTATATTTTTTCTCAGTCATTTATACACTTCATTTTATACAATACTTTTCATTTATTTCATCCATGAAAAATATTAAATTTGGATTTATTTATGAAAAAAAAAATTTTAATTTAGTTTTCAACAGAAGTAGATTGGTATAATAAACAATAATATAAATGTTTATGTGAACATTTTTTATAATGAATTTTTTGATGTAAAATCAAAATACATAGAATTCTTAGAATTAAAAGCGGATCCGTTAAAGAAGTATAAAACGAAATATATAAGTAAAAAATCACTTTATAGATAAGATTTACTTTTCATTTATAAATAATTCAAAAGAACAATTTAATTACAAATAAAATGAAATTGGAATTATTAAAACTTGAGTTGATTTTTTTTTTAGTAAAAATATTAAGTGCCTTTGTTTTAAAGTATGTGTTGACATAGGTAATGTTTCAATGAATTTTAATGATTATTTGAATAATGTGATATAAAAAATATTTAGTAAAGGAATAAAAATATACCCTTTCCAATAAATCGATAATAGTATATAAGTGATATATAAATTGATTGTATGGGTACAACTGTATTTTTCCATGATAGAACGAAAAGTATGAGGAGCGTCTAAATAGAATTGAATTTATATATAGAAGAACGACAGTACAAGTGTGTTAAGAGAAGAATACAACCACGAAAATCATCCACCATAAATTCCTGTGATACTTTTCACGTCAGTCTTTTTCAGTTTCTTCGGTCTACGTCGGTCCGTCTTATAAATCTAACAATAGACTCGCTCGTGTTCCCGAAGAAAAAAAAACTAATTTCCACTCGATCATCGGGTAGGTAGGGAGGTGCGTGCTACGACGACGATGACGACGACGGTGACGACGATGTGTTTTACACATCAAGTCTATACAAGGTACCGGTGCGCAAGGCGTCCGCCGATGTGATGTTTCTCTGGCAATGCTTGTTTTTATTTGTTTTATACGACCGTTTCGTGTATCTGACGCTGTACCACCATCGCATATACAAAACTCCCTGTTCCGTTATACATTGCACACCCCCATTACGTACCATGTTCTCATCCCCGGCATGTTGCTTTACTGCTACCTCCCGGTGCGTCGGTATATTATGTTGCCTGCAGCGTTTACTCTATGCAACACGACTGAGCAATGTATGTATATACATATATATATATATATATATATATATATATATATATATATATATATATATATATAATGTAAACATAAGTGTTCCATAAACTAAGTTTGTTTTAATTGTTAAATAATAATCTTCAAATATTAAATCCTTATGATTTTTACAAAATAAAAAATCAATTCAAGCATAAAGTTATTAAATATGAACGAAAACGATTCTAAACTCTTGAGAATTTTATTGTATTTTGATTAAATAACTAAATATGTTATATATGAAATAAAACATACAACTACTAATACTCTTCGATATTAAAATCTTCGTAGGGCTTTGATTTGTTTGATAATGTTAGCCTAGTATGGCTTTTTTATCTTTAAGTTTCGTAATGGTTATGCTTTTTCATGAGAGGGGGTTGTTAGCCCTATGTCTAATTTCTAACTTGAATATTTCTTCGATCGAGGATCGAACGACAGGTGGAGATGAATATTAATAGATAAAGGATGTATCTTATAAAATGTTGATGGTAAATATAAAGGAGTGTAATTGAGATTTTTTTATATTCCTAGTTAAGATTTTTTTATATTCTAACATATTTTTGAAATTGTATAGATTGTTTAATTCGAATGTATACAATTTTAGATAGAAAATTGTGAATATATGAAATATAAAACAGCAATATCTAATTATTTTAACATTATATTTAATAACGATAAATAAACTTGTAAATATATTTATATTTTAGAAAAATATTTAGTAACTGATAACTGTTAATTATAAATTTGATTTGATACAACGTTTACAATATTTTGTATATTACAGATTTTAAGATATATATTTTCATGTCAAGGTTTTTTGAATTGCTCCTAAATAATCCACTTAATATCAAACATTATTTCGAGAATCAAACTGATATTTTAATGGCTATAATAAATTTGTATCGTATTTTTAATTAAATAAAAAAAACTGTTTTTAATTCATCAGGCATTGTTCTGTAAAAGATATTTTATAAAAAGTACAAAAATAATTTCTATTATTATTTTAAAGACAATTGTGTAGCATAAAGCATTAATTAGTTTTTAATAGTGTAACATAAGTGCAATTTGATGACAATATGACAGTTTAATAAACATTTATTTAGACTAAAAAATAATTGTATTGATATTTGTTAAATTTAAAATTATCTTTTTCTCAAATAAATGAAATCTTAAACAATATTATGTGGTGAAAGTCGAGAGATTTTAATGTTTTAGCAATTCAATGATAGATGTATTATTGATAAATACGGTATTATTGTTAGGTCATAAAAATAAGTAAGGTAAAAAGTAAGAAAATTATAATTCATATTTTATATTTTTAATCTATCACTAATGAAGACACCCTGATTGAAAATTGAAGACGTGAATATCCACATTGTCTTACATATTCGTTAATAGAATTTGTGAAACCATTCTATGAACTATAGTCTCGCTTTATAAACAGATATTGTGTTCCTAGTGTATTTGTACGTTGTAGGGGTTCATACATACATCTCTTGTACTCTCGAGATTTGATCCAAGCGAACAATAGTAATTAGAGCAACAGTAATAGCAGAATTGAAATTGATCTAGCAAGGTTGCTTGTGGAATGTTGTGAGACGTGTCAAATTATCTAGTACCATTTTCATGGATAGAAATCGTACAAAAAATTAATATAAGAACATAAGTTTCACTTTATGAGAAATAATTTTAAGCATTTTTTAGTACATTTGAACAAATTTCCATTTAAAACATTGAATATATTAGTATATTTTTTAATGCATTTATTTTGTCTTACTACACACACACACACATATAAATTTTAGTTAATTTGTAAATAAATTAAAATGCATAATTGACTGTAAGTAAATGAAATCAAAATTAACCTAGATTTCCTTTCAAGTGATTATTATTGTAATATATATATATCGAAGTCGTATATTTTTCTATGTTTGAAGAGAAAAGTTTTTGGTCAATGCATCGATTTGTTCTTATTTATAATAGTGAAACATGGGTCTTAAATTCCAGAATAATTTATTTGCTCCAGAGAACAAAAGAAATAATAGATAGAGATAGAAAGAGAACTAATTAAATTAGAAACAAAGAACAAAAGTTACTAACGTTATAGCAAAAATAATAAATTTAAAATGGAAATCGGTTAGTCATATAGCAAGAAGGAAAGGTTATAGATGGACAAGAGAAATTATCAATTGGGAACTAAGATATTAAAAAGGTACAAAAAGGTATATTAAAAAGGTACTTTAAGATATTAGAGAGACCCATGGATAGATAGGATAGAGGTAAAAGAAAATTCGTTGGAATGGATTGGAAAAGAAAGGCACTGGATCTATTGAAGTGAAGAGTTTTGAGAAAGACTTTGATCCAATAATGAATAGAAAAAGGCAATTTTACTGCCCTTGTTGCTGCTGATATATAAATATATATATATATATATATATATATATATATATATATATAATTTTCGAAATAAGAAATACGATTACATATTTTCTAATAGAAGTATCGATTAGTTCACTCTGTTTTAAATTAAATTAAGAAAAAACAGATTATTTTATATAGTTGGTCAGGGGTTAATTAATGTAAAACTAAATTAGCTATTGTATTAAATCAATTGTATTTGATAATCGATTATAAAATTGTCTTATAAAATGAGACAATTTTATAAAATAAAGAAAATGATAGGTTAACAAGTAATGTACAAAAATCAAAAGCAGAATAAAGGCAAGAAATAATCATAACAAGTAAGTAAAGTAAGAAAATGTGGACTTTAATAAAATAGAGAAATAAATTGTTTACTAAAAAAATAAGAATTAATATATTCATTAATTTAGTTCAAATTAACATTAAGGAGATGTGAAAAAGTTTCTCAAACCGAAATAATGTTTTGGAATGTAAAAGTATATAAAAATATATTTAATTTAAATAATATAAATATATATTTTTAAGATAATATTATTTCAAAAATATCTAATAATTTACAAGTGAACAATTTGTTAAAATATGGTTAAAAATTCGAATTTATTTATATTACATATAAGTAAAAATATCAACAAATTTTAAGCACATATTCTATAAAACATAATATTGGAATTTATTAAGATCTTTTATTGCAAAAATATGCCCGTTTCGACGTTTATTGCGTGAATATAACAAACATTATACGTTTCAGAATCTGAAAATAAAAACATAAAGAGTTATAAAGCCGTAAAATTATATACAGGATATAAAGGACTAGTATTGTGAACGTTGAAAATTAAAACCATTTTATGTACATACACGATGTGGAAACTATGCTTTTTATATTAGCAATTCGGATACGTGTTGTACCTATGTAAAATATTTACATAGCTACAACTAAATGTTATTTAGAATATATTAAAATGGAATTTAAGGTAACATAAAAAAGTAATCGGAACAAATGTCGATTGAAAGATTATCATATGAATATTTTTTATGCCAAAGAATCTTTAAAGATAGTATTTTAATGCCTCTATTTAGTTTTGAAGAAAAAAAATAAAATTATTGCTCTGAAAATATGATTACATTAAAAATAGACTTTTTTTGCTATGGAGCTTTGATTTGCAACTTATGACTATTGCTTTAATATATTTATATAAAAATTAGAATAACATATATATATATATATATATATATATATATTTATATATAAACCATGGTTATGAAAAAAATGAGTATAAGACTATAACGAGAGTGAGATTATTAATAAACTAATAAATTTTATAATGTAGCTCTCTGATGACGATTGCATTGCTATTGAAATGTACATCAGAAAATAAAAAGTGGTCAATGAACACTATAAAATTTTATGTTGTTAGAGCAAGTAATTAATTCGGGATAAAATGTAATTTTTAATTTAAATTAATAAACTGTATCTTCGATATGTAGTCATAGCTTTAAAATAAAATTTATTGATTTTACAAAACAATGTTTAACTAGAAAAATATATGATGTCTTTTATTCTACAACTATTATGACCAGACAGATATTTATATCTAAATATTTTCTGATGCCAAATTAATTATTCTGCATTGACATTCAGTTTAATTTTTTAGAGTTGTAAAAATTGAATAAAACATTCATTTTTTAGAAGTACATATACATCATTATATATATATATATATATATATATATATATATATATATATATATATTCTCATTAAAGTTGGAAAGAGTATAGTCTGACATTGCATGCTTGTTGTAAACCCGAAAGTAATAGTAGATAAACACACAATAAATTATAATCCTATTAAACGTGGACCGATTTCTTTTCCTTTGGCCAATGTTCGTGCTCTTTGCGGCAACACGTTGAAATTAGATCGTAAAACCGGAAGAAATTTGTTTCTTTCTTTTTAACTGCACGTTTTTTCTTATTGTGCCCTCAAGTTAGACTAACAGAAACCAGTGTACCCGCTCCAGACTGAAACGAACTGTTTTTGATGAGCGCATGAACATTTTTACGTGTCTGTTTAATGGTTTCTTTTTTATTATTGACATCCATGTTATTTCTTATTTATTAACGTATTAAGTTAGACAATATGGTGTTCATTGTGCAGTGTCCGCACTATTTGAATTCAGGTAATATGTGTTAATAGCGCATACGTGATAGTAGTGAAGAGATATGCGAGCATATCAGGCAATCAATTCGTATAAGGTTTCTTTGAAATAACACTTGTTTAGTGTGGAATTAATAAATTTTAAATATAATATTAAAGAAAAAATCATAAATGTATTTATGTTATTTCTAGATACATATATACATTTTATATTTTATGAAATCATAATGTAAGCATTATGTTATACTGATTTATAAAAATTAAATATATGGTCTTTCAATAGTCACACCTAAATTTTGACAACCGATCGTGATTTTATGTTTGAAATGACAGCGCTGTCATTCTGCGACGTTAGTATTCTGTCATAATAGCCATTTAATCATGGAAAACTACACGCTTCAACAACTTGTCAAAATTGTGAAAATTTATTATAAAAATTGGTACTGTGTTTGGCCAATTTTGATTAAAAAATAATCTTCAGTGACGAAGAACATTTTTTGCTGAATGGATTTATAAACAAGCAAAATTGTCGGATTTGGGACGATGCCAATCCACAACAGTTCCAGGAGCTTCCTTTGCATCCATAAAAACTGACTGTTTGGTGTGGATTTTGGTCGGGCGGCGTCATCGGGTCATACATCTTCCGAAATGAAAAAGGCGAGGCGGTAACTATCAACGGTGAAAGGTATCGAGAGATGATAATCGCTTTTTTTGGCCCGAATTGAATGATATGGATATAGACAACATGTGGTTCCAGGAAAACAGTGCTACGTGCCACATAGCGGGTAACACAATGGAGTTATTGAGGGGAAAGTTTCCAGGTTGCGTTTTTTAGAGGACTGCTAAGATAGTGCAACTTAACGCCCTAGACTTTTTTCTTTAGGGCTACGTTAAGTCTCTGGCCTATGCCAATAAACCAGCAACAATTGACGACTTGAAGAAAAACGTCATTTAAGCCATTGCTGAAATCTAACCCGATTTATGTGGAAGAGTCATTCAAAATTGTGTCTCTCGGATCGACTCGTGCAAACAAAGCCATGAAGGTTATTTTTAAAATAATATAATGGCACTGAATTTATTTTAATTCGAAATAAAGATTTTCGCCATACTCTATATAAAACTCTTTTTATTCAGTTTTTTAAGATTGAGCGTTCTTGTTGAAAAACCAGTTACATTTATGGAAGAGTAAATACTTAAACGAAAAGTGTTTTATTTTGATTCTCTATATTAAAATAATATTCTATTGATTGTTTTAGTCTTTTATACGTAATATAATTAATAATTTTTAAAGCAAGATGTTAAGAGATTCATTATTGATAAAAATGATTCAGTTTTGAAGATATTTGAAAATAAACGAAAAAAACTGGTAAAGCTCTATATTGTCACATTTGTAATGTTAAATAATATAATCAGAACATTTGAGAGATTTATAGAACCTGTTTGCGAAAGCTGAAAGGTGATAAATTGACGAATTGATTGTGGAATTCATTTAAACACTAAATTCCGATGGAAATTTCGACGAGCATGTACATGTTTATTGAATTACTGTACGACGAAGATGACAAATAGTGTGCTACATGTAGAGAAAACTTTATTCTAATGTGACTGATTACGAAACAATTGTGCTTTAATGTAATAATGGAACGAGCGCGAGACCGACACGTGATGTAAAAACATGCGTGCGTGCGTGTGACACGTAATTATTCTCTAGCCTGACGAATCCCATCCCGTGAAGGAAGAACATTCTATTCAATATTCATAAAATAAACATGCTAAAGATTTTGTCTGCGCACAGGTGGCAGTACGGGTTGCGACTCTGACGCTGTCCGTGACGGAACGACGTATGAGGTCTGCAGTGCGGGCAACAGTTCAGCCGACCGTGTCGGCATGTGACTGTTGGCAATGCTGCGTGACATCTAAACTCAACTCGTCTGTATCCACTTACGTATAAAAACAACGACCGACAAGAGCAAGTGAATTGGACGAACGTAGGACCCCATAGATGGAACACGAATGAAATAGCGAGTTGGTACCAAGTACTAACCACTTTGCACTTAGGATCGTCGTACAAACCGCCAAGCTAAATTATTTATGTATCTAAATGCCTTTATATTTCCGTCCACGTTCAATGACGTGCGTCCATATGTAGGTCATGCTCGCAGTGCGCGAGTGTCGTTTAAAAATAAACCATTATGAAAGGAAGGACACGACGCTTGCAGAGCTTTCAAGGATACGAGAATTAGTAGTATGCTACGATTGTGTCAGGTTAATGAAATGTAAACAGTTTTGTACGAACGAAAGTGTACAAGTGCGAATTACAGAAGAGACTTGTTTGATTTCATTCAACCAGTATCAGCGCTATGTGGTTGTTCACTAAAATGAATGTTTTTGGAACTGGAAGTAGAAAATTAAGAACAAAACATTCTGATCCTTTCTTCCAATATACAGACATTTATTTTGATATAATTCAATTATTGATTCATAGAGCGGCAATATATATATATATATATATATATATATATATATATATATATATATATATATACGAGGGTCGTTTGATAAGTATGGTAAATTTATTTATTGTTTAATTTAATTAATTAATTAAATTTTTCAATTTAGTTTTTCTTACTTTTTTATCATACTTAAAAATAATATATATATATATATATTATTTTTAAGTTTTTAAAATTCAAATGGCTCATTCTCTATTTTTTATTTTACACTATTACTAAAAATAAACCAGAAAATCTTAGTCAAAGATCACTCATCTTCAATTGAAATTTTATTAAGGTATGTTTCAGGTATATGTAACTCTATTACAGAATTTTTTATTAATATGTAGATATTTAGTAAGTTTAACTGATTTTGTATTTTAAATACCATATTTTAATAATGTGAAAAATGTAAAATTAAACATTTGGAACAGTACGAATTTGATTCTTATATATATATATTTGAGCAAGAACTCAAAATTATATTATATTGTGTTATATATATATATATATATATATATATATATATATATATATATATATATATATATATATATACGAGTATATATAACATAATATAATATAATTTTGAGTTCTTGTAAGTCCATTATACGACAAAAATCTCAAATTTCGTTTGAAATGATCTGTTGCTATTTTTACAATAAATTTTGAATATAATCTTCAATATTCTAACCATACTTCTTCATAATTTCTCTTTTAGTTTTTGGTATTTTAGGCTATAAGCATAGATTTGAAAAATTATGTTTATTGATTATTTGGTCAATTTTTAATGAACTATAATGTAATTTTCAAAAAAAAAGAACAATACTAAAATGTTTTGTCAATAATAACATTTTATTTCTTAAAAATGAGTGTTTTATGTGGAGGGCAAGTATCGTTTTTTTTTAATGATATACACCTCGCTTAAAACATTTAAAGTTTCTATTTATTGATTTAAATTTCTGAAAATATCTTAAGTATTTTTATTTTATTTTGAATACTTTTATTTTTAATATAAAACATATTAATTCGAAGATTCATACGAGAAATGATGATACTATATATAAATATTATGCTTTAAACTTAAATTTTCGTCCAGTTGTAGATTATGTCTACTATTGATAAATAATCAGATTTGTTTTTCTTTTAATAAAATTCTAAAATAATATTATAGGTAGTCAATATTTGGATAATATAATTTTTTTTACATATTTTTAATACTTAATTTGTGCTAAATAACAATTTTTAAAAATTGTATGTTCAAATGTAAATTGTAAATATCTGTGATTTTTTGACATACAAAAAAAGATCTTTTGCTATTATATAAAAAATCAAATCGAAGAGAACTCTATATAAAATAAATTTTAGAAGAAAAAGACAATATTATTACTAAAAATTATAATATAAATATTAACTTTTTTTTAAAATTACAATAATTATTTGTAATTAATATATAGATTGTAGAAATAATTTTAATTAGCCTGCCAAAATATTTTGTTCAAAAATAGAGATAATGTTAAAAATATAAGAGAGTAGTATGGTATAATTTGACGAAACAAAAAATACTATTAAAATAAATTTTTAATTTTATATTTTCAGTAAGTTAGACATAATTGAGGTAAGTTAATTGTGTTTTTTTTTGGTATAAAATTGTTTTTTATATATATATAATATATATATAGTTCAATTATTGAACAAAGAGAATATTTTTTCTACAATTCAGTTTTCTAAATAAAAGGTATAAAAATTCTTTAAGATTTTTTTTTAATTTTTATGACATAGCTTAAGAAAAATCAATTGAAAAAAAACATATTTTTAATAATATTAAGAAAAGAGTATAATTAAAAACATACAGACCGTATAATCGGAGTGTTCCTTCTGCACGGCCCAATGAATTGGTTGATACGCAGTTGTATGTACCAATGTCATTACTGCTGAATGAACGGATAACAAGCCACATGAATACTTTATACCCGCTACGTTCTTCTCGAATCGAATATTTTGGACTGAAAATTAATAAAATCGTTAAAAATACAATAATACTGTTGAAATCTTAAATTATATGAAACAGTTATTTATTTCAAAAGGGGTAGTGGAAATTAAAATAAAAGATTTTTATCAAAGCAACGGATAATTAGCTAAACCAAGTTTTCTGTGAATATATTTGGTGTTGAAAACATTACCTCCATCGTCGAACAGATATATTTGAAGACGATTTTTGATTTTAGATGAAAAAATACATTTATTTTTACACATGAATTATAAAATTAAAAGTGTGAAATTTAGTTTGAGTAGATTTTTGTGATTGATAATAATGTTTCAATTATAAATTCACATTATATTAGAGATGTTCTTTGATTTGATATAAAAAATATAAATTTGCTTCAACAAATATAACCGGAAATAAAAAAACACAGCTTGAGAAATGTCTATTAATTAACATTTTCTGAATATATAAATTGTGCTAAAGAATACTATTTAAATCATGGAGTTATATTATTTTAGAACTGATCTTTGATTTTATATTAAAAGATATAAATTATCCTTTGCGGTTAATTAGTTCAATTAAGTTTTATGAATATTACATTTATTTTATTTTTAAAAATGTAATTTTAAAAAATAAAGTCGTTTTATTTTAGAACTGATTTTTAGTCTTATACGAAAAAATAAAGTTTGCTTCAACATTCTAATACAAGGAGATTTTATAAAATTATTCAATAATTACTGGCTGTTTACTTTTTTCGTAAAGTAATTAAAGCTAACGACAGTTAAATGTGTTTTGTTTAGAATTCCATAATTAACCCAGATTGTCCCAGAACATTTTTTTTTATACAAATATACATTTTTGCTTCTTGCTCGATTTCAACGGTTCCAAAAAACACAAATATAAAGATATTTTGTTTTGCACTTCTTGCATTTAGCTTAGATGGTGTGTTGCCATATGGAAACGTTGGGTTATCCTGGGTAAAATATGTATGAAAATTAAAAATGTTGCGTTTGATTTTACTGTAGTGTAATTTACATTTGGTTCTACTGCTTTGTGTAGTTGTCATGTATTTTGTATACACATGTTTATGATCAAAGTAAATATGCAGCTCCATTATTTTTTACTGCAGTTTCCAATTCCATATAAGTTAACGTTTTTAAATCCATACGATCATCGCTTCCCATGTACTTGCTATATTCTCTAACTGCACAAGGACGTTAATTATTTATTTTCTTTTTCTCGGTTTTGGAATAGCGCTGCACTATTGTTGTTGGATCTATGCCATACGCTGTTAATGCAATACTTACTACCGCATTATCTACCCATTTTGCCAAACAAATATTCGTATTTTTTATTTGTTTAGACATAAAAAGTCCTCGTGTTTATTTGCAAAATATCTCATTTCAAGGTAGTGGGTATTTTTTTGGGATTCTATTTTCGCGAATAGTTCCAGTATCTGAATACCCACGAAACTTTAAATACATCAAATAATACAGTTTGTCAACTTAAGAAGAATGTGTTATGTTCGTTTTATTTGTGTTAAAATTTTTTATAAAATAATATATTTATTATAAATTACATAATTTTACCAAAAAACATAAATTTATTATAAAAAAAATAATAGCGTTGATTATAAATAATTGATATAAATCCAAGAAAAAAAAATTACGAAAATACAATAAAATAATAAATAATCATCAAGATGACCCAGCGTAACCATATGGCAACATAAATATAAATGTTTAAAAAATACAAATAGAAACAAAAAAAATATATAACAAATATTATTATATCAAAATAAATCAATTATACAAAAAAATATTTGTAAAAAAAATAATTAATTATGATGTAAATTATAAATAAAAAAACATAATTACCGAGATATATAATCGGCATTACGTTTATTTGACATATTTTTTCCACTTAAACTTCACAACGTTATAACAAGGAAACTTTACTTACAACTAAATATAATTTGACCAGAAAGATCAGACAAACATATATCAAGCAAGAAATAGACATGAAAATTGACAATTACTTCTGTTTCAAATCATTAACATATGTCTTGTGGATGCATGTACGACGTTGCCAAATGACAACGTTGGAACAAATCGGATTGATATAATCATTATTAATAAAATAATATTTTTTTATTTATAATATTCACTTAAAAAGTATTATTTTTTTTATTATATTATACTATTAGATTTGTTATTTTTTGGTCAATTTCTTCAATGTTAGTATTTTTTCAAGATTCTGCTGTATTCCATTTTAAAATGTCAATTTCTAAATTTGCTCAAATCCACGAGCGATTTCAAATATATTCTGTTCATTTTTTTGCGACAAAGTCGACTGACAGGTAGGCAGATACATCCGATTCATTTTGAACGACTAGTAATGCGAATGTCGACAAGACAACAAGAACCGGCGTAATAGTCTATTCTATTCTCTGGCCGTTCGACTTTTTGCAATGCACCGACGAAAGAAGTATGTTATTGTTAACACCGGTCAAATGAAAATACGTAGTGCAAGACGTGGGCTATTTAACTTTGTGCGCGCAGTTGTTGTTTTTTCTTTCGTCCGTGTTCTTTTTCCTTTAATGCCATGGCGGTCGGTTGCGCTTAGGCGTCGACTCCTCTGGTTCGTCCGTTAACGTAACGTGTTCAGCTCCAATGCTGTATCTCAAGGAAATATATTTTACGCTTGTCTTAACAATTGTAATTTATGTATTTGTTCGGTTTTCGTTTTATACTTTCATAATGACTTTGTGACTTTTATGTTTATTTATTTACTTTATCTCATTGTAAATACAAATAACTTTTTTTAATGTAAATCGTGTTAAGCGATTCATGAAGTGGAAATGTTTGCAAGATGTAGAAGATTTGATTTGATTGTGTAGTCAAATATAGATAAAAATATTTATATATATATATATATATATATATATATATATATATATCTTGAAAATATTGACATTTTAAAAATACTTCAGAAGAGTTTAAAGGGATGATTGAAGAATTAAATGAAGTGAACCAAAGAATAGAATTTAAAATGAATCATGGAGAATTAAAAGTATTGTAAATATTTAAATAAAAGAAATAATAATTGAAGATTCCACCAATATAAGTGTTTTTTTAAGCGCGATAGAATTTTAAATTGAATTTTTATCTAACCTAAAAACAACCTTTATGATACTTTTATGTATACATAAACACACACATGTATATATATATATAAATAATGTTTTTTAGATTAATTCCATCATGTTTAAAAATACCCTATATAAATACCCTATATGTATTTATAATAATTAACAGGGATGGACATTTCACTGAGTATTTAAACGAAAGTATAAAAATGGCATGAAGTATATTCGGATAAAATGTCTCAATATTTTAATGAAAGAGTAAATTCTGTTTAAAAAAAGTATTTAATTAACATATTCTATTAGTTCTTACATAGGGCAAAAAAATATATCATTTTATGAGAGTGAAAATATGTATATTAGGAATAACAAGAGGAGGAATAATGAAGATAGAATGGATTCGAAAATAAATTTGGACATAGATATAATAAAAATGAAGAGACTGAAGTGAAAATGGGTTGGAAATATTGTAAAAAAAGAGTAGTGATGAACGATGTAAATTATTTATCAAATTTTGAATGTTAATTAATATGTAAAATAAGTATAATGGTGACAGAGGTTAGAAACGACACCATTAATTATATAAATAGAGAGATAGAGAGAGAGAGAGATTGGTAGTATGTTTTTAAAATGTAAATAAATAAATAAAATGAAATTATCTTTTATATTAAATAACAGTTATATGAAGATAATGAAAATAAATTTTAAGTGATTTTTTTCCATGTGTGCTGAGTATTTTTTAATAAATGCATTTGATTATGCTAATATTTAATTACTGACTATTTTTTACAACTTTAAACACTGATTAATAATTAAAGAGAGTTAAAGAGAAATATATTAAATTTTTCGTAATAATAAACAAGAGTCAAAAATCAATATAGATAAAGTTAAATTTACTGAAAATTTTTCTATAAATAAAATCAAACATCAACTGAAAAAAATATCGATAAAACCGACTTCAAAACAGGATTAAAATTAATGTCTTTACAGCGTATAAGTCGTTGATGTACCAATATAAAAAAAAACAATAATTAACAAAAAATCGAATATCTATCGGGTTTCTTTTTTCTTTGACGTCGGCTCTGTAAATCCCAATCGAGCACGTCTCACCGTCGTAACGTAAGATATTGATTAATGATTCTGTGTTTGACACTGTACATGCATCAATCACGTAAGGAGAGTTTTTTCACTCTTGCGAAACGTCTTCCTCGCAACGATCCTTGTATATTAGAACTGTATAAAATAAATATAACGCCATTTTGAGTTAAATATTATATTCTTTATGCACTTTCTCTACTATTACAGGACATACATAACGAATGTACTGATTATCTTTTACCTATTTATAAAGGTAATCAATAAGATGTTTAAAGTATTTAGAATAGACGAATAGTTACATTACTGGTGTCTCCAAACAGATGACACACGAGTTAACGAGAAAAAATGCGAAAAAAATAGATAAGATATTGAAGATACAGACTGAATATTTCAAGTTATTGATATTTGAAAAAAACTAAATAAAAATCGAAACAATATTTATATAAATAATTATTTTTACAAAAATAAACAATTCATCTAACACTGATACTGAGTTAAAAGTTAATACAGGATTTTATAAATTTCTTTTAATAGTTATTTAGAGTTCAATTTAATTGGTAATATGTCATTGTCTTCATTTGGGGAATTACAATGTCTTGTTTTGGTGTAAAGAAATATTTATGTAGAAAACAAAGCAGTATTCTTTATTATTAAGAACTACAAATCATTTCAAAAGAATATATATATATATATATATATATAAAGAGTGTTTTTAGGTTAGATAGAACTTTCGATATGGATTCAATTTAAAGTTCTATCATGCTTAAAAAACACCTAAATTATTGTATAATATAGGTGTGTATATGGATAAGAAATTGTTGTATAAAGAACAACTAGCAAGTTTACAGAAGAGAGAGTATGGTGGTGTGCTAAACATGAGCAGCATGGTTGAAAATAATGAATTAAGTATGCAGAATTATTTATTTTTATATGAGAGTTGTAAATATATACATAGCTTCATTTTGGAGAAATGTATATAAAAAATATAATCATTTATAAATAATACCAAACAAAGCACAAATATTAATTTTAAATCACAATTAATATTGTTAAAAAATATTTTAATTTCAAGAAGATAAGATAAGATATAGATTAAGCAAGTAACATATGATATTAATTCAATGCATGATATTAATTGAATTCAACAGTTTGGAACAGCAAAAGCAGTATATTTTGTATAATGGTATTTTATAATAAGTGAATAAAGTTTATTTGGTTTTCAATCAGTGAATGTATTTAAATACAATAAAAAATATGTACAATTTTTTGGTTTCTTCTATATGGAGTGATTTTGTTCAAATATGTAATATTTAATAATTTTTGTACGTTACATAAGTGTACCTTGTACCTAATTAAAAATAATATGGAATGTAATGAAACGAACATCCTACGTGGTTATATGTCAAAGTTAAATGACTGAAATCGGATTTAGCGTTATGAATTTTAATAAAAATTCGTTGGTATTTTCTAAAAAATAAAAAGAGCAATTAGCCAAATAACATCATACATGTTTATTAACCTTTATGTTTATACGTTTGGAACAATTTTCATGTGTGATGTTTTATTATTATTGAAATAATCATTTATTATACTAAAAATATTTTGCATTGTATTTCATTAAAACATACAGAAACATAACTTTAAATAAAAATGATTTTATATATATATATATAAAATTAATTTTTTTTAATATAAAATACTAAGTTATTTATAATTTTTTAAATTTTCATTATTAATTTTTGTTTATAAGTGCACACAGTTAATTTCATACACAGGAAAAATATAATAATGACATTTGTCGTATTCGAGAGGAAAAGAAAATATTAAAGATTTTTCACAAAGGATTATTAGTGAATATAAATGAATTGTATTATGATGGTAAACTGTCTTTATAGTACATAACAGTAATTGAAATGATATTATATAAAATGGCTAAAATGAAGCTAAAGGACAGTAAAGTATAGTAAATGATAGTAAGGAAGTAAATGTATTGCTGAATCCTTCAGTTTCATTTGAGCCACTATATATATATATATATATATATATATATATATATATATATATATGTTTTATGAAAATTACTGAAAATAGTGAATTTTGTTGAAGCAATGATATATTGAATCAAGATTTTGTTTAAATAGAATGCGTTTGAAATATTTCTTTTTAGTAGAAATTGATTATTCTGATATAAAACAACCATTTTATAATAAAATTAATGCGAAGAAAATATGATTTTGTTAGTTCAGGTTGATTTTTATAATTTTATTTTTTCTAAAAAAGAAAAATTATTGAAAGATCAGAATTATCAGAGTGTCAAATTTTAGTAAGAAATAGTAGTATATTTTTAAATTAATAATTTAATAACCTGGAAAAAGATTAATTTTATAGATAGAAATTTGTAATTAATTAATTTAAGAAATAATTTCTCTATATAAATATTATTTAAAATAAACTGAATGAAACATATTTTTTTCTTACTTAATAATTTTATTAAATAATATATATATATATATATATATATATATATATATATATACACATATATGTATACATATATACCTATATATTAAATGTAAGTTCTGTTCAACTATTCTGAAGATGTAAAAGATGAAACTGGCGAAGAAAATAATAATTACGTTTAGTATAGAACAATGAGTGATGATTTATCTTACAGTCAGATAAAATTCAACTCTGCTAAGAAAAAAATAAACGACGATAATTCAAGCGCAAAAAATACTTATCAATGTTTGTACAGTAACAAACCATATATATATATATATATAAGAAAACTAAACATAAATATAAATAGTTTAAATTTAATCAGCTCATGAAAAATAATCAGCAAATTAAAAATGCTTAATACATCTTAAAACTGTATGATATTTTTAATGATGTAATGTACTATGTTTGAAAACTTATTAAATTACATCATTAATTTATTAAAATTAGTATAAGCTGATGCAGTCGTTAAGAAAAATGTATGTTAATATGTAAAGTTTTAATTATAACTTTCATATATACATACATAAACACATAAATATAGATATACACAAACCCATATGTAGGTATAAGTATGTGTGTATGTTTTTGTATTCATATCTAGAAGAAATACACATATTAGTTGTTGGGATTTAGTACTTAACTTGTTTTATAATTTTTTGTAGATTGGTATTAAAATAAAAGAACTATCGTGTATTATTATAACAATGAACTAAAAACGTATGTATTATTAAAAATTATAAATAAAAAATCAGAAATGTACAAAGAAAATTGATAATTTTACTTTACTACTAAAGAAGGAAATAAAAATTAATTTTAATTAAATTTTAGCTACACCTGCTTGTGCTTTTTTCACTGTAACTAGTTGATTATGAAAGCTAGTAGTTAATTATAATATGTGTTAATAACTGTCTTCTATTACTCTTTCTTCAAAAAAGATTTCTTATTTTTCTATATATGATTTAATTTTCGTATATTAGAAGCATTATATATATATATATATATATATATATATATATATATATATATATATATATATATATATGTGTGTGTATAATACATATCATTTAGTTCTAAAAATTAAAGTTTTAACAATTTATATGTCGCTTTATAAATTAAATATGAATCGCTATTTTTGATATTTTTTAATATAACGGGAGAAATATAACACCCAATGTTTATACATAATTTTACATTTTTTCAGGGATTGCAAGTCCTGTGATAAGTACCTTCATATGAAAGGAGTTTATTAATTAATTGTCATATGGAATACGGTTAAAAGTTAAGGGGGTATTCTAGTCTAGAATTTCGAAAAAAATGATTTTTTTGCGTATTTTCAAAGTTTAGACGTTTAAGAATATGTTCTTGAGAGGATTTTTCGAAATTCGAATTATTTTCGGAGTTATAGCTATTTTTGTGACGCGCCAACCAATCCGGTCTGGCCGGAACGAATCAACTTTAAACGCGTTTTTCTCGAAACTACTTTTTTCAACACGGTTGACGTGATATCTTAAGTTCTAATGGACCGATTTACTTGAAATTTGGTACAGAGTTTTTTAATATAACAGTGATTGTCCCCGTCTAGTATTTTTTGAAAATTTTGTTTTTTACTATTTTTTAAAAAATCCGAGAATTGAAAAAATAGGGCAAAAATGACTGTTTTTTCACACTGCCGCCATTTTGCGAAAAAAAAAATTAAATTTCCCTAGGCGGGGATACTACTATAACCTTCTTTTTCAATAATTTCAAAAAATTTTTTGTTTCAGATGACCGGAAGGGTTGGAACCACGTCAACCAGGAGACACCTTTTTTTTCGAGCCCCCACTTTGCCAACCTGTACCTTTTTCAATTTTGAATTTTTTGTTTTTAATAATACTTTTTTATACTCTTAAAATGTCAATAAATAACTGATAAAAAATGGATAGTAAAAATATTTGTTGGTTTTTTATAGCGCCCGAAAAAACACCTAAAATTCGTGCGTCTAGACTAGAATACCCCCTTAAAATGAATTTATATAATTGATTAAATATTGTAGAATACACTTGAATAAACAAATCATTTTATTTTATTTAATTTAAAATTGTAAATTACTATTATATCACGTATAGAATACATTCATATATATATATATATATACTTTTTTGATAGCGTACCGAGAATACGGAATGGAATTTAGCAGTGCGGGGGTTAGACAACGTATGGAAGGCGCGTGTATACTTGATAAAGATCTTCGAGTCACAAACATCGAGCATGTATAAATGAATGCGTTGTGGAGGATGTGGAGAGGTCGGCCGTCCGTAAGCGTCGTACAAGTGAGATCCGTGCCGTGAGGCCGGACATGAATAACGGAGCCGAGATTCCTACAGCGTTTCGCCACCGTACCTTCATATATTATTTTCTCTACTACATCTTTCTTAATAAATTTTAATCTCCAGCATCGTTTGGCAACGGGAATTCCGCTATAAAGATTCCACTGGAAATCTGGTATGGATAATTTCAGTGATCACTGAACAGTAACGCATTCGTTTGCGTACGAGGACGTACTTAAATTAAACGTTTGAATGAGTACGTATGCTTTTTAAGGGTGGCGTGAAAATGGTCTCGTTTTTAAATCATAATTTTATCAACATATACATGAATGCGAAAAAATTATAGTCACATAAGAAATGTTGATACAAATGCAATATATTTATTTATCTCTTTATTTCATTTAATTTTCGTAATAATCTGATTATATATTTTTAATTTATTTGACAATTAGATATACAGGTGAGTCAAAAGTCACTTTCTGATTTTTTTTTGATTATAAACATTGTGAAAATAAATAGAGACACAAATTTTGACGAAAGATGATGAATGACTCAACTATATAATTTTTTTTAAGTATTTTAAAAAACAAAATGAAAATAAATGATCTTTAATAAATAATCTGCTGGTTGAAGTTAAATTATTCAAAATCAAAAAATATTTCGATATTATTTTTGAATTTATTAATTTATTTAAGCTTTTCAATGTTTTTTTAATCTAGAAATTACAATTGATTTGACAAATGTTAATCATAAATATTTATAAAAAGAATAAATTTGAACACATGACAATTTTTTTAGTTTTCTTAATTTTTCTCTTAATTTATTTTATTTGAAATTAATTACAATTTCATAATAAAAATTAGACTTTTTAACGCGTTGTTTCAATGATAAAGGCATGAATGTTAAATATATATTAGTGAATAAATGAACATTATGTTAATACTAAATGTTTTGTAGAATCTAATAATCTTGACGTAGGAAGTTTATTTGTGTAAAAGTAAAAAAATGATATAATTTTTTATTGTATTTTTCTTGTATTAAAAGTTTATAATCCTTGCGTATTCAAATAATAACGTTTGAAGTAAAGAACTTGTTTGTAGTAAGTACTCTAACCAGTTTATATTTAATTTGATAAAAGAGTAATATATAAATGGAATATTTTTGCTGTACATGGCAAAAGTTTATATATAACGACTAAAAAAATACGTCAAAAATTATTTGTTTATAGTTGGATCTAATGTAATAACAGAATAAAGACTACTTAACGATTAATTACAGTTTTAAATGTGTTATCAATATGTATTATTGGATTAAATTTAGATTGAAAATTGAATAAAATATTAAACAAATATGAAATTTTATTTGAAATATTTATTATTTCTTTCAAATATTCCAGGATTAATATAAATGCATCTACATATATGCAAATTATTATTGATATCAAAGATCAGGCTTCTTTAAAACATTTTTTTAATTAAGAACTGTATTAAAAAACATAATTTTCGTGTTTTGACTTGCAGATATTGAATACATATCTATAGATGTGATAAATCATCGTTGGAGCATATTTAATAAACGCAAGACGTGAACGAGTGGTACAATGAGATTAATCAATAAATATTTCACTTACCCATCTAATAACATTTCGCTGTGACTCTTTACCCAATAATTTATAGTATTCGGAAATGCTTCCACGTAGCATTCGAGCTGAACGTCTGTGTTGAGTGGAGCTCCGAGGAGTTGATTTGGTACTTTAATGGACGGAGCAACTGTAACAACATAGATAACACTAAATAAATCATATTTATTTAGTATACAGATAAATAAAGGAATAAAAATATTGAAACGTTTCTCAATCGTATGAACATAGATTATAAAATTCATTTTTAGAGGAGTTGAATTATATTAAAAATACATTTTATTACGTATATATTTATATATATGTATATATATATATATATATATATATATATATATTAAAAATTGTCAAAAATATCTGTTGATTTTCACTACTTTGTGATTTGTGCTTATAATTACTACTAAACTCAATATCAAAAAACAATTATAGATTTTTTTAATTATGACAATTTAGAATGAGAATTTTAATAAGCAAATGAAATTGATTTTAACAAATTCATTTGGATATATATTTATATAACTTTATTCTAATTAGACTGCAATGTTTATTTTATATGAAAATTTCCTAAAAAAATCTATAACTATTTTTAATACTTACTCAAGTAATTAGTTCTAAATTATTATATTATTTAATTTTAAATGGTTGTTTTAGGTACTAATAAAACTCAGTCAACTTTATTTTATGAAATGTTAATAAATATATATATATATATATATATATATATATATATATATGTACGAGTGTCGTTTGATAAGTAAGGTAAATTTATTTATTGTTTAATTTAATTAATGAATTAATTTAGTTAAATTTTTCAATTTAGTTTTTCTTACTTTTTTAACATACTTATCAAACGACCCTCGTATATATATATATATATATATATATATATATATATATACCCGTCCCTCAATTTACGCGTAGTATCCGTTCTACGTGGATTTGTTTTACGCGAATGAAAATCGCGTAAATTGAGTCTGTCAGTACAATAGAAAAAATATTGGAAATAAAAGCTAGTAAAGTTGTAGAAACACATATTTATTTCACATAGCTTAACAAAAAAATAATAACGTTTTAGAAAATAAAAGTAGATAAATTTTATTCGGTGTCACTATCGTTACTGTAATTCAAAACAATTAACCTTTTATATATTTATATCGTGCTTTTATACGTTCAAGTAAGAATTTGCGTCACTCTGATATATAATAAATTCGATGAAAAATTATATAAAATGAAATCTATCTGACCGCGTATAAAAAGTACCGCGTAAATCAATATCGCGTAAAAAAAGTCCCGCGTAAATTGAGGGACGGGTGTATATATATATATATATATATATATATATATATATATATATCAATTATGATTAAATAACTGTGAAATAATGTTTATTTAAAATGAATCTTTTGCTAAAAATTTTTCAAATAAATTGATTATATATTTTAAATTTGTTTCAGGAAAAATGAAAAGTATTTATCAAATTAAACTAGTTATATATATTTTTTTTATTAAAATTAGATTTGCAATATTAATTTTAGTATATTGTGTTTATAACTAATGAGTTCTGTTATAAAAGTTGTTTTTGATAATAAAATTAGATTGTATATAATAACATTTTGTATCAAATAAATGTACTGCAGACATTTAAAAGTGTTACTTACAGTTGACACTAAGTGAAATTCGTTTGCTGACGGCTGGTGGTACGTCGTTGCTTGCGATGCATAGGTAAGCGCCCATTTGGCGTCTGTCCAGACGCCAGAAATGAAGACTGCTACCGTTATACGAGTCAACTGAAAAATGAAAATGGTCGTTTATTCAGGAATATATTGGAATGCTATAAATGTATATATATACTTATATGAAGTGTAAGTATGCAAATGTATATTTTATATGTTTGCATACACAACTTGTTAACATTGTTATCGAAATACATATAAACAACAAAGAGTAAATAATAAATTATTATTCAAAACTCTAATAAATTCTTGTGGCGTTTAGATTGCGATTTTGATTCGACAAATAACCAAAAAAATAGTATTTGCATTTGTTGATAATTCAATATAAAATAAGTAGTCAATTGATACTATATTTTCCAACAAAAATTTATAAAGATTTTATATGATTATCACGCATGTCTATATTTGTTAGAGTTGTATGTTTATTGAACTGTTCAAATTGTTAAAATATCGAACGAACGAAGAATCATACGAGATTAAAATAAACTTTTCATATATTTTTGCAATCATTTTAATATTGGGATAAGTTTATGTGATATAAAATTATATTCATATACACAAACGTCATATTTTTTGAAATGATAATTAAACAAAAGGATTAAATTATCATATCATATTGTTTTACTGATAATGATACACACACACACACACACACACACACATATATATATATATATATACACGTGAAGTAAACATAAATGTGTGTAATTATGGAATATAATAAATATTATGTTGAACTGAAAATTGTAATACTGATTCGTTTGTTAATTATTCAACAAACTATTAACACATAATGAAACAAATGTTGTATAATATGGATGATAATGTTAATTGAAATAGATATAAATACATAATATAAATTGTAGCGGAACGTAATTTAATTACAATTAAATTAAAGGTGATGACAATTTTATAATAATTGTGTTTATTTATTTTTAATTGATTTATTTGACATTAATTTACTGGATAAAAATACAACTGGATAAAAACTTACAACTGGATAGAAATAAAATACGAAAATTTATTCAAAATTTGTTTCATCTATTTAGAACATGAATATTTTTTTATAATTATATAATATGAAATGAAATATATGTAACAAATATAATAATATATTATATATATATATATATATATATATATATATATATATATATAAATACAGAAAGAATTTTAAAAATCGTAGATATGATTTTATTGGATTTGAATTTTTGTCATGGAAAATATTTTCATTATTAAATTTGTAGAAGTTTAAGGATTTTTGTCAAAATTTTCAAGTAAGTTTGGATATAGGTGTCTAATTTCATTTTAGAGAACGAATTAGTTGCAATGGATTTTTTTAAGTCATTATGATTAAAAAAAGTTTGAAAAATGGATTTGTGCTATAAATAAATGTTTCAGATTTGAATTTCAATAAAATGCTCGTATAATAAATATAATGACAATTGTTGTTGCCAGCCTATAAGGCTATTTATTATCAATGAATTGATTTTTTGTTAAAATTTCAGAACTCTACTTTCAACCAAAATGACAATAATATAATTTTCAAAAATTGCTTGCTGATTTATTATAATTTAATTATAAATTATAAAAATTATTTTTTAGTATAAAATATAATATTTCGTATGTGGGAATTTAATAAATTCGTGGATGGATTGATAACGATGAAATTTATTTTATATTAAATAGGGTCGTTAGTGTATGTATATGTGTATTTTATTTTCGGTGTATCGGATCTTCTCAGAACAAACAAAAAGAAAAAGAAATTGCATCCAGTGTAGCGTCCGTACAATGGTATAGCTAGTGACGGGCGTCACCGTCCTCCGTAATCATTTTATTAGCGCAACGCGTATTCCGAGACATAAACGGAAATTAATCTCGCGCCAACGAGAAATGAAAAATCTGCAAAACGCGCCAAGATAACGCAACGTCATAGAGAATAACTAATATCTTCGAGCGAAATAAATGGGTTAATGAAAATGACAGATATAAGTAAATATTCGTCGGATCCGGCGCGTAAGCACGTCACGTGCACAGGCGGAGGAGAGTGACGCGACGATGGCGAACGGTTCGGGCGTCGGGACGACGGCGGTCGACGCTAAACGCGACCGTTTTCATTTAAAGCGTGAACGAGGGAGCGAGTGAGCGAACGAGTGTTGTTTTGAGTGAGTGAGTGAATAAACGAACGACGACCGATCGGTCGGCCGACTGAAAGAACGACAAAACGAGCGACGGATTTCGTACAAGGCCGACAATGTGTGAGAAGGTAGACATGGAGTAGAGTCATCCTCTTGTCGATGGGCTGACTGGTCGGTTAGCAAGGGGGACGACATACGCAAGATTGATTGAATAATTTATATATATGAGCGTTGCTTCGGGACGACGCACCGATAGATGGCAGAAGCGTGAGTGTCGCCGTACCGTCAGTAAATCATTCCACCTACCTATCTACCTGCCTACTTCCCGCTTATTCCTATCCACATCCAACTCGTCCCTATTACATCTCTCGTTTCAACCCGTACGCCGAAAACGAATGCGTTGCAGGCACGCGTTGATTTTAAATTGTTCATCTCGTCGGGTCGAGTTTTATTTTATTACTTGTTGCAATCGGGGTTGATTAATATGATCGAATCTTTTATTTTAATTGAAAGTGATATGTTTTAGAATGGCGTAAAAAATAATTTGTACCTAATGCCGTTCACGAGTCTAAATCGATTTAATATTCAAATTGTGTTGCTTTTATCACCTCGTCGCGACCGATGCACATTTTAAAAACGTTTAATACATTACAACGTTTATCTATGTGTTTAAATTAAAGTCAGACATGTTTTTATTGTCTTAGTTAGTTAATTTCTTCACGTCCTAACATTAATTTTATTCATTTGCTTATGTTTTTTAAACATACATTCATGTTTATATAGAAGTAATATATATATATATATATATATATATATATATATATATATATAAATAAATTAGTATATTGGCAATTTCCAATATGAGTATTGTTAATATTCTTAACCCCTTGGCATACAATGACGTCTGGGAGACGTCATCCATTTCATGTGCCATTGTAGACTTTGACGTCTCCGAGACGTCAATAACTGTCTCCGGCGGACGCCGAAAATTTCATTTTAACATTAAATATATAAATAAATTAAATATATAAATATGTTAAATTAAATATAAAAACTTCTTTCATGTTTCCCACTTATGCGAAAGAGTGCCAAAGGATATAAAAAAATGTTCTTTTATCTGCTTGACATAGCTATTTATAATGCTTATGTCCTGTATTCTAAGTTGCCGAATTCAACAAAGCAATCGATTATAAATTTTCGATTGAATATCGCAGAAGATATGCTACACAATTTGTCTCTTTCTAATTATACGACACCCGGTAGACCGTCGCAAAGTGAATGCCCAACTCGGCTACAGGCAAAATATTGGGCACATTTTCCTGAACATATACCTCCGACTAATAATAAGGAACATCCTGCAAAGAGATGCCATATGTGTGCAAAAAATAATATAAGAAGCGAAACAACTTGGCAGTGTAAAAAATGTTTAGTTCTTCTCCATATTCCAAAATGTTTTGAAATGTATCATACCTTACAAAATTATTAATTTATTATTTTATAATCTTACTTAATTACTGTCCATTAACATTATACATTAACCTGATTAAATATTATACAACAATGTAAATTTTGAAATAAAATGTTCTGTTTCTAAGCTTGCATATAACTGTTCAGTTGAGCCAGATTAAATAGTATTCCTCGGACGCATCAAATTCCATTTTATTTGTACGTCAAGGAGTTAATAATATTATTATTCTCTTATTTGGTATATTTGAGATATTTTGTTTATTATATATCAGAAGTTAGTAATTTTATGTTTTTTTTTTAAAAAAATATTATTTTATTATTACAAAAAATTTTTTCATTTCAAACATTTTATAAAAAATCATTTTATTGTTATTTTATTTTTAAATATTTATTACAACTTTTAATTTGTTAATGTTATAGATTATTTACTAATATGAATATCAGTAAGTAAAAAATAAATAAACATATATTACGATTTTTGGTGAAAAAGTGATTATATCTGGATGACGTACCGCAACACGTGACAAAGTTAAGACGTGATATTTCATTGTATCATGTAATTATATATTATTCGTTAAAAATTACAGTATCTTGACATATCTGTGTTTTATATCTTCTTGAGTCGTTTTAACGTAGATAAATGTGTAATGCAAATATAAAATGTTGTTACAAAAAAATGAGATATACTGTTAATTTGAAGCAAATGAATAGAATGAGAAACGTAAGTCAAATAAATAAGTTAAATTTGTTAGTTATATAATATGGCATTAGATAAAATATAGCAATATGAAAAAATTGATAGTAATTAGCGCCAGAAATTAGCAATCATTAAGAATTGAATTAAAGCTTTTGTATGAAATATCTATCTATATTAATTTTTTCGGATACGAAACTAGACAATAGATTTTGCGATCTATTATAAAAATTAATCGTTAGTATTACGCTATTTGAATAAATAAGAATTAATTTGTTTATTAATAAGTTAAAAAGAAAGAAGATGAGAGAATCTTTTTATTTCATTCTGTGTGAGTTTCGTTATTTATTTGATAACATTATTTTCGCAGTGTTTTATGTATTAACGTCATGAATTAATCTGACTAGTTGATGTGGTGTGCTTTTTTATTTAATATGTCTAATATATTTTCATTTCTTACGTGGTTGAAGGAATTAGTGAAATTCACGAAGCACAGTATTATACGTTTTTGTAATAAAAATAAGTTCAAATGATAATTTATGATTAATTTTCAGAATAACATGTTTTTCAAATCTATTATAAAATCTAGAAAACATATAATTTGAGTTTTATTTGCAACGATAAACATATATGTAATAATGTGAATCAATTTGAGGCATATTATTGTTCATATTTGTCACATTTAGCCTGTTCAAGATTATTTAGTGTCACGCGAAATGAAATTTCGAACATAACCAAAAAACCACCAAGTATCATTTAACGTCGCAATTATAGTTCAGCGTTTTTATTTCATTACAGATTGGCACGCGTGTCGTGCGCGTTGGACCGAATCGAGCGCGACGACACTTTTTATTGGCGCCGCGAGCATTCGAACCGTTTTGTAATAATTACAATGTTGCTAACGACGTGGACTGTACCCGTCGACGTTTTAATTACGATTTTACACGAAACAAATGTTAGTTTTCATATCGCGAACACAGGCGTTTATTGCACGTTTGTACATTCTTTGAGGTGTCGTTAAATTATTCGGTCGGGAGTTTACTGAATGTGTGGGAAACTTGCGATAACTCCGTATGATAGTTTATAACAATAGGAAAAGATTTTTTGTATATACATACGTATAATATTACTTGCGATAATTCCGTATGATATTTTATAACAAGAGGAAGAGATTTTCTGTATATACACCTGAGTCTGTTTTTATGCGGTAGATACGTTCCGCAGAAAACCGCATTAAAAAAAATTGCACAAAAAAGATTTAACTTACACTGAAAAATTAGGGATACGTTCCATAATTTTCAAAAACCACATAAAACTAAAGCTACAAAGTGAAATAACTCTAAAATTTGTATAAAAAATCAGGAAATAAAGAATGCTTAAAATAATTTCAGATATCTGCAGAAAATTGATACAAAACAAAGCTTTTTTATTTTATTTTTTAATCAACTATTTAATTTTATTCAAAGCAATTGTACATATGTGTAATTTATTTTAGAATTTTTCATACATATTTTAATCATCATCGCAATAATAGCTGCACAGTTTACAAGACATGTAGGCCAAGCCTTTTTCCAACAGGCATTTAAAGTATGTGATTTTATTTGAATAATAGCAAAAACACATGATTTATAAAGTCAAAGATAAACAATTTTTTCCAAGCGTCAGTTACTGTTATTGACACATTTTTTATTTTATCCAATATAAATTGAAAAGTGCGTTTAACGTAATATTGTTAAAAGTTGCAATTATGCCTTGATCTAATGGCTAAATAATGTTTGTTGTATTGGGTAGAAAAAACATCATCTTTAAATTTGTATGTTCTAAACATGGATGACCTGGTGCGTTGTTAACAAGTAATAAAATTTTGAAATCGAGACCTTTTTGCTTCATATACGTTTTTTTTTCATCAGCATTAAATACTCGGTGTGAACAATATCCACCATCTTCAATAATTTTGGCTAACTCTTCTGGAAAATTTTTGGAGGCTTCTTCATCTACCGATGCAACCGCGCTTGTAATCTTCACGTTATGCAGTGCATTCCTTTTTAAAAACCCGGTTAATCATCCTTTGCTAGCTGAAAATTCCTTATCAGTTTGAGAAACGGAAGTAAATGGCTCTAATTCCTTCATTTGTTCATAAAATTGAAGAGCTTTTCGTTGAATTAAATAACCGCTTAAAGGAATTTTGAAAAAATTGGCATAAAAAGATACTAAGAAGAAATATGAACCGCTTAACTTAAAAATCGCATTAAAATAATCCGCACAAAAACAGATCCAGCTGTACATACATACATACATATATATATATATATATATATATATATATATATATATATCTAAAGTTTATTTTTACATAATTTTTGATAGTTTAATAATCAAATGGTTTTAAAATTTACATAATTTTGATAGTTTAATCAAATGGTTTTTAAAGCTCTTGAGAATTCTATACATGTTTTATGAGAAAAAGAAAAAAATAAGTTTAATTTCAATCAGTGTACACTTTAAAAATTTAATGGATATAAATAATTTAACAAATATAGCTAAAATTTAAAATTCACAAATAATATAATTTTTAAAAAATAAAGAAGCAAGTTTTACAAGTTTATTTGCTCTTATTAAATAATTTAACTGGATAATTTTATTATTTATTCTATTATTAAACGTTATTGACTTTATTATAAATATTAAAAGATATACTTATAAATTTACACACACGGATATAAATGGGATTTTTTTAAAGCGTGACAGAATTTTAAATAAAATGCATATTAATTGACCAGATGACCATTTGTTTGGTATTATTCCAAAAATTATTTTATGGCATTAATATTTTAAAATGATTTTGGGCATATATGCACTACGGCTACCTTTGACATACCGTATTTTCTAAATCCAATTTACGGTCATTTTTTCAAGTAATTGGGACTTTATGCCCACAATAACGGGAGTTATGTTGACTTATAATGCATCAATCGTTTCTAATTTATCAGTATAAATCAGAGAAAGTTAGATATAATTAAAAAATGATTTACTTTTAAAAGTGATTAAATTGTGTTCTGTAATAAAACTCTAATAACACTATGAGAAATATAAGATAGCGAAGTAGTTATTATTCTACTCGTATTATTAATTATTTTTTAAAATTAAAAGCGTTTTTTAATAGGGGAATTATTTTACAACATTATATAATGCTCATAAAGTTGTACAACAATGATTCATTATTTAGTTTCGCAAAAATATATTAAATCAGTGAATGATTATTTTGATTCAAAATTGTTATTTTCGTGGATTGAAAGAAATTACAAATAAACTATATAAACGAGTTATTATAATGTATGCTAGCAAAATTTAAAAAAAATTGATGTGTAAAAAATAAACTATCAATTAAATTATTTACTAGTTATGGGATTGTTGAATTTTTACAGCATAAATATTAATGATAATATATAAGATGTGTTTTAGATTTATAGTCTTAAATATATCATAAAAAGGGTTTTGTGTGAAACTGTAATTAAATATATTTTGATTGATATCTGGTAAATGTATTGCATTGTAAAAGTTATTTTTTCGATATTTTTTAAAGAAGATAAGTACACTGAAAAAAAAAATAAAATCGGATATTGTTTTAGTTGTGAATAGATTTTAATTTCATTATTCAAAGAATATATGTTCAAGCTTCATAATTTTATTACAAACTCCGTACAATAAAAACGGCGTATTCGTCGTGCAACTTAATTGAAAATAATCCCATCGTCGATTCATAAACATGATAATATGGCACGGCTCTAACTATATTCGAGTACAGATAGAGTGCAATACAAATAGGACCCACATCATGAGCTGCGGACAGACGGGATTTTCAAACGGCTGACGTAGTCTGTTTCAACGACCACATTTTAAGATAAATGGGACGTCGGTGTACGTGCGTCGCGCGGACGCGCGACAATCGTTCCCCGATCCACGGATCCGTACACACGTATACTGGCAAGCACATAAACAGCCGCACTAATTAACTTTCGCCTGTCAAACTTGAAGCTGTAACGTGTCGCTAATGAAAATTTAGTGATTCAGATCGTTGTTGTACGGTTATTATAATGAATATGTCGAGGGCGGGTACTGTAAATAACAGCTCTCGGTTGTACGCTATTGATTCTCTTTTTATTTTTGAAAGAGGACGCACTTTATTCAATTATACGGTCTCATTAGTTTTAATATTCAAGCGGTAATGGTGTTGTAACGAATGTATGTATGTGTATGTATGTATGTATGTATGTATGTATATATATATATATATATATATATATATATGTATGTATTTATATAGGATCATCAAAATGCGACGCCTAGATTTGTGTTTTATTGAAAAGAAACTATACACATGTTTCCCTATACACCACTCTATACACATGTTTCGTTTTAATAAAACACAAATCTAGGTGTCACATTTTGATGATTCTATATATATATATATATATATATATATATATACATGTGTGTATCAATATGTGTCTATGTATACAAAATACTTGATGAAAATGTTCACAGGGTATTGGGTAATATTGAGTTTTAACATGTCTTTTTACTACATTTCAAAGTTGTATTAAAATTTCTAAAATATTAAATTCACTTTTATACATTTCGTTGTCAATTAAAAATATTTTATACGAAAAATAAATATTATTTTAAATTAATTTATTTTTAGAAATATAATTAGAAATATAACAACAAATAAGTATAGGGTCATCCAAATGTGACCTCTAGATTTGTGTTTTATTGAAAAAAACAATAAAAAAAATTATACATATTTCCCTATACACCTCCCTATACGAGGGTAGTCCCATAAGTACCCGGCCTAACCTAGAGATGGCGGTAGTTGTTTGAAAAATATCACTGTATTAGAAAGTACACAATCTATAAAGCAAATGTTTCAAGTTTGAGGACGCCACGTCGTTTAGTATTTGTTTGGCAGTCATCAATAGTGAACGTTTTCAGTGAATTTGTGAAAGTGGAGAAAATTGGTCATCGTTACGTGATACAATACTTTTATTTGAAAGGCTTCAGCCCAACCAATATAAAAGCTGAATTGGATTCTACTCTGGGTGAGTCTGCTCCTTCGTTTACAACAGTGAAATATTGGATAGCAGAGTTTAAACGAGGCCGTACGAGCTGCCAAGACGAGTATCGTAGTGGTCGACTAAATGAGGTGACGACTCCAGAAATGGTGAAGAAAATCCACAAAGCGCTACTGGATGATCGTCGACTGAAAGTGCGCGAGCTAGCAGACATAGTAGGCATTTCAAAAAGTGCGGTACATCGAATATTATCTGAAAATTTGGACATGAGAAAGCTGTGTGCAAGATGGGTGCCGCGTTTGCTCACACTCGAGCAAAAACAGTGTCGTGAAGATGTTTCAATTGAGTGTTTAGCAAAGTTTCACAGCAACAAAGCAGAATTTTTGTGCCGTTTCATAACCATGGATGAAACATGGGTCCATCAATTCACATCTGAGACAAAAGAAAATTCAAAACAATGGACTGAAAAGGGAGAACCGGCTCCAAAGAAGGCGAAGACCGTTTCATCTGCAGGCAAGGTCATGGCGTCGGTTTTTTGGGATGCGCGTGGGATAATTTTCATTGACTATCTTGAAAAAGGAAAAACTATCAACGGCGAGTATTATGCGAACTTATTGCAACGTTTGAGCGAAGAAATCAAGCAAAAACGGCCGCATTTGGCTAAGAAGAAAGTGTTGTTTCATCAAGACAATGCACCAGCTCACAAATCTGTTATTTCAATGGCCACAATTAATGAATTAAAGTTTGAATTGCTACCTCATGCACCCTATTCGCCAGATTTAGCCCCCTCGGATTATTTTCTGTTCCCAAACTTGAAAAAATGGCTCAGTGGTCAAAGATTTCCCAACAATAAAGAAGTGATGTCGGCAGTTAATGGGTATTTTGAGGAGCAAGACAATTCTTATTATAAAAAGGGTATCAAACTTATTGAACATCGCTGGGAAAAGTGTATAGAGCTGAAAGGAGATTATGTTGAAAAATAAATATATTTTTTTCCAAAATTTTTGTGTTTTCTTTGTTGGGTCGGGTACTTCTGGGACCACCCTCCGTACATATGTTTCTTTTTAATAAAACACAAATATAGGATGACCTTAATATAGGATATTTGGATGACCCTAATATAGGATATTTGGATGACCCTATATAATAAATGTCATTAATGAAAGTTTAGATGATTTCTTATATTCAAGTTATTTTTATTTTTTATTTCTCGATCACTATGTTCGTAGACACAAAATATTTGGAGAGTATTGATTAGTTGAGTCAAGTTTTAGTTCAGTGTAGACGTGTCAGTAGGAAGAAATTCCAAACACATTTTTTTATTAGCAATAAAACTCACCTCTAACAATATCACGTAAACTCCGACGTAGGAGGATCGGTTCGGTGTCCTCGCGTCTCCATGCAATACGTGGCTCCGGATGACCGGTTGCACGACACCATAATGTTGCGTTCTCACCTTCCGCTACAGCGATATCGCCGCTGGTGTCATCATTCACAATGTCGGGAGGCACTGAAGCGAATTAACATCAGCGTTAATTTAATTAAATATCAATATCAATAATTGAACCATATCCGAAGGTGTTATTTGACTACATGATGCGATTTAATTAATTAACCTGCATGATAAAGGCGATTCTATGCACAGATACAGTCGTATATTTACATTATATTAACATTTCGAAAAAATATCAATTTTTTTACTATATAGGGTCATCCAAATGTAACGCCTAGATTTGTGTTTTATTAAAAAGAAACTATTCATATATTTATTTTTAATGAGACACAAATTTCCAGACGTCACATTTAGATGACACTATAGAATGATTCAATAAAGAATGAAATTTTATAATGCTGTGCTTTAAGATAAATAAAAGAGGTAATCATTAGTATATTTTAAAAAAATATTATAAAAAAAAATTATTTAAAAAAATGATGACTGATTTATTACATTTAACACAAATGAATTATACACTCTAAATCTATAGTTTTATGAATTCAGTAATCATCTATTGTTCGCTTTATTCACTGATACGTATTTTTATAACTATACTAATATTGTCAAATTGTTGCAATATAAAATCTTTAAATGAATAAAATGAACGATTAGTGATTACTAAAATGTTTACAAAATTTTGCAGTGTTGAGGTCAGTGATTAATTTATATTAAAGTGAATTTTCTAGTACCAAAACAGTAACTTATTTATGAGTTAGAATATAAATTAGTGACACAATATTGAACTTATTGTGACTTGATATTTCTAATAAAATCAGAATTATTTCATATAAAATTTTTTTAAAGGAAATTCAGGTTACAAATGTCCGTCTTTTACAAAAATTAAAATTTTAATTACAAAAATAATATTTTTTTTATATTAAGATATTTTGATATATTTTTTTATGAAAATGAATAATTTTTAGTTGTATTTTGACTGAAGTTTATATTGTAATCTTTACAAAAGCATTTTTATAATTAGATTTTTATCTCGAGTAGAACAATTTCCAAAATTTATTGCACTTCAACTTGTTTATATAAGACGATTGTTTATAAAAAAACAGTAAAATAATAATGATGATTTATGTTGTAATTTTATAACGAAGTTCGGATACACGTTTTCTTTTCTGTCACTTTATACACGTACATACACACACACACACATATATTCATATATATATATATATATATATAATTTATATAAATAGAATCATTCGTCACAGTCAACTAATTGTCGGCTGTGTGCCATACGTCAGATATAGCATGTAGCTAAGTGACAAATAACTCCGAAAGTCGACAGACGAACACGAAAAAATATATATTAACACGATCCATCTTTTGAAGATATTTACGTGATGTCGGAAGAACGAACACGGTTCTGAATTAAAACATAAATGAAGATGTGTCAGACAAAATACTGAAAATAAGTCTGTTAGAGTAGAGTGTATTTCAAAGTTTGTATTCTAAGCGAATTATTATTACATACGAACGAAGTTATAAAATTTGTTATTATTTTTTGTAATTATTTAGTAAATCTGTTATTGGATTTTCATAGTGTACTAAAAATCTAACTGTTGATTAAAAATACAATTGGTCTATGTATTTTTTTATATTTAATAATATTTATATATTATTACTATTCGCTGTTATATAAAATTAGTATATAGTAGAAGATAACAAATTTTAGAAATGAGTTTTTGGAACTTAGGGCAAATGAAAACAAATTAATATCTTGTAATTATTTTTTCTTAACATTTTATAATTATTTGATCCTTTACATAAATGTTTATAAAAAATGTTAATATTTAGAAAATCTGTACTTAATCATCTAAACTAGAGTATTTGGTAAAAATAATCAAATAAAATTAAGAAATAATAATTGTTACGATTTAATACTTTTGCTTTTATTTACTTTTGTATATTTTTTTATTTTTTAATATCATTTGTTTGTATAAATGTATATTTATTTCCATTTTGTATAGATTTCAGGGAGCAAATAAAAGTAAAACTCAAATTTTAACTAATCTTTAGTTTTTGAGTTTTGTAATAGTTTTAATTTTTGACTTTTACATTAATTTACATTATTATATGTCTATATAAATCATATTTACTACTTTAAAAATCTTAAGTTCACTGCTGTAAGCCAAATCTGATGTTTCCTACTTACTGTTTTTTATACCACTATTGGTTTTTTTATTCCTTTTTTGATATTTGGTTTTATTTCTATTGTTACTTATTAACATGTTCTAACGATTTTAATAGCATGTTTACTTTATTATACGTTTTGATGACTTCTTATAGAAATAAATGGAATTTTTAGATGAGTTATTTTTAAAGATACCTCGATTTTTTCAAATGTTATAGAATTTATTTCAATATTATTAAATATCAGGTACAATAAATTAAAAAAAAGAGATTTAAAATGATTATAAGAGACAGTGAAATATATAAATTTAGAAAAAACTATGACAATTTCATCAATCGATATGGAAGTTTGGACCTTTTGTAAATTGTATATACGAAACAATACTAGATCTTTGTCTATAATCATATGAACAGTATCTATTAGGGCTGCTATATCTTCCAATAAATCACACATACAATGTAATAATTTCATTGTCATCAATAATAGACGTGCAAGCTCGCGTGCACATCGTTCCATCTTGACAAAACGCGGTCCATTATTTAATCTTCCGTGTGGCTGCTGTACGGTACATCCCCAATCAGGAACACTAATGAACACTCAAGAGAACGTATAGCAGCTTCGGCTAACACTCGAACCGAACTCTCTTATGACGTGCGTTAATCTGCGCCTCTTATCTCCAATTTCCACAATGACGCTGTTATATCCACGTCGAGTGGGGTTCACGTGCGGCACTTGCTCCCTTCTAGTCTGCTCACACCAATCTTCACAGACTGACGACACATACAGTCGCATCAACACATGTGTATACGTACGTACAGTATATATATATATATATATATATATATATATACACTTATATATACACACATACACTATTTGATCTGTCGTCGTATGTGTGCATGTATTGTGTCTGTTCTGGGTGGTTGAGTTCGAGACGATCGATCGTCGATCGATTTCGGCGGACAAATTATGATCGCTGCCGTACGATACAATTAGTGCGACAATCAATTAAGCGTCTCTGTAGAATATATGCCGTTCGTGTTGCGCGACAGAGATTAGGATCATGTTTGAGAATTATCCACTCGTACGTACTACAGCATCCGCTTGTATCGATGTTGTTTTGACGATTGTTCACGCAGACCGGCTACGTAATGGTTCGTTAATGAACATGCAACGGAACGTGATAAGTGACTAAGAATAAATTATGTCGACTTTACGAGGATTAAATATAGATTGGTATCATATGTATATTTAGTATTCATAAAGTGTAACGATGAAGGTATAATCGCTTCTTTGTATGTCTAAAATTAGGTAAGATCGGTTCAACTAATTAGATTCTATAAGAAAATGTATTAGATGGTAGATAAATCTACTTAAACATTTTATTATTTAAAATAATCAACTAATGAATATTTTTCATATAACCTACTAAGAAAACACATTAATTATATATTTTTTATAATTATAAACATTTTATTTTTTCATTTATAGTAATACAAAAATATATATTATTTATTTTCTAATCATATTTGATTTAACTCGATTATTATGATTTTACAAAAATAAGTAATATATAAAACCAGATAAAATAGTATATATCAGATTTTATAATGTTGCATTTTAAAAAAAATTGTGTATGTTTATTAAAATGGATTTTAATGAATGAAATAAATAAAAGGTGATTATTGAGTATTATTAAAAAATAGCGTTGGAGTGAGTGATTCATTTACATAAAATTAATTAGCCAGAGAATTTAACGAATAGGACTATACTTACGTTCATTGATATTTTTAATATTTATAAATCAAATTGTTATATTTTAAAATAAATGTTTGGATTTATAAGATAATTAAATGTTAATATCGATTTAAAAAACCTTGGATTTTTTCAGTAAAAGATTTATTATTAAAGGCTTGAATTCATAATATAATGAAATTAAAATTGTTTGAAACTTTGATAACGGATTTATAATCTTGAGTGGTTATATTTTTATTATTTCTATAAATTTTTGGGAATATAAAAGTTACAATTTTGATTATTTTAATAAAAAGTTATAATTTTTTTATGTTAACACATGCTAATTTAATTATTTTCAATTTTAACTGACTTAGTTACACAATATATAAAACTTCGCTTAAAAATGATAATTATTACTCAATTGTGCAAAATTCATCTATTTAAAAAAAATACTAGGAAATATTACAAAATATATATTTAATTCTGTAAAAATTATACAAGTATTTTATAATAATCAGTTATGACGTTTATGCAACAAAAAAAATACAAAATAAAATATATTTGAAAAATGTATTTAAGATAACAAAGACTAATATAATTATTTGTCTAAAATAAATCGTCGTTTTGTGTCAAAAAAAGTATTTTTTAAATTATTTATCACAAAGTAGTCTAAATAATTATAATATATTTATACACTTTATAAATTCTAGATTTTTTAATGTTTCGTATTGATGATATTTTTATGGCTAATGAAACGTGTACAAAAGAATAAAGTAAACAAGAATTCATTGTTGATCATTTTTATATTTTTTTTTTGATTTTAGGATGAGTGATATATATATATAAATCAATTTTAGAATCACATCAATTGTAAAATATTTATTTATAATTATTTTTTATAAATTATGTGATTTAAAAATAATAAGGTTTAAAATAGTAAACTAAAAATGTAAGATTGAATCAAACAAGAACCTTGATTATAAAAAAATAAAATATTGAAATGATACTTACATTTCTATTGATTTCATGCTTATATATGAAAATATTTATTGGTTCATGAATATTTTTTGAGGTATTCAAATATTTTTTCCATAAAGTTTTATCGAACACTAAAATATACTACATGTTTCGAATAAAGTATATGTATATGGGATATTTCAATTTAAATTCACGATACGTTGATTATCAGTTTGACATGTAAGTCATTTAGCTAACTCCAATTGTTTGAATAGTCGACTGAATATGTATTGTCAACTGGAACGAATTGTAAACCTAATCATTGAGTATTAAATAAAAATAAACTCTAATGGATACTCATTTTAAAATGTTGACGTGTTTAGTTAGGGAAACAAAACTGATTATGAACCAATGTTGTTATGGTACACGTACGAATACGAACGACAACGTAAAAAAGAGTAAATTTAAAATGTTATAGAGGGGAATTTACACAAAATTAACGTTGGTCAAATCGGTCAATAAATATTTCAATGTTCAAAGCGAAGATGCTTGAGGCCATTTTCAGTTGATTTTGAACGATTGAACTGCGTTAGTGCGTCGTTATACGACCTATACTATGTGTGCATGATTCATGTTGTTAGTGTGTATGCATTTGTGGGTGGTGATTACATACATACATATTGTAATAGACTGTTTATAACATATATATGTAAATGTATATATGTATGCATATATATATATATATACATACATACACACACGTACATGACTATAGTTGAAAGAACGTGTGTTATAATTTACCACCACGCGTTTTGTATCAAACTTTAATTACCGATTCATAACGATGCGCTGCCGCCGGATATAAACTCGTAAACAGTTGCGTTTTTAATGAATGTTCTTTTGTATGTTGATTTTGGGTGCTCGTCCGATGCAAAAGCCAGTTGTCGAATATAGTGGTTGGCAGTTCATTCCCCAATTCGTCAATTACTGATAATTGTATGATATTTGCATTGGTTCGATGAACAACTACCAACGGGATTCATATAGTGGTTTTTAAATGTTTTTCCCATCATATTAAAACCAACAACGGGTGAATTACTAATCTCTAAATGTATAATTACATGTTTCATTTTATAGACTACATTATTGATATTTAAAAAAAGTTCATATGATACGAGGTTATTCGACCATAAATTTAATTTCTTTCTTGAACATGTTTATACACTTACTCGTATTTTTAATAAATTCAAATTAACTGTTTTATAATTGTGGAAATAATATTTATACAGTAATACATTAATAAGCATATTTGTATTTTTATTTATATGTTTAATAAATACGGTTAAAAATTTAACACACCCTTGAAAATATCTTCACGATGCAAATAGTTAGAAAATAGTTTTCGTGACTAGCATACAAATATCGTATAAAAAGTCCAGAAATGACATTAAATGAATATTTCAACACATTCATTTTAAATGAGAAAAATATATTGAAATGAAGTATTTATATTGAAAGATAATCCAATCTAATACTGAGACTACAGCAACACGATTGGTTTCGTTAAATCCAGAACTAAATGTTTAAATAAAATATACTTTCGATACTAATAAAAGCACGTTCGAACAAAAAGAAAAAAAACAAGCAGCAAAATCGTAACATGTACGTTTTTCCCATCCATTGATATGTATTTTCGTCGAACAATCGCTCAAGTATTCTTTGCGTAAATGGATTCAAACATCGTCCGCTTTCACAATAGCCGTGTTTTCTATAATAACAACCAATTAATTAGCGCTAAGGGTTGTTACCGACTTGTCACGCTAAGGGTTGTTGTTCACCACCGTCGACCATACCTCCGGTTTATCCGGCCGTTAGACCAAGCGCATTGTCTGCTTTCTGCTCTCATACGATGTGTTTGCGTGTCTGTAAAACGAGTTGGATACGAACCGAGATGTGTCGTTCTGGATTTTAAAATATCAGTGACTGGATCTATGGATTTGTTTAGCTTTTCATGTTTCGCTAATACGGTTCTGTTTGTAATTATGTTGTTCGCGTGAGGGACGAACTGTTTATTATTTTAATTTAGTGTTGATCGGAAGATTCCATTTTTTCATTATTATTGTAAAGTTAAATAAAATAGTTCATGATTTCATATTAATTTTTAATATAGTTTTATTATTTAATATTTTTATTAGAATGTTTTCAGTTGGTTAAATATATCATTCAGTTCATATTAACTGGCGTTCACCTATGGTTCAATCTATAGAAGAGACAAAAAGTCACTATAATTTATAAATAAATAATATCAAAAAGATTTTTTAGGTATATGCTACGTCTGATTCTTTTAAAACAAATATTTTTATTAAATAAAATTTACATTATTTGGTGTTAATATATTTTTTTATTTATATATGAATTAATTTATAGCTAATAATAGAAAGCTAAAAAACACAATTAAAAATGTTTTTATTTTTTAAAATTTGTTAAATGAAGTAAAACATTAAATTTTCGTTGGCTACTTATGTTTTCCTTAAAATTTCTTCTGTACTCGTACATATTGTCTGTCGGTGCGAATTACTAAAAATCAATTGAAATGAAACTTACTTTTATTATATTATAAGAAAAAAACATGAGAGATAAAACTAACAAAAATATTTTTTATATATAAGGGACACTAGTGTATATATATATATATATATAAGAAATACATTAATTTTTATAACTCTGTAGGCAACGAAAGATTATTACTAAACTCTTAAAATGTCGGAAACAATAAAGCTGTATAAGAGAAAAAAAGTCCGAAATCTCCGCCAAAGTCGATATATAAAAAGAAAAGGAATAGCAGAAGATGGAGTGGAACGAAAAGACGATCGAGTGGTGTGAGACGAAGAAGAAGGATGAGAAGAGATTATAGCGTTAGACAACAAATCGGATTTTGAACGCGGGGGTAAAATGAGAAATTAAGTGTACACAGTGTTTCGGCACGGTTCATTTTATTCCCTTTTTATCTGCAATCATAAAATCCTGCTCGGGACTTAATCATATCGCAACAGTGTTTCGCAGTTGCGCCGCGCGAGGCGGATAAAAGATAAATAAACGGCGTGGCGGGGATTTCGACGATGAAACGTTGCTCTTTCCGAGGTGTTAATGAAACATTACGACGCCGGGCGGGAAGATTATGGTCTGGGATGTTGTTGCTCTTGCTGACGGGCACCTGGTGTATGAAAATAATGATTATGACGAGAGTGGCGGCGTCGACGATGGTTTACGTGTAAACATGTGTGTATTTGTATATGCGACCGATATGTAAAAATAACCGCGCATTAAATACAAAAAGAAAAAATGTTCAGCAAAAAATTGCGTGGTATCGATGTCGATCGATGAAAAAGTACTGACAGGATGTATTTAATTTGCTTAAAGTTTCTTTCACGTTCTGAAGCAGCCGAACAAGTATTTAATACTTTATGAGTTGGAAATTTCTTCTCGGTGTTAACTTTTCACGATTTTTTTGCCGCTGTTTAAATTCATGTTGGAAAAATTCGAAACAAGTTTCGAAGTATTTGTGGAAACAAGAAGTTAATTTTCCGACTGATTACATTAGTTAATTATCAAAGAAAAATGTAAAAACCAATGATGATTATTAGCGAGATAAAATACAGTTCACTGTTGTAGATTATATGGAAATGTCATTAAATACATTTTATATCTTTAGACTTAATAGATTATAAGTGTGTAACATTTTTTTTTTCAATTTTTAGAAAAAAGTTTACAAATTCACACGTGCACTGATTATATTGTTTGTAAATTTCATTAATTAATATAAATATATGTATTTCTAAACAACTTTTAAGCATCTAAATATTACATAATATTTTAATAGTTATAATAATTAATTATTTAATTGAAAATGGATTATAAAGCGATATGAAAAAAAATATATTGAGAAAAAAAATATGTTAAGAAAAAATATGAATGTTTAATGAAGAATAGATTAAGTCCTGTTAAAATGGTTTATTATTGAAGACGGTAGTGATCAGAGATAAAAGATGGATTATTAAAAAAAATTCTTTAAAGAGCGAGGCGAGCTGTTAGTAATAATATTTAATAATAAAAAAGCTTGGTGGTAATAAAAATTCTGCGCACTTTTAAAATAACTTGTTGCTCTGTACATATTCGAATTAGCCAAGCATCGTCTACTAAAAAGATTATCGTTAAAAAGAAGCAATGTTTCTAAATGGACACTAAGATAGCTATTGAATAAAAACTGGAAAATATTGGCAATAACAAAGGGGCGTTGTGTTCTATTACAAAATGTAAAATGTTATTTAACATTATTATTCATTAAACTTCGCACTTTATTACTATTATCATTTATACTCAGAATAGTTTAAATAAGATTGAAGATTATTAAAAACTATTCAGAGGAACTTTTTGCAGAGAAGACATTTTTTGTGTAATTTTATGAAATTATTTAAAAAATTACGATATAAAACATCATCGGAATGGACTAGAAAAGGATGATATTGATTGATCGAAGTGGAAAATTTAGGAGAGGTTTTCATCCAACAGTGGACAGAAAGAGGTTGATAATGATTATAGTGATGATGATGATGATGTAGAAAATTTAAATAAAATATATTAAATTCTAAGAAAACTATGATTTGAAAATGATTATTTTGTCATATAAAAAATGTTTCAATTAAGTGTGTTGTGAGGTTATCACAATCAGCATATTAATGTGGAATAAGAATTGAATGAGAAAACGAAACTGGTAAACGGATCTAAATCTGTAGTTCTGAACTTGTGACGGACGTACGTTTTCGTTTAAAAGAGAGCTAAGATCATTTCGTAGAGATAATGGCATTGTTTTAATAGTTTGCATAATTGAACCGAGAGTAGAAGTGAAACTTTTAATGTAAAAAAGTTCTCGTACCATTGTCACGACGCGTAAGATGAATAGAAAATATAACGTCGTACTGTTAACGATTTGTTCATAAATCATTGATGATTAAGATGAACACGCGATACACGTATTGAAGTTTTCGGTTCGAAATTCGACTATAAGCGAAATAAATTAATAGTTTTGTAACTTGATAGTAACTTACTACTTACGAACTTTTTACTTTGGTTTGTTCTGTTCATACACGCACACGCGCGCTTGTAAAGAATAGTTACAGTAACTTAAATTACACTAAGAGCGGTTTAATTCAATCGTCATACATTTTTTCCCTTAATGTCTATAATCAATAATGAAATTAATCAAAAATGTTATAATCTCTATATATATATATTAGGTTGGCACACACATAGCTGCGAAATTCAAAAGACCAGAAGGCGGACGGGAGATATTTATATATATATATATATATATATATATATATATATAAATAATAAATACAAACTAATTTTTTTCGAATTGTCACATAATGTAATTAATAAATACAATAGTTTCCTGTATTTTATAAAAATTCTTATTAATTTTGATGAATATCAGTGGATTGGATTCAAAAAATGATCATAGAAAAACAAATTAATCTATAGAAAATAAATATGCAAACATAAATTTCTTTTTAATTTAATATTAAAAAATATATGACGTCTACAATAATTTGATATTAATTCACTATTCCCTGGTATTTTTCAATAAAAGATTTTTGTTTATGTATCTTGTGTCTGTTATATTATTTTTAATAAAAGTAAAAAAGTGTTTATTTTTTTAAAAAAAAGAATTAAAGCATGTTGCTCAAATATAACAGTAGCAAAGAAATAGTTAAAAAATGGAAATTATTAAATTTTTTGGACAGAAATAAAATTCAATTTTTGAAATTAAAAATTAAATTACATTTTTAGTAAATAGCAAATATAAAAACAATTCGTAATGTATATTTATTTTCTGCTTTTAAGTAAAATTATTATTTTTTTTATTAATTGATATTAAGTTATAATTTATGTTTTATTAATTAAATTGTGTTTTAATTATTTTGTGAAGTAAAAATTTATGATTTTTTCTACATACAATTTTCAGTGTATATTTATCAGATTTTTTAAATTATAAAATTGATGAATATAAAATGTCTGATTTTTAAATAAACTTCAAACTATTGTACTACAATTTATTTTAAAACATAGCCTAATAATAAAAATGAATACCAATTGGTTTAATACAGTTAATAAGAATAAGTAATTTATTGTTAATTTATGAATATTTAATTTCTTGGTATTGATAAATTATTACAGAAATTATTATGTAAAAAAATTATATTATCATAAAATGTAAGAAATGTGAGGTTGCTATTAGTTTTATATAGAAAATCACTTTTAAACACTACAAAACTTCGCAAAATCACTTAATTCTCATTTTTTCATTAATGCTAATTTTCTTATTCATTAAATTGGCTGTTAATTGAATTTATAAGATAATGCCTTAATTTTCAAAAATAAATGGAAAATATTTAAAGGTGAAAGGTGCGTTTCCTATCAACTATTTGACAAGAATAAAACGGTATGGTTCAATACGTGTAAAGTATTGAAAAAAGAAAATAAATGGAATGTTCCTTTTCTCGATTGTCTTGTCACTTGAAATGAAAAATGGATCCAATCCACTAACAAAAGTCGTAAAAGAGATTGTTTATCTCGAAAGTAGGTAGTGCATACGAGTTAACATAGGAACATCATATAATAGTACATTGCAACTTTTTAAATAGCAGAAAAATATTGGATGTAGAAGAATGGTTTAAATATATTGAATAGTAAATATATTGTATGATTTTTTTAATATTTGAATTATTTTATCAGAAAAAAAAATTCATTAAATTGCCAAATTAATCACTATTAGACTTGTAATCGAAAGATTAAATAAAATATTCATTTACGTAACAGAAAATAAGTTACTAATGTTATAAATGGGTATAATTTCATTTTTATTTAAAAACAATGTTTAAAAAACGTTTAATCAAACGTTTTAATAATTTAAGATAAATCAACAACGTATATCGCATATTATTATATTAAATTTTTGAATATTATAGAAGTTGTGTTAATGTATCTTTTTAATATCAATATAGTAATAACAATATAAGTGTGTAAAGAAAATTATTGATACAGTTATAGTTAAAAATACAAAATATGAAGACTATTCAAGATACACAATGTCAACCATATATTTTTATATATATATATATAATGTATGTATAAATGTATATATTACACATACTCAAATACATTGTATATAACACGATATATGAAATTTTAATCGTTACACAAAACCGAATCCTACGATAGAACGACGAGAATATAATATAATAGATTACATCCGTTGTTATCCTTGTCGGTCCTTTGAAATCCTCTCGTAATCCAATCAGATAGACACAAAGAAAAAATGGAACATGTCCGAACGACAAGACGGGTTATTCGAAATGTTAGAATTTCTTGAGACACACGCATATACTCACACACACACACATAAATATATAAAGTAATATACACTATATATATATATATATATATATATATATATATATATATATATATATATATATATATATATATATATATATATATATAAAACGAAACCTTCAGATAGTTTCAAAACGAATTATATGGGTATATGGATTTTTCAATGATAAATTTGATTGATAAAATTAAATGATTCTTTTTAGAAAAATACGAAGATTGTAAAATTTAATTAAGTTTCATAAATATACGTATTTTATATAAAGTTTTAATTTAATAATTTATATAAATTTAAAATTTAATGACAATACATAGTTATTAATTTAAAATATTCTTGTTGATAAACAATTTATTGATACCAAAATGTTCTTATATATATATATATATATATAATTAATTTTTTCTATCTACTCTCAGATGAAGATCTCTTCTGAAAAAAATTTTTTTACCCTTCTCTTCCAGTTTAATCCGACGAGTTTTCTTATATTTCTTTTCCATCTATCCATAAGTTGCTTCCTGGGCCTTTCTATATATTTAGATTTCCAATCAATAATTTATCTTGTCTCTCAATGGTCTTCTTTTTTTTCTATATGACCAACCAATTTCCATTTTAAATTTCTCATTTTTTCCATAACATCAGTTACTTTTGTTTTTTCTGATATTTTTGGTACTTTTTCTTTTCGTATTATTTTTAACATACATCTTTCTATACTTCTTTGTGCTATCACAAGTCGTTGTATTATTCTAGTATTTAAGACACAGTTTCACTACCATTAGTGAGAATAGTGATGATATATATATATATATATATATATATATATATATATATATATATATATTCACTACAAAAATAAAAAGAAATTAACATTTTTAAATTGAATCGGTTTTTTTCATTTACAACTTTCTGAAAACGTACAAGAAACAAAAATATTCATTTGTATTTTTTGTTACTGTACTGAGTATTGACACTTCTGGTATTTCATTTTAAAACAGTAAGTTCAAGGAAATAAATTATTTATAAAATAGAAAATATAGTTTATATTTTTCAATTTTCTTTTTAAACTGTTCTTTTAGGATAAATAAAAAAGATATCACCTTGATTAGTATCTAATTTTAATATTTATATTATAAAAAAATTCTTAACAATGCAAAATAAATAATTTATAATTTATTTTCTAGTATTTTTTTTAAATACAACTTTTTTTATAAATTTGTTTTATTTATTTTATTCAAAATACTTGTAAAATAATTAGTTTTTCTTGAATGTTTGCTCTTTATAGTTTTTAACAACTTTTTTTTGAAAAATTCAGATTTATTACATCTATAGAAACTATGACTAAATTAGGGTTTATGGTTGCTTATATATATATATATATATATATATATATATATATATATATATATATATATATATACTTACACAGAATAATATATGTCTGTGTGTGAGTACATGTAGTTGTATCTGATGTGCTGCAATAAACCTCAGTGCTTGTGGTATTTTTTCATTATTCAGAGAAGTAAAAATTTTTTGAGTACATAATTTGTGTGAAATTGAATATTACTGTTATTTTATTTGATGTTTTTATCTCGTTTTTGAAAATATTGCAAAATTTGAATTTGCCTAGTTTAATTTTTCCTCTCTTTACCACTCCCCTTCCCCCCATCACTCTATATATACATATGACTAGTTTTTGACTTAGTTTTTTATTCTTTATTTTTGTAATATTTTTATTATTAGTTTATTTCAATTTTATTAAATATAAAACTTGTAAATTGTTATTAAATGTATGAATTAATATTAAATTACTGGAATTACAGTGAATTATTTATTGTTCTATCATTTAAATTTCATATTATATAAGAAATAATTAATGTACATAAAGATAGATTAATACATTTTATTAAAAAAAATATATTTTTGTATTTTTCTTTGAATATTTGGTGAGAAAAAAGGATTTCACACAAATTCATTCATTGTGATTATTTTATTTATTGTAAAATATAATTATGTATACAAAAATAGAAAGAAATTAGGAAGTTTTTATTAATTTACTAATAAAATATTGTATGATTTTATTTTTAGTCGAAAAATATTTTTAATAAATGTAATTTGAAATAAGGTATTATTGAAAAAAAATTTTATTTGTAAAAATGCTATAATGATATAAATATTCTTTTATTATATATATATATATATATATATATATATATATATATATATATATATATGTAGAAAATCAAATGATCGAAAACACAAGAGAAGAATTCGAAACGCGACAATTTTTTATCTGGTCGAATTACTATCCTCCGCAGATAAAGATTTCTCAAAAATAACCATACAAATACATAAAGATATGAAGACTTAAAGCGATGATCTATACGCATCAATATTTTATACGGCGAGAGGAAAGTGTAACAGATATTTCAAGATTTCACGCCCATTACCATATATATTTCATGCACGTCGGTAATATCTTCGGCGGAGGATCTTCGAGTCGGTCCCGTTGTCGGCGCACGACTACCGTCGCTGTCTTCACACAGCCACTACCATCGTTTCTTCTACCACCTTCTCCGTCACCACCACCATCGTCTCCATCGCCATCACTGACGGCTTTAAATCATGTCCTCGTGTTACGAACAGGAACGGGATGGGCGAGTGAACGCGCGAACGCTGAACTTTTCACGCGAGTGATCGTTTTATTGGCAACATATGACGATATTGAAACATGTTTCCAGTTTTATACGTTCTTGGAGTTAAAACGTTATTAAAGTATGTTTACGATACGATACACATACGCTTATCAAATGTATCGACACTCACAATATATATTAAACGTTTAATCGATTCGAATATTTATATCACATGTACAAAAATTGAGACGTTTTGCTATTTTTACACGAAACGTTTTTACTACTTGTCGAATTGAGATGCATCAACAGAAACGAAATCTTAGAACTGTTGACAATTAACAATATTAATTTATATATATATATATATATATATATCTATATATATATATAGACACACACACACACACACACACACACACACACACACACAGAGAGAGAGAGAGAGAGAGAGTTAGATAGATCAAAAGGTAGAGGAAGAGCGTTGTTACAAATAGGTATGCATTTTCCATTATAATACTAGTTTATTTCTATTATTTTTAGAATATACTGATTATTGATTTGATGAGATAAATTTTATTCACAACAAAACATTTTGAAATTGTAAAAAAATATTTAAGTATCTTAATAACCCTTATATAAATGTCCATTATAATGAATAAATGTACAGGTTATCCAAATGTGACGCCTAGATTTGTGTTTTATTAAAAAGAACCATGTGTATAGGATGGTTTATAGGGACATGATTCTATATATGGATGTTTTTAAGCGTGATAGAACTTTAAATTGAATCTTTATCGAAAGTTCTATCTAACCTAAAAATACTCTTTATATATACATGTGTGTATGTATATATAAAGGTTTTTTTAGGTTAGATATAACTTTCGATAGAGATTCAATTTAAAGTTATATCACGATTAAAAAACAGCATATGTATATGTCTAGCTGTATTTAAAGTAAGAAAAACATTCTTCTTACATTTATATATAGTAAATGAACTAAACGTTCAGATTTTTAATTCAATTGTATTTTTTACTTTTATACGCTGAAATTTAATAATATTATTTATCAAAGTTTAAACTGATTTTAATATAATTTCAGTTATAATGTTCTAAGTATCAAAATAAATCATATTTTCAGCCCTACTTAAGTTTCCTATATTTTTTGTTGTCGACGTCGAACTAACTTGTACTAAGAAAAATAAGAATATTGAAACAGATTGATTGAAAACGTAAACAAACAACATTTTATATTAAAACTTTAGAGCGAAACATTGTTTTGACGAAAAATGCTGTAGTAAAGAAGATATGATAAACAATTCTATTTATATTACAGATATCCTGAAAGTTAGTTTCAAAGGATTTTGAAACAATAAAAAAACGATACTTTCAATATTGTTATTATTAGTACATTAAAAATTTAAAATATAATAGCATTTAGATTTGAGAGATTTTTTTATAACGGTGTTATGTTGATGTGACATCGATTAAATAATAAGTATAGAAATAAATCACATGTTTGCGATATTAAATAAGCGATATAATTGGAATATAATATGGACAGATAGGATTGGAAAGAAAAACTGTGATAAAAAAAACTCGACGTTGGTTTTAGTGTGGAGCTGTAGAGCGAAAGAAATTAATTTGATTCATTATCATTAGCTGTCAGCGTGTCATTATTACATTATTATCATTTTAACGCAGCAAAAATTGTATATACTTTCCTCTGATATACTGGCTGCTGTCAACAAACAGTGTCATCATTGGATTCAGATTTGTCAAATCGCTTGGTAACAAGGAAATGCGTGAATGTTGTTCAAGATAAATTATCGCTCGAACATTTTAAACACTCTCCTCGTTTGAAAAATATTATACGATTTCAATATATATCTAGTAATCGAAATATTTTCAATATATAGAAATATATTTGATCGATTTTCGGTATAAAATGTGTCAAATGCTGTAAAAGCTTAATGAAATATGAAATTTTCAAATCAGAAGAAATTTTAAAATGATATTTCTCTTATTAATGAAATAAAACGTGTCGTATATTGTGTAAATGAAAAAAATTAAATCAGTAAAAAATGAGAGTTAACAGTTATTTTTTTCTGAGAAAAAATCATTCTAATAAGAATATTTGTAATATATTTTAAATAAATTGATATTATAAAACATATAAATATAAATGAGTTATAGTTTGAATTATAATCGTTGGAAACAGTACGTTTACTAATTATTTGGCTCTGTGAATTTTTTCAAATGAATCATTTATCCCTACATCATATGGATTTATATAGTGCTTAATAATTATTGAATATAATGGCATGTTTATCGAAATTCACATTATGGAATAGAGGGAATAAGTGAATAATGAATACTTTTATAAAATCTCGTGTAATTGGAATGAGTGAGTTATTTGTGTAATAGTTATGTTGTTTAATAATGTTCTATAGAAATATTTGAAAGACTAATGCTATATTGTATTATACGAAACTATTCACTTTATTTAATTTATAATATCAATATTAATTTAAATTGCGTGTTTTGCCTTTATTTACAACTATGTATATAATTCATTAAATAGATTTCTTGGGTATGGTTTAATGGCTTAAAGTGGTATATTTTGTATGTCAAACGTGAATAAAAGATGGTTAAAAACGTTAAAAATGAACAATGAAAAAGTTTGCAGATAAAGATGTATTAAATAAAAAAAATATATATTAACTACTTTTTTAAAATATATTATTAATATATAATAATATATTATCAACATATATATACGAGGATTGTTTGATAAGTTCGTGTAAAAATAAAAACTGCTTCATTTTTTTTGAATAAATCGTTTTTATTTTTCAACATAGTCTCCTTTTAGGCTTATACACTTCATCCAACGCTGCTCTAGTTTGTTGATCCATTCCGAATAATAGGATTTGTCCAAGTGTGTAAAATAGTCATTCGTTCCTGCAATCACCTCCTCGTTCGAATAAAATCTTTTTCCCGCGAGCCATTTCTTTATATTAGGGAACAAATAATAGTCCGATGAAGCCAAGTCTGGAGAATAGAGGGGATGTGAAACGATTTAGAACCCTATTTCCATTAGTTTTGCGGCCACAACTACTAAGGTGTGAGCTGGTGCGTTGTCGTGATGAAAGAGGACTTTTTTGTGGGCTAATCGGGGACGTTTTTCTTGCAACTCGGTTTTCAAACGATCCAATAACAATGAATAATATGCACCTGTAATGGTTTTACCCTTTTCCAAATAGTCGATAAAGGTTATTCCTTGCGAATCCCAAAAGACAGTCGCCATAACCTTCCCGGCCGAAGGAATTGTCTTCGCCTTTTTCGGAGCAGATTCCCCCTTGATAACCCATTGTTTAGACTGCTCTTTGGTCTCAGGAGTGTAGTGATGTATCCATGTTTCATCTACAGTGATGAAACGACGCTTAAAGTCATGCGGAATTCGCTGAAACAGCTGCAAACCGTTCTTGCAACACTTCACACGACCTCGTTTTTGGTCGATCGTGAGCAATCGCGGTACCCAACTGGCGGATAGCTTTTTCATGTCCAAATGTTGGTACAAAATATTATGTACCCGTTTACACGAGATGCCTACAGCACTAGTAATCTCACGCACTTTCACTCTTCTGTCATCCATCACCATATCATGGATTTTATCAATGATTTCTGGAGTGGTGACCTCAACAGGGCGTCCAGAACGTTCAGCGTCTCTTGTGCTCATATGGCCACTCCGAAAATTTTGAAACCACTTATAAACCGCACTAATCGAAGGTGCAGAGTCACCATAATGTTTATCAAGCTTCTGTTTAGTCTCCTGAGGCGTTTTGCCTTTAATGAAGTAGTGTTTAATCAACACGCGAAATTCTTTTTCGTCCATTATTTGACAATCACTCGATTTCCTTGATTCCAACGATTGTCAAACACAAAGGAATAGACCGATATGGCTGAAACTTGATGTGTGTTCTTCCAAGAAGTGCTACTAATTAAAAATAACCTCGATATGCACCAGTGGTGCCATCTTTCGGAATTTACACGGATTTATCAAACGACCTCGTATATATATATAACAAATTTTTAGTAGAAAAAGTAAATAAAATTATAAAAATGAAAAAATGAACTTTATTTAATTAAATATTGTCGAATTTGTGTATTTTTATTTCTTAGTGATGAATTAAAGTTCATTAAATATTCGTTGAAAATAAAAACCAGGATAATTAAATATGTATTGTTTAATAGACCATTGTTTACGTGTCTCTGTAACGAGTCAATAACACATTTAAAGCAATAATAGTTATACGATATTTTTTTAATGTATATTTATAATTTTCATTGACAACTTGACAAGAGAAAAAGCAACAGAACAATTATGATGTCGTGTGGAACAATATGTAACTGACAGATTTTTAATGAGTTTTATTTGAAACTCGCAGAGGTCGAACAACGAAAATTATGTTTTGTTTATTAATTGAAGTTGTTTTATATTTTATATACCAAGTTCTACTTTTTTGTAACCTTTTTTATTATTTCAAGTGCAACATGTTAATTTACATACATATACTTACATATATATATATATATATATATATATATATATATATATATATATATATATATATATATATATTGAAATTAGAAATAATTTGCGACTTTTATATTTATTTTATATTGAAAGCAAGATGAGTAATTGAAGTAAATAAAAAGTATTTGAACGGACCCTTCTTTGACTTTTACTGTATTATTTGACTTTTGTTGTACTTTTCTTTAACTCTTGCTGTACTTTATTTCAAGTTTACAGATTTTTTAATTTTTAATTATTATTATTATTTAGAAGATTTAATTTAGTTTACTTTCAAGTTCTGAATTTTATTACGATAAAGGTATTGCTAGTTTAAATATTTAGAGAAATATAAAATATTGAAATTCGTATAAATCTTTCAGAGGGTATTCTAGTCTAGAATTTCGAAAAAATCGATTTTTTTTATTTACATATTTTCAAAGTTTAGACCTTTAAGTATATGTCCTTAAAAGGATTTTTTGAAATTCGAATTATTTTCGGAGTTATAGCTATTTTTGTGACTCGCCAACCAATCCATTCTGGCCGGAACTCCAAACTATAAACGCGTTTTTCTCGAAACTACTTTTTTCGACACGGTTGATGTGATATCTCAAGTTCTAATTGACCGATTTACTTGAAATTTGGTACAGAG
>CP092089.1:39915125-39997625 GCA_029203775.1 Neoneuromus ignobilis | reverse complement strand
TAAGAAATATGCAATTTTTTACGTGTTTAGTAATTCACATTGTGAGTATTTATGTGAATTTTGATAACGCTTTCACTATCTCTGAATATTGAAATGAACATTTTTCATTTATAGATAGTGAAATAATTTTAATTTATCAGCTATAGATGTTATTTTTTTAAAAGATGAATGGATAATAATAACTTTGAAATGAATTTTTTGATTATTTTCTATTGAAAGATTTTTATATAAATATGTTGATACAAAAATAACATTTTCAATATTCAATGAAACGATTACATGATTCTCGAGCATAACTCTCGAGGCTAAAAGTGATCTGATGTGAGAAAATTAAATAATTACGCATCGTCTAAAGAATACATGATTTATCTGCGTGTAGATAACACAGAGAATCTTGTATCGTTTTCATTGTAATCGTTGATATACTGTTAATCATCGATGCTTTATTATCGATAATAAAAGAAAATGAATTACCTTATTTCAAGAACGAATTTACAAGATCGTCTTGAGATGATTTTTAATAGACTAGAGCAATCTTAACACACTTTCAATAACAGAGTTTTACGAAAAACGGTCCGTTGAGATAGTAAATGAACGCAGTAAATTTATCCGCCAGCTACGTTTCATCTAAAATGGAAACATAATGAAGTTTTGAGAATCCTTTTGAAGTCATACACACACACGCATACACAAACATACTACCGCGGTGTATACTTGTGTATCTCTTGTGTACGCTACACAAACGGATGTAGGCGCATAAATATATACACAAGAATACAAATACAGGGTAGTTTCAAAGTCAGACAGTGGTGTAATCTAATTTGTTTAAGTAATTGGTTTTGTTTCAGGTTATGTTTTTATAACATTTGTTAGATCAAGAATTGTTTTATTATTAAAATATCGTTTAAGGTATGTTTATGTCATCTTAATTGAATCAATGATTATCAAAAATATTATTTTGCTTATACAATACCGTTATTTAAATTTGTTTAAATATTACTTGAGGATTTCGGATTGTTTTAATATCTAATTATAAGTGAAATAATTGTTTGTTCATATTTATATATATTATTTAATGAGAAAATTAAAATAATAAATCTGTAAATTTATAATAACATTATTCAATATTATTCTCAATTATTATAAAATACTAATAATTGACGTGCTAAATGGTCTATGTATAGAAATAATCATTTTTTTGAAATCATAATGACGTTTTAATAAGATTCTAAGTTTTTATACAAATGAATCATCAACATTACAATATTTTTTAAATTTAATAATCACATATTGTGTATTTTATTATTTACTATGCCATCATCAAAGGACAATATTATCATATTTTTTTGATAAAATTTAAAATTAATTTATATCTTAATAATTTGACAATAATGACATTGATATTGAAATACGTATCAACAAATAAAGTGAACAGTAAATGATTAAACATTTTTATAATAATTTTTGATATTGGTATTATTATTTATGTAAAAGTGATTAGCCACAGTATTGAATGAATATCGATTTTAAGGATTAAAATAATTCTAATAATTACAAAGATGTTATTATGAGCAGTTATTATATATCACACTCAACATTTATTTAAATAATATGTGTTAATTGTCTAGAGTAGCCTAAATGAGACTAAAGTGTTTAGACTTATATTTACTTGATTATTATCATTTGCTATTCTTTACTATCTTGGGCCACTCTATGTAAATTAATTACATTCCTTTTTTATTATAAATTTATTTTTTCTTCTAATCATGTAATTATAAAAAATAGTTTTTTTATCAAACAATAATAATTTTATTATTCAAAATTAATTATTAACATCAATAACAAAAACTTCCTAATGAAAAAGATATTTTTAAGAATTTTAATCAAATATATCAACACCTTTTAACATGAATTTGACTGTTGCCTTCATTCTTAATATTTAGTGCATTAATGAATTTAATAATTTGAGTTTCTTTATTAAAATCAGTAGATGAAGAGAATATCTGAATAAATCAGTGTTTTGCATCATTTTATGCTGTTTAAAATTTATTTCTTTTCCAAAAATATACAGAATATACGATTATTTTTCAATTTATTGTGCATTTTATGCTTATTTATGATATGTTATTTTTGTATCTTAAATACAAGCTTCTGTATCTATTTATATGTCTTTTATCTATGTCTTGTACGTTATATGTTGCTTATATATATATATATATATATATATATATATATATATATATATAAATGTATATACATCTAAATACATCTATATGTTCATGCCTATACTGACTACATACGTATTTTGAATCATTGGAAAGGAAAATAGATTTACGCAATCACGTCATGAGCTTCAGGTTTACCCACAATCTATAGTCAGTGGTCCAAAACATACGTTGTATGAAAACGGCTTCGGGCAATTTATAAACACAGTGTATGCTGGTCAGATTTAATTAGTTAAGAGAATAGTTTAATAAATTAAAGTACAGAGAACTGGTTAAACACAATCAAGTCTATTTGTATACATTATAAATGAAATTTCAGTCTGAAATATTTATGTGGCTAGAAAGGAACAAGGGATGAATATTCGTATGTCAATGAAGAAGTGTTGATATAAAGTCACCAGATATTTGACAGATTAAGAAAAAATAAATTTAACGCAGTGTTGTATTCATGTATGAACATTTTTCAATTTATTTTTTCTTAAATTTAGATTGACTATGTTTCATTAAAAGTGAATCAAAGTTTCTAATTTTTTTTTGTTTTATGATAGTCCTGTTATTTTTTCTCTAATTGGTATTTCATTTAATATGTCATACTTCAATTCGTACATCTTATAAGAACATAAGATTTCAATTACTACAAAAGTGTTAAATACAATAATAAATATAAATTCATTTCAATACACTTAGGGATCATTCTAATGTATATGTTTGTAATTGACAATTAGTGTTAAAAATAATGAAATTTATTTATCGTACATTTCGGTTTCACAAAAATATAAAGAATGTGTTATTTTTAGATTATACATGTAAGATGTTTAATTTATATTAAAAGGTGGATATTAAAAATCAAGTTTTATTATTAAAGATAAAGATGTACTTAGTTTTAAAGAGGAAAATAAATATAATTCAAGTAATTATTAATAGAAGTCATTTCACAGTATAAGGTACAATTGTTTAGTATATTTTTTAAATAAAAATAAGTTTAGATACGTTAGTAAAAACACAATACATTTTTCAATACCATGACCACTAATATTCAAATTAGTGAACAAATTAAACAATAAGCGATTTTAAAAACTTTTGGAATTTTATTATATCGAAGAGAATTCATTTCATAATATTTCACTTGTAAAGTTGAATTTAGTTAGTTTCAAAATATAATTATGAAAAATGTTTGATGAAACTTGCTGCGAGAAAATGCGATCTATATAATGCAATAAAAATGTGGAATATATAACAAGTGGAAAAAACTCTTTGTTAAAATATTATTAAAAACTATAGAAAAGCTTGGATAAGAGAGTTTAAAAGAAAAATTAAAACTCCTGGCTTAAATGTTTATTTTTAAGCAATTATGAGGTATAGGAGAATTTTAATTTAAGAATAAGTTTTTCTTCTAGTGTAAAAATTAAATTAGAATATTTAAAACAGCAAGTTAATGAAAGTTGAATTTTTCATAAAGGTGTTTAGGCTTTGAAATATCTTTAATTCGAACATATTAAATTTTTGGTGTCTCTCGGAAGGTTTTCAAATTGAAAAGAGTAAACGATAAAAAAGTATAGTTCCTTGTTAGAATTTTTGTCGTCAAATTCTCTGACCTAAGCAGAAGTATTATTTTTGGATTTTTTTCTAAATTAATTTTTATATAATTTGGAAAATATTATTACTATCAATGAAGATAATTATATGCATTTATTATTTATGAATTAAAATTAATTAGGAACGTTTGAATTAAATAGAGTTATTGTTAATATGTATATATATATATATATATATATATATATATATATGTATATATATATATATATATATATATATATATATATACAGTCGAAAAAACTATAAAAAAATCTCAGTTTACTAGCAAATCCTCATGGTACAAGTCACTCGTCGAACATTCAATGTGATTCTTTCAAAGGATGTATCTGTTTGATTGTAATAGAGCGATCGATGGCTACAAGTGAAATAAACTTATTGTGCGAACCTCTTCAGTTCCCACGTCAGAGTCAAGTCGACTGTTGAAGGAGAAGCCGAAACTTTTGTTACATGTCGATGGCCACTTGACAATGTGGACCATTGCTAGAAGTGGCTGTATGTAGTGGTGGTGTAGTTTGAGAGATCGACATCGTCTAGTATTCATCGAAGCGACGGTCTATAGGGATCATCTTTGGTCTGTGACGAGAACAATGGAAACTCCAGATGACTCTTCGGTGTCGTGTCGAGCAGTGACACGTGGCGGTACGTGCACAGATTCTGCACGCAGTAAATTGACGCTTACGCAGCGTCATAAGAATCATTTTAATTGTACGGGGCTATACTTACGGGGCTTAGATTTGGTGTCGTTTGTGTCGTCCTAACGGTACCAAGTCGTTAAAACAGTAAGTTAAAATGATCTTTATGTGAATTTGTCGGTACGGTTGTAAGGTTTCATAAGGCGGTTTCGTGAAGAACTTTGATAATTATTTCTTGGAATTTAACTAAATGCTTTTTATTTATATCCATCGAAACTTCTTAAATCTTTTTGATTAATTTTGATTATTATTAAATTTGTTTTAATGAATAATTCTAAAATTAGTTACATATTTTCAACTGCCAAAAAAACAAATATATAATAGAATTTTAATAATTTAATTTCAGTAGGATTGATTATTGGTGGGGTTAACTAAAAATTAAATTATAGAGTAAAAGACGAGGTAAAATAAAATAAAATTTTAAAATATATTATGAGTATGTAACCACAGTATGCTTATTATTTATTATTGTACAATGTAATAAGTATTTTTATATTAGTTATTATTTACAACTTTTATTCATAAAAAAATAAATTTGGTACGAGCATTTAATAGATAAATATTTTATGAAATAATACAAGTTTCTAGAACAATTTGTGTATGCTAATACTTTTGCATATTTTAATATATATATATATATATATATATATATATATATATATATATATATATATATATATATATATATATATATATATATATATGCACTCAAAGAATAGACGTTTGCATTATTTTAAAATAAAAATCGTTTTAATTTAATAATAACAAAAATCCGTAATAAATATATTTTTTATAGAGTATAATATATATTTATTTATTTATTTCTGGCTCTATATATTATATATTCATGCTTATTATATAAATGTAGATATACTTGTTTAAAATATTCTATGCATGCGTTAATATAGAATTGTTGTGGTAAATAATAAAACATTTATACGTCTGAGTGCAGTTATTAATTAAAAAAATCAATTTTCAGAAAAACATAGAAAATACGGTAAAGAGAAAACGAAAGCTGCGCTTGAAAATGCTACTAAGTACATTGAGAATCTCATATCAACGGTAAATGAATCTGTTGTTAGCAGACATGTTCTGTGAGCTAGACATGCTGGGGCAAACCTCAACGCCTGTGGCATTTTCTCATTATTCAGTATAAGTGAAAACTTTTTCAAGCACATATTTCGCGTGAAGTCTGATTAACGTTTTTGTTAGATGTTTCGTCTATTTTGAAAAAAAATGTTATTCGTTTTTTTTCGATTTACATATACGTATATTCCACACGAAAACAATTTGTAAATTTGATTTATTCTGATTGTTGAAAACATATAAGGAATTAAGAAACTTTACCTATTTTCAATATTACTTTGTATTCATACTCTAAAGGGCAATATTGTTGCCATTTTTGTTTAGAGAAATAATTAAAAAAAATCTTTTTCTAAAATAGAAGCACTGATTTTTACATTTTAATTGTTAAATAATATTTTTCAATTTTGAATTGATTTTATATTCCATAGATTTGAATAATTTCAAAGGACATAGTTTTTTAAAAGATATGAAACCTTTGTGTTAACTTCCTACATTTATACAATAAATAATGATAATATTAGATTAGAAAATGTTTTCTATTAGTAATAAAATATTTGGTAAATTTAAGGCAAAGAATATACTAGTTTTTAACTTACATTGTGAATAAGATAATTGTCGTTAATTAGATATAACTGAACAATAAATATTTTTAACATTTTTTTAACTATTCGTTTCGTGATACAACAATGAACGATCGAACTGACAGATGTACGTACATTTATAATGAAAAATTATAAATATTTATCAAATTTAATCATTAATATTATCAATTATAAAAATTATAGAAGTTCAAGGATATTATTTTCTTTGAAAAATGCAGTATCAAATACTTATTTCGGTGTAACTCTAGCGGTTGTCAAAATATTAATACATTATAATCTCACTCACATCGTAGTATAAATTTTTATTTTATATAAATGGTTATTCAGCTTAGCACATATTGTAAGAACTTGTATTACACAAAAGTGTTAACAACTACTGTATTAACACAAAAGTGTTAATAATCACTTACTTACAGTTCATATTATTTGCTAATTCGCATTTTGATAGACATGCTATTATTGTCCGAGCAAAAATGGTATTATACTCGTAATGTTAAGATATTTTATAATTTCTTGTATTAATGAGGATGGAATGGTTATCGAAATAAATGTTAATAATTAAGTAATTATTGAACAATTTTAAAATATTTCTTGTACTAATCCAATTTTAATGTTATTAGAGTATTACAAGAAAGTATTATTATGTTTAAGTTTAGAAAGAAAAATAATAATTATTTATTGTTAAAAAATATTCCAATAAAATGGTTTGCAAAATTAGTCTAAATATTTGCTTAGTATTATATTACATAAAATCATATTTTATGATATAATATAACAAAAACATATTCATAAACAAACATAGATGTTGTCATTTCTTTCGTTCAATTTTCAATTTTCCACAAACGAATACTTCCGAGAATAAATCTCCAGCGACAGAACAATACATACCAATCGATTCTTCATGTTCTATAATTTACTGCTTGTTACAAACTCTTTGAAAGAACGAGACTATTTTTTTGTATGCCTACATATTCATTAATGATGTACGATCTATTCCAGTACTGTATATAATTCGTAAGTCTTTATGTATATTTTCTCTTTACGTCTAAGTACACATAAAATGATGTATGGAAATATTCTATTTTCATTTTCCAATTATAATGAATTCCGATTTACACTCAAGATAGATATACGAATATTAATTAATATTCGTTTCATGTTCAAAAATATAAGTATTACAATATAAATTAAAATTTTATGTTTTATAATTAGAAAAATACATTTCATATTTTTATTTGATATAGTATTTGTTTGTTCCTTTATTTTAATATATATATATATATATATATATATATATATATATATATATATATATGTGTATGAATTTTCTAATTATTTGTCCGAGAAAAGAAAATCGTTTTATAACTACATTTTCCAAGAAAATAATTTAACCACAAAAAATTATAGACGTGTTCATATCTGAATAATATTCATATTTGTCTTTTGCTGACAATGCTCGTTTATCAAGATAAATTCTAATAATTTTGTACTAGTTAAAAATTGTATAAAATTATTTTTATTGGATTGAAGATCACATAGTATTATTTATGTTAAGAGCTCTTATGATATTATATTAGCTCTTAAGCACATATTCTGTTTGACTATTACTGAGATTATTTCATTATATAGTCATCCAAATGTGATGTCTAGATTTGTGTTTTATTAAAAAGAAACATGCGTATAGTTTTTTTTTAATAAAACGTACATCCAGGCGTCACATTTGGATGACCCTATATTTAATTATGGGCAGAATCCATTATTTATAATAAGTAATGTGTCAACTGAAGTCTAGTGTTTCAAAGTAAATTTTGTTATTATAAATTTTCAACAAAATTCTCTTGTCAATGTGAATTGAAATTACTTATATTTAATTAAAGTTGTTGAAATTTCGACAATCATATAAAGAAAAATCACCGACTGAATTGTTTAAAACAACAGACGCGTTCGTCTGATAAGAATTTGTTGCCGAATGAATCCGTCCGCAATCGTACGAACGAGGCTATTTGATAACGTGCGTCGTTAAATGACACGTGGAGGATCCTCGACGGTCGTTTTGTATGCGTTAGTTTTAATCAGACACGTTCGTGTATTCAGCGCACGCGCCACCTAAGAGGTTGTGGATGCTGTGGTGCATGACGGGAGTTCTGTTCGTTTCGATAGCAAATAAGTACACGTCTGGGATAATTGTTTCTTTTTCAAAGAGCTTTATTCATAGATATAAGCTTTTAAAAGCTCGTTTAATTTACCTTCTATAAATATGTCTGGAGATTGATTTTCACTGATTTTGAGCTCGTTACAATTTTTAACACATAACTGTTTTCTTCAACAATTATGTAATTAAATGAATTGATATATCGTGTTTGTACATATATAAATATATACAAAGCAATTTGTTTATGTTCAAATTATAAGCTCCCGTAAAATTTGTATTATTTAATGTTATTTGGAATGTATTGTTTTAAAATTAAATAAAATAAATTCTGTCTCTTAATTCCTGATATTTTCGATGTAATGTATTAAAATAAATGATTTTTCATTAGTACTTTCTTTATTAGTTGTTTTGGAACTGTGGCTGATTCACTTTACATAAATGAATTTTAACCCCAACACTACAATAATTTAAAGTGTTCAATAATCACTTATTGTTCACTTGTTATTTATAATTATATAATTTATAATTATATCGTCTGATGCATTTCGATGGCGATGCCACCATCGTCAAAGCCTTTCTGTCTTTATAATTTTGCTTTTGGTACTATCATGTATTTTATCACTTAGAACAAAATAATCAAAATACATTAGTAGTAGTTATTATGGAGTAAAGATATTCTCTTTTTGTATTATTTGATTTTAAAAACAAAATAATTATAAATAATGTAAATTGTATAAGTTTAAGTGATATTCAGTATTTAAAGTACTCATATATTTAAAATAAATATTTTACACTCTCTGTTTATATTCGTAATAAGTTCATGCATATACGAGGTCAGACAATTAAGTAATGCGACCGATTTTTTTTCTCGGCCTGTGGTAACACTGCGAACCTGTAACTCCGCCACCGTAATAGCAGATCCCTACTCTCTCGATTGAGACCTTGACCACCCTCGTACGATCGTTTTTCTTTTAGTTGTTTAGTGTTTTGTAACAACGCGCGAGTAGTGCATGTCACGAAAATGGAACAGAGAAATTTATTACTGGTTATTACTGGTGATAAAGTTATTACTACTAAAAAAAAAAGTTTTTACTGGTGATGAAAGTTGGTTCTTTCAATATGACCCCTGATAACTAAACAACAAAGCCAACAGTGGCTGTCCCCTGAGCATTACCATGGCCAAAGAAGGCGAGAATGAGCAAGTCCAAAGTGAAAATCATGTTGATTTGCTTCTTCGACAGCAAAGGTATGTTCACAAAGTTCGTACCACCTGGACAAACCGTAAATCAAGTATTCTTTGCAATGTGCTCGAAAAATTACGAAAAAGGGTGCTCAGAGTGCGTCCAGAGATCGCGAAGACTTGGGTTCTGCATCACGACAATGCTCCCTGTCACAGTACGTTCAGTGTCTCTCAGTTTTTGGCGTCTAAAGGCATTCAACGTTACACAACCGCCCTATTAACCGGACACTGTCACCCTGCGAGTTTTTCCTATTCCCCATATTGTTAAAAAATTCGTCAAAGGTCGACATTTTGACTCGTTGAAGATATCGAAGAATCTGTGACGAGGGTCAAAGGAGAGGTCCCACAAGAAGTGTTTAGAATTGTTACTAAAATGGAAAACTCGCTTAGAAATAAGTGTATAGAAATACATTAGGAGTACTACTTTGAAGGGGATCGCAGCGATGTACCTTAATTTTTAAATATACTCGATTTTTGAATTTTGTCACATTACTTAATTGTCTGACCTCGTATCAGGATATTGGCAGAATAATTTATCGAAACTATATTTTAATTCTGTGTTTTTTTTAAAAAATTAGAAGTATATATCTGAATATTGGCAAAATAATATATTGATATATATATTATATTATGTATATTTTAAAAAAATTATTATATACATATATATTTAATATTATATATATTATATACATAAATATATATATATATATATAATAAATGAAATTTCTGCAGATTTTATGAATATATTTTTACAAAATTTTGATACGAATTAATAATTAAAAGTTATAAATAGTCATGAGTAGATGAGTCATTTCTAATATATATCAATAATTACAAACAATTAAAATTTTTCTTAGCCTTTAAATTTCAATAAATATATTTATTATTTTAAAATAAAGATAAAAGTATTAAAATATGTGATTATATAAAATATGAATAAAAAACATAAATTAATGTTTTGAGAAAAATTAAGAATTTACTCGACTGAAATTGATAAATGTTTATTGTATTTAATTTATCATTATTAAAACGTACTTTTTATACTCTTGCTTGTATGTCTTCCTAAATTTCTTTATTTCTAGACTAATAGTATATAATGATTATACACGATAGTATAAATGAGACTGAAGGATGTAATCTTCAGTTTCGGTTTACATCATTCGGTTTCATTTAGGGGTATCCTATATTATAATCTTACTCTTCAAGATATATTCTACAAAAAAAACATTTAATGTATATAAAACTAAAGACAGGACTGTTTTTAAAAAGATAATTAATATTTATATTTCTTAAAACAAAATTATTTTAAAGAGTTAATATATTTTATTTAATAAAATATTGTTAATATTAAAAATGATGATTATAAAAATAAATACTAAAAAAAATCGAGACTTTTTTTAGTTATATATCAACAAATACATAATAATATGATACACAGAAAAAGTGTACGTGATTTTTTTAATAATTTTTTGCCCGCAGTCGTTAAATTTTAGATATTGAAAAAAATTGTTTTCATTTTCAATTAATTCGGATGTAACTGACTGTAAAATGAATTTAATAAAACAACGAAATTTCAATTTTGTACAAATGTTCGTATATGATAAAAAAAGACTATATTAAATGAAAAATAAATAGATATATTGTACGACTAGTTCCGAGTGACAAACCGTACAGAGACAGCACCATAATGTCAATTTTTCATCCGTACCAATTGTCATGAAGAATACGAAACAACTTATACACACTCATATACGTTTACTTATACAGAGCCACATACATTCGACATCTGCGTATTTGTCTTTTCGTTATGTTTATTTACGTACTCGTTGATCGGATATGTTTTGTTCTTGGAACTTGAATAGACACAATCGCATCTCGCCTTATACCGAAATAGAGCAGACATTGGCGCGACTCGTCACGGTTCCCAATCAAATGTCAAATCTACGGAATAAACTACAAGTAGTGTCTCTGTGTATACGAACATCCAAGCGAATGATTTACATTCTAGTTTCAAATTGAAACGTCACAATTTGTTGTTTTGCATCAACTTACATACGTCTTGTGAACGTTTTGTTTGACTCCTGTTTCATATAAATTTTACTACTAAGTTTTCCTATTATGTTTATGATGACATAAAATAATATATATATATATGTGTTTATGTCGGTTTATGTTATGTTATTCGATATTTATTAGACGTCGTTTAATTAAACAGTGTATTTTCTTGTGAACTATTCATTAAGTTGTCTGTGATGTTTCATTGGATATTTATAACTACCTCAAGTTATTAATTTGAAATTTCATTCACCTGTCATAATTCGCTAAAATGTCAGATACTATTAATTCAAATTAATTTTTAATGAATATATGTAAGCTGGGAGAATGACATGCGAAAAAATTAATTTATAAGTTGAATTAATACATATGAACAGAATTATACAATCGATTTTAAATTTCTTAAAACTTTTTATAGTACTTTATATCTGCTATTTGTTTTGAAATTGTGGCGAATTTATTGTCACGAGTTAGTACACCAACATCAGAAAATATGAAACTGTTTAATAATTATTTATTGCTCATTTTTTAATAGTAAGTTGATGGGTATTTCAATGGCAATATCAACATTATAAGAGCGTTAGTTTGCTATCATCATTGCGTTATTAAATCTAGATATCAAATACAGCGTTTAGTTTGATTTTACAACGCGGTGATCTGACGATAATAACACTGCGATCTAAATGTGCATCAGATAATTGTTATGAACAACCATAGTGAAAAATAAGTGATTCTTAAACGATTTTTAATATTTAGTGATATTGAACTAAAAATTCATTTGTGTGACAGTATTTTATAAATTTCGCTTTCTGTCCAAGGGTTACACAAAATGCTGAAACTTATTGTAGCAATATATAATAATTTAAATATTTATTACGTTTTAATTGAAAAAATAAATAAAATACAGCATTCAGTTTTATTCTTGATGGATTTTTATTTGCAAGTTTTATATAATAACAAATATAATACTAAATACTTGGAAACTAACTATCGTAATATAGGTAGATATTCTAGTTGACCTGGTAATAAGTGAAGTATTTTTAAAAAAGAAATAAATATATTTATAAACAAAACAATGAATAACTGTTATAACAATATAGGAAAATAATGACGTATTATATTTGCATGTTCTTTTTTCATGAATGACGTTCATAATTTTTGTGTAAAAAGAAAGAAGGTGATATAATTTTTTTAATACGTTTGGAGGTTTTTAATATGAGTTTTTTTTGTAATTTTTTGCAGAAACAATTGTTAAATGAATTCGTAATGCTTGTTATTATACATTATAAATTATAGTATAGGAAGTTTTTAAAGCGTGATAGAACTTTAAATTGAATCCCTATCGAAAGTTTTATCCAACCTAAAACATTCTTAATATTTATATATATATATATATATATATATATATATATATAAATATGGTGTGTTTTAGGTTAGATATAATTTTTGATAGGGATTCAATTTAAAGTTCTGCCACGCTTTAAAATACCTATAGATCATGAGACTAATAAATTTTCATGAAAAAGATATACCGAATTTATTTTTATATATATATATATATATATATATATATATATATATATAGAGAGAGAGAGAGAGAGAGAGAGAATAAAGTAAACTAAATTTTAAATGTACTATTCATAGGAATTAGCTGGAAGAATTAGTCAACAATCGAAACAGAAAAAAAAGTATTTTTTTAAGATTAGTGCAAATGGGAAAAATGTCGAAACAAATTATGGTAATATATAAAATTGGTGATCCAATGGTGGATATTTGAGTAGAACGATACAATCATAGATGAATTTATATTAAAACAAACTATATCAAATTTTGTCACTCTTATATTTTTTACCATTTTTAAACATGAAAGAGTATACACAATAAATATAGGGTAAAATTCTAGATTTTTTTATAGTTTTAATTATTATTTGTAGAAAATGTCTTCAATTAAAATGTCTTAATTTAAATATATGAAAAATGTTCCTATGTTTAGGTTAACATGCAATAAAAAGGTTAAGTAATATTTTTATTTAGAGTTATTATTCGACATTTTCCGTTCCTATATCAGTAAATTTCTTTTTCTTTCTATGTATTGTATATATATATATATATAATATTGACAATTCAATGACGAATTGTATGTTGTTTCATGCGCTTTCGAATTGTGAATCGAACGGAACAATCGACGCAAACATCGAATGTAATTTTCGTATTTCCTCGAACGTCCACCGAGCGTGTAACACTTATCGTACGTAGCGAATCAGTTTCCTTCCTTCCCGTCACTGTTTCGACACCCGGACGGTAGCAACAACATCCATCCGACCGACCGACCGAATGTGTTGTCGTCTGTTGGGTGGTTTTTGGGCACCGTAGCGTGAGTTTCCAATAAAAGTTCAATTACAGGGCACGAAACACGTTCGAAATTGAACTGCGACACGACGATGAGACCCTTCGCCCGTTCCTTCTCTCATTCTCGTGTCGTTCTTTCGTCGATTTTCCTCGATTCAGCTGGCTCCGTCAATTCCTTCCGCCTTCGCCCGACCACTCATTCCGAGTTTTACTCGACGAGACAAACACACTCGCACCGATAATTCCGCGGGACGATTTTTTTAAGTTGTTTACGATCTCTTAGTGTACACTCTTTCGTAGTTTTCTATTCGTCTACGAGTAATACGTTTTTAGTCTTTACTGCTCGTACGTGTTTTAATTTGTATGAACGTTTATTGCTTGCGTAAAACTCGACCATTTAAGAATAAAAGCGCGGTCCTCCTCATCCGTGGATGGAAAATTTTAAGATAATTTATTTACTTTGGATTGTTTTTAAGTACTGCTTTTATCGTTAGACGTTACTAGACTACTTTATATCTACCACATAAAAATAAGTACATACCTAAATATATATATATATATATATATATATATATATATACAATCAGATGTAAATTAGATTGATTAATTATTTTTAAAAAATAATTTAAGAAATTATAAAATTTGTCATCAGCAAAAACGACATTATTTTACGTCTTTTAGTCAATAAATTATGTTCTCTTAACATATTTACCTCAGACGAGGATCTCTCAAAATGTATCATAATTCAAACTACTTTTCAGTTTTATGAAATATCAAAAAATATTTAAATATAAAAAAAATAAAAAATTATAAATTTATTAAATTAAATTAATTTTTAAACAAAATTAATGTTGATTTCCACAATGATAGTCTTTGAAATATTTGTGAAACAATATTAATATACGGTTTTCCAATAAGAATGTCAAAATTATGACAGCTGATGGTAGCCATGTTTGAATTTTTTTAAGCAAATTTTAATATTTCAACTCAGTATAGTTTTTTAAATTATCATGGAACATTTAACACTCCAGCAACGCTAAAAAAATATAAAAATTTCAATAGACTTATTGAAAAGAAAGTTTAATCGGTTAGTTATTTTACGAATTGGATCCATCAATTGGCCACCAGATCATGTGATTTAAATTCATTGGATTATTTTCTGTGAAGTTATGTGAAACCATTGGTTTATCTTGATAAACCACAAACAACAGAAGTATTAAAAATAAACATTGAACGTGTAATTCATGAAATTGGACAAAAATTATGTGAAAGAGTGATTAAAAATTGGACTAAACGAATGTACTATGGCAAGTGAAGTCGTGGTGGTCATATGAGTGAAATTGTGTTCCATTATTAATGCCATAGAATATGTTTAAAAATAAAAAATAAATAACTAATTATTAAAATTCTTTTTGTTCTATTTCCATTTAAACTTCTGAAGCGCTTATTGGAAAACTTTATAAAAAATGGTTTTGATTCTTCAGAGTTTATTATTTATTATATATTTATTATTATATTATATAATTATCAATATTCCATAACTATTTATATTTTTTTATGTTTTTTAGAAAATGTTGTAACGATTTAAAATAAACTTGAAATTTTTTTACGATCTAAGAAGATAGTTAGGATGATACATAATTTTCTTATATTTATCTAAATATTTTTTATATTTTTAAAATATACTGTAACAATTAACTGGAACAAAAGAAAACAATTTAAGAGGAATTTAGTTAAGATATTATTTCGGTCGTAAACAAATTCTTATAGTACGAATAAGAAATGAATTTATTTGGAAAAAGTCATCAAATATTTTTATATTCTACATTTCCTAAAAGGTAGTAGATTTTCTTAATATTTTTATTCATTTTTAAAATAAGTATAAAAGTAAAATATACTGAAAATGGATGAAAAAATTTAAAGTAGTCAAAATGAATTATTTAAGGTGAAGAATTCGTGTTTCTAAAAAGAAAAGGGTAAATAATGACAAAATAAGATTGAGATATTATAGAAAAAGTTACATTCAAAAGTTTGAAATGGTTTAGTCATATATTACGTATAAGTGAAGATAGATAGTTAAATATGTATGTATGCATATATATATATATATATATAAGGAAGAGATGTACTGAGAAGACGTAAAAAGAAGGCCAGAGAAAGAATACGTATATGAGGCAATGGAGGACAGACAATTGGTATAGGAAGATGTTTAGTATTGGTTAGCATAGAAAATAGAATCTGAAACGTAGCAATCGGGCGCATAACACTGTATATGTAGATAAAAGTGATTTAAAAAGGTACAGTTGTTAAAAGTCTGAATTTAGTCGTTGTTGATATTTGAATACGATTTTCACGAAAAAAATCTCTGTGATATTTATTTAGCATTTTATTGAGTTAAAATATGGACAATTTTCATGGAAATCGTTATGTATACAGTAATCGTATTACTTTCAGACATAAATAATCTTATATTGGACAATTTATGAATTAAAGCGATAAAAACATTCCAGAAAAAACAGATTTGAAAATATGGTTTATTTTTGTTTAGTATGATTAAAAAAAGAATTCTTTTCAAAAAACAATGTGCTGATTCACACTTCTAATGCAATAATTTACAGATGGTGTTTACTTATTAAACAATTTTAAATCGTATATATATATATATATTTGGATAGAACAAGCATATAATACTACATTTATTAACAATATAAAGAGCAACTGCAGAAAATAAACAGTCATTTCAACGCATTCACTAAAGCATGCATAGTACTGTTCGATTATTCAGTCCAATGCGTATGCATGCACTGTGTTGTTACGCTAGAACGCTTTTCCTGTATTAACGGTGCCAGGAAGCTGATCGGGGACAAAGTATATACGAAAAAATACCCATATTCAGTCAGATATATATATATATATATATATATAAAATAGAATTGTAAATGTTCTGTGTGTATGTAACGAATGGATTACGATTCGGGTTCCGGTCGACCGTAGAATAGACAGGAGAACAATCGAAACAGTTATTTAAAATATGCTGAAAAATCAGTTATATGTTAGCAGGATATCGTTTTATATATTGTAAGTAGAATGTAAAACTTATTTTATGGTTTTAATTTTAATCATTAGTAATAAAATATCAATAAAAATACTCGTTCATTTAAACATCTATTAGATTTCTAAACGTAAATTTCGAAAATGAGGTTAAAAAAATTTAAATCTATTTTAAATCAAGCACTATTCAAAGTTATGTAAAAAATAATTTGAAAATTGTTGTTGAAACTTTTTAAATGATAATATACATCCTGTCGAAATACACATCAGTGGATAAAGTGAACAATAAATTATTATTAAACTTTTTTTAAAATGTTAACGTATCAGGTTGAGAAATTCATTCAGGTGAAAATAAACTAGAATAGTGTTTTGTAATTAACTTGGATAATTTCTTTTATGACTTTTTCTTGGCTACTTAAAGGTTATTGGAAAAATACATTTATGCTGGGAAAAATTAATTAAGATGCTTTGAAGTGCCTATTATTGATGTTCGCAAATAGCTGAGAATTAGTTATAGTATGAGTCAATTAAATTGATTGAAAAAACACAATTGAAAATAATTAAAAATTATTTCAATAATATATAGATGTAGAAAAAGATTCGAATCATGTATTAGAATGATCATTTTCAAAAAAATATAGTATTTATTTGTTTTGATAAAATTATTTATTTATTATTATAATTTTCCACTGAATTAAGGGGGTATTCTAGTCGAGACGCACGAATTTTAGGTGTCTTTTCGGGCGCTATAAAAAAAACCAACAAATATTTTTACTATCCATTTTTTTATCAGTTATTTATTGACATTTTAAGAGTATAAAAAAGTATTATTAAAAACAAAAAACTCAAAATTGAAAAAGGTATAGGCTGGCAAATTGGGGGCTCGAAATAAAGGTGTCTCCTAGTTGACGTGGTTTCAACCCTTCCGGTCATCGGAAACAATTTTTTTTTCAAATTATTGAAAAAGAAGATTGTAGTAGTATCTTCGCCTAGGAAAATTAAAAAAAATTTTTTTTTCGCAAAATGGCGGCAGTGTGAAAAAACAGTCATTTTTTGCCCTATTTTTTTCACCTTTCGGAATTTTTTAAAAATAGTAAAAAACAAAATTTTTAAAAAATCCAAGGCGGGGGCAATCACTGTTATATTGAGAAGCTCTGTACCAAATTTCAAGTAAATCGGTCCATTAGAACTTGAGATATCACGTGAACTATATCGAAAAAAGTAGTTTCGAGAAAACGCGTTTAAAGTTGATTCGTTCCGGCCAGACCGGATTGGTTGGCGCGTTACAAAAATAGCTATAACTCCGAAAATAATTCGAATTTTGAAAAATCCTATTAAGGACATATTCTTAAAGATCTAAACTTTGAAAATATATAAAAAATCGATTTTTTCGAAATTATAGACTAGAATACCCCCTTAAATATATAACAAATTTTATTGTCAATTTATTATCAGTAATTATTTTGTTTCAAAATAAATTTGTTAAATTAAAAATAGAATAAATATCATTTAATATTTATTATATTTACATAATCTAAACTTATCGATATTATGAGTTGTTCTTGAAATTTAAAGAAATGAATACATATTGGGAAAGATAACAAATGTATTGCATGATTAAAATAAATGATTCTAAAATAAAAAGATTGGGTGGCATATTTTAATCATTATTTTAATGAAGGTAATACTTTATGCATGTAATTAAAATTTAGTGAATTTTAAGTCTGCCAGTAAAGACTGAAAAATTAAATTGGTAGATAAAAATTAACTACGTTTTAAAAAATTTAATAAAATAGGCAAGGGATATATTTATATTGGAATTGTTCTATGTGTGAGCGTTTGCACAGAGACACACACACACACACACACACACATATATATATATATATATATGTATGTATATGTATATTTGTAGGTTTTTTATAACAATACTGCCGTTTTCCAATCTCATCGACCAAGAAAATATTGGAACGATACAGAAAGTATTTTTCTCAATATCTCGAACATTTTATATTAACCCACTTGTAAACTCGCTACCGATAAACTCGGAGTTTTCTTATTTGTCGTGAAATAAAAAACTTTTTTCTTCATAGTATTATTCAGAAAAAAATATATAAGAACTCGATTTTTCACATTCAAATTCTCATCCACTTAGAATGGAAATTAATGCAGTGTTTGTTTTTCCATTTGAACCGTTACGAATGCACAATTCGTTTAGTAGTTAATAAGCAACGTTTTATGAGTTGATTGGTAAAAGTATGTTATATAAAAGTTATACATTTTTATTTGTCATTTTTTCATATTTCCGTTTGAATTTGATAGATTTTCTGTTCATTATATTGTAAAAATTATTAAACGTAGTTAATTTTAAATACCAGAAAAATGACTTTATTAAATACTTAACATTAAAAAAAATATTATTAATCATTAAGTGGATGTCAATTTTTGAATAATTTGAATAAAAAAGGAATTTTTGAAAAAAATGTAAGATTATTTAAGAAGAAAATATAAGAATAAAAAATTATAAAAAAATTCAAACTAATGTATATATATATATATATATATATATATATATATATATATATATATATATATATAGAAAGAGAGAGAGAGAGAGTGAGAGAGAATGTGTGAAAAGTTTAAAATAAGAGTGGGTTGGTCATATAGTAAAAAGATAAGACCAACGGTGAAAAAAATATTGATTGAGAATACAGAAGTAAAAAAGTCTAAGAAGATACTCATATGTGTAGATAGATATGCTAGAGATGTGAAAAAAATTGTTAGTGCAGACTGAAAGAGCAAGACATTGAATCTATAAAAATTGGAAATTTTTAAGAGAGGTTTTTATTTAGTAGTGATTAAAAAGAGGCTACTGCTGATGCTCTCTCTCTCTCTCTCTCTCTCTCTCTATATATATATATATATATGTGTGTGTGTGTGTATGTGAATAAAATTAAATATTCTGTTTCAGAAACTTTAAGTATAGATAGTATGTCAATCAATAACAAACGTTAGAATGAATATAAAAACGAGCTTTAATTTAGTATTAAAGTATAGAAGTATAAAAAGGTTACTGTAGTTACTCTATATATAAATAAATATATGTGAAATGTAAAATTGCTACAAGGAATAATTTTTCACTGAAAATGTTTGATATTTTAACATTTTTCAAAGCATCAAATCGAATCAACTACTTAACACAAAATTTCTTTTTTTTATTGTTAATAAAATATAACATTTACTGAAATAAAAACAAATTATTTTTTTTAAATAAGAAATGCTTTTAAATTATATTATTTATATATTAGGGTGTTCCGTCCCCTAATTGCGTTGCTCGATAATCCCCGAATTTGCTTCTATTTAACAATATAAATAAGTTATGAAAAATAAAATGTTCAGAAATCTATGTATGTTAATGCTTCTGTCATTATAGATTGATGGTCTGATGTGTATTCAAATCTAATGGCAATATAATTAAAATTTATTTTGTCTAAAAATCTGACCCAAAAACTGTCTGATATTTATAATATATATATATATATATATATATATATATATATATATATATATATATATAATTCATACTCATACATAATTGAAGCTAAAAAATAAAATGTGTAGACACTTTTTCCAATTGCACAAAACAACAAATCTATTTCAAATTAATAACACTGGATAAGGATTGTTACTTGTCAAATTGTCCACAAACGAAATTGGATATTGTTGACGTACATCAGATTTTGTTCTATGTCAACATCTTAGATTTTTTTATACTGAAATATACAACTTATGGCTTTTAATATTTGTCGTTGATTGCCTGTTAGAAGCAATAACAATAACAATATATGACGAATTCGTGCTTAACACATCTTGTTATTTACAGAAAATCAATATAAAATACTAACAATTCCGATGAGAGACGAAAATAAAACTTTAGTATATATATATATATATATATATATTTGTTTTAGGGATTGTTATATTTTTTTATTAAATATAAATATATTGAGTAAATGTATAGGGTCATCCAAATGTGACGCTTAGATTTGTGTTTTATTAAAAAGAAACATGTGTATAGGGTGGTGTATAGGGAAACATGTGTATAATTTATTTTGTTACTTCTTAATAAAACACTAATCTAGGCGTCATATTTGGATGACCCTATACTTAAGTAAATAATTTTTAGATTTTCTAAGTATAGGTGTATTACAATTAAAATTACGATAACATTATTATTATATAATAAAGTGTTAACGTAAAACAATATTGAAAGGAAAGAACAGAAAATTATTTCATTGATATATTAAAATTAATAATTATTAAAAAAATTATTATATATATATATATATATATATATATATATATATATATATATATATATATATATAAATGTATATATATATATATATATATATATATATATATATATATATATATTGTTATAAATAAATATATAGACCTCTTAATATATTTTTTTAATTAGAAGTTTAATTAAAAAAGAAAAGTACGAAAACCAAAATGATATATATTTTTACAGAGAGTATGCAAAGAAATATAACTTCTTTAAAAAAGATTATGTATCTCAGATAAAATATTATCAACAAGCATCAGCAGTAAAGTGCGCTAGAAGGGCAGCGTACATCTAACAAAAGAATTCGTAAAAACCTTACTTGCTTTGAATTGTTTTAGTGTGGTGTTTTTCTTTCTTTATCTATTTATCACACTGAGATATATATATATATATATATATATATATATATATATATATATATATCAGTGTGTGTTTATATGTATAGTAGAGTGAGAGAGTAAATATTACTATTAAATATATTTGAAGTACAAAGGTAAAAAAACAGAAATGAGGTGCACGTTTGATATTAAAGTTAAGTCGTACGATAATTAAGGCGAGTTTATTGTAAATGTTCATTAGTGCATTCACTTGATATAAATTAAACCATAAAAAAAATTAAGGTACTTTTTTTAGGAGTTATATATTGTAATACTGAAGTTATATTGAACTGGTAATTTGTGATTTTTGTATAATTTTTAATAAACATGTATTTAATAATTTTCTTTTGAGAAAGAAAAGAATTTGCAAAAAATATTTTTAATGTTATAAAAAAAAATAATGAACGAATAATATTCAAACGTGTAATTTTGTAAAAAAAGAGATAATTAATTAAATTACCAAATGTATATAAATATTTTTTTCTTTGAAGAAATTAATAATAAAAATTAAAATTTTGTATTGTATGATTTTTACAATTAATTTATTTTCATATTCATTTGTATAAAATATATGTATATTTGAATATACAAAATATCTATTTGTATCGTTAAAGTATTAATAATTTGAACATTGTTACAACAATTTAGATTATAAAAGAAATCTTTGTAAGCTACTTACATTTCTACATCACTAGATTTACAAAGTTAATGCTTTACCTTGAAAATGCTTCGATTATAATCCTAATTAAATATCGATGTTTACATCGATATTTAATTAGGGTTAATTAAATACATCGATGAACGTTCAGCCCTCACAATTAAACGTCGATTTGATATCTACGTTATTTACTCTCGATACGAATATAATTTTGTTTGACATTGATAGCTTTTTGGAAATTGTTCATGTTATACGAAATGAGTCAGTCTTAAACAATTAATTGTCGAGTTTTCACAAATACATTTGTTCCTGGTCTCATAAAAAATATCTCGTATAAATACAAATAGATTGTTAAAAAAAAGAAATATTTACAATGTAAAAGTAAACAGACGCGAAAGATAAATAACGCACGTAGTGTGGAACAAACATTGTACATTGTAACGGCCGAGTTTATAAGATGATATTGTTATTTTTCGGAATCCGTTTTTTTCCTCTGTTACGATTCTCCGTGCATCGTTGTATATTTTTAAATAAATAAATAAATAAATAAGCGGAAAGTTCCTGTCAACGGAATATTTGTCCGTTTATTAAATTCAAACAGACATTGACGCTCGGAAGTGTATGGATATGTTTATATATTTGCAAGCTTACCACTGAAATAATTTTTATTGAGTGAACGCATGAAGAATGTATCAAAACATCAAGATATTTATGTGTTTCGAAGTTATAAATTCAATACGAACAGGAATGTTCTATATTATTTTAAAAATATTCAGTTATAAAAAGTATAAATTGGTGTAATTAATAGAATCACTTTTTATTGTCTATTTCTTTACTTATTAATTATGGGTTTGTTGTTTTTCTTCTTTTTTATATCTTCGTTATGATAAACATAAATATGACTTTTATTGTCATCTATTTTCGCAATAAACGTGTACAATCGTGAAACATTATCTTCTCTCGTACTTTCAAAGCTCTATCTACTATTTTTAGAAAATTATTAAAAGTTGTAAATTGGCTTTAAACGAAACAGTGCACTGACGTGTTATAAAATATTGATAAAAATCTTGACAGTTCTTTCAATACATTCTATTTATAAATAAAATCGATGTTTTTACGACATCTTTACAAAGAATTTCTTATTTTTGTTGAATACATAGAATAGAAAATATTCGACCAAAGTTTTACAGAAAATCAAGATATATTGTAATTTATAGTACAATTTCAATGAACAGTGAGTATAATTGTTGAATAAATACATGGTTTGATAATTTTTATTATTCTGAAAATCTGTTAATACATTTTTATCGACATATTTTATATTTTTCGGTAAATATCTGATTATATTTTTATTTTATTTTTTTAAAAACATTAGGTTACTGAAAAAGTTTTGTGACCCAAAACTAGGCATATTAACTAAGTAATAAACTAAATACCTGTTTTATTCATTCATTGTATCTTGATGTGTTCACTTTAATTTAACATTTAATTTTAACCCTTCAAATTGCCTGTGTAAAATAGTGTAATACATGCATGCTTACTTTATGAAATTAGACCTCGTTCTAACTCTACTGAAGTTATAAGAAAAATTTGTACCGTATTTGGAAAACGGGCAGTTAATCAAGAATGATCCAGATGTAGTTTTAAAAATTCTCTTTAGAGGATAAATCATTAGAAGACGAATCCACATCAAATATAAATATCGATGATATTACAGACAATAATTGAAACAAATTTGAATTTACCGTATCAACAATTTGCTAAAGAGTTCAAAGTAAGTGATAAATTACAGCGTCTTAATATTTATACATTTATTATGTTACAGTTAAAATAGTAAAGCTTTTTTAATAAAAATTTTACTCATGACAAAAAATGGATCTTTTTTTCCAATTATAAATGTAGCCACCATTCACTATCATCAAATAATTCTCTATCACAAATGTTTGAAGCAAAATTGATCCTAAGAAAAATTCTTCTTTATGTTGGACTTCAAGAGGAATTATTTATTATGAGTATCTATAAGTTGATCAAGCTCTTACAGGGAACATTTACAATAAACAGCTACAAAGAATGTATAATGCATTACAACAAAAACAACTAGCGCTTGTAAATTGACAAAGAGTTTTATTTTTACAAAATAATACTGAATGTTGCGGTAATAATCAGAAAAAAGTAATTAATTTAGGATGGGAAATTCTTTTTCATCCCTTATATTTACTAGACATATTTAGATTTTTACTTATTTTTGTTTATAGATAACCATATGCATGATAAAGAATTCACAGTGATAGCGTTTAAAAGAAGTTTTTCAGTTTTGTGAAAATAAAATTTCTGAAATTTATAAAAATTGAATTTGTAAATTATTTTCTCGTTAGGAAAGGATAGTTTAATTAAAGGTGGATATTTTCACGAATAAAGTTATTTCAAGTAAAAAATATAATGTTTATATTAAAATTTCAAAAGTAACAGAAAATTTTTTGTTATTTAACATCTTTTTATAAGTGGATACTTATATGTATTATATTATAGTATTAATGAAATTTATTAACTTAATTTGAATGAACAGATTATTTTACATCATTTTTTTTATCAATGTTTTAAAAAATAATTATAGCAATTATTTTGATAATATTTTTTATAATTTATAAATTGAACTTTATGTTAATCAAATCTTTTTAATTACCTTTTTTTAAATGTTAACTTAAGTTGAAATTTTGAAAATATTTGTTGTTTATTCGAATAAAGTAAAAAGTATTAAATGTACAATTAGAAGAAAAAAATAGAAAATTACTTATTATATTATACAAGGATGTTTAAAGTTATTCCTGTAATAAATAATTTTATATATAACATATATTATAAAGACGTTATATCACGTTAGATGTTTTGATAAAATTGTAATGTTTTTTTTATTCCCTTTCATTATTATTAAATATAATGAAATTAATATTAAAATATACTTTTAAAATATTTTGATAAAAACATTGTAGCGATGGAGTCTATTTTTACATAAGGATTGTGTTGAGTATATAAACTTTAGTTGACCTGACAAGCATTTCTGAACAGTTTGTTACGAAATTCTGAGTATTTTCTGTCATATATATATATATATATATATATATATATATATATATATATATATATATATATATATATATATATATATATATATGTATGTATATAAACATGTACAATATTTATATAGGAATATCTTGTTAAATATGAACAACATTTACCCAATATTATGATTTATACGTCCCCGAGGCAGAAATACACAAGAGATAACATGAATACTATGTACGATGATGCAAATAAGAAAAGTAAGGATTCAATTTTAATATCGCATATTTGTTGTGTTATCAAATATGAAAACTTTCTTCGTGAAACAGCCTGTTTTCATTGTAGATAGGAAGAGGATTGTCTTGTATCAAATTGTAAGAAAATACTTACATTTCTTAATTAGCCTGTTATGTTCGTTTTAGCTGATGATTTTAAATTACATAATATTAAATGCATGTACGTGTTGTTAAAGTTAAAACTTATACTTCCACACGATTAATTTTCGACGAATCTGAAACAAATTCATTATTTTTATGAAATATTTTTTTGACTTTATTTTGATATAGAACAGATAACCCTTGATTTATGATAATAAAAATTGTGTGGGTTTATATTGATGGTATTTTGAGTCAAATTATTAAAATATTTACAATAATGAAAATGTATTAAAATATAGGCAAGAGTCATAATAATCTTAGTAAATATATATACATTTTTTTAAATTTATTTTATTTACAAAATGGGTAATCAAGACTCATTTTGATTTTAGATAGTCATAGATTAATCATTCATCTTTTCCATATTTATGGACGTGAGTTTAGGAGGAATGTTTGTATGAGAGTTATTTTAGTGATGTAATAATGAATATATTTGTAAATATTAACGAATCCTTGATGTGGAAGGCAATAAAATCATTATTTTATTTTTATATTTTTCAATATGAATATTGTAAATTATTATAACTACATGAAAGTATTAAAATTAAGAACGAGTAGTTTTTGAAAATAAAATTACACTAAATATATTTTCTTTGTTGTAAAATATGAAAGGGATGAAATATTTTTAAATTGCATTAAAGAAAATTAAAAAAGGTGATTTAAAAAGATGTATATAATATAATTGAATGAAAATTATCACTTTGAATTTTTGTTAAATGAATGGTATAAACTTTTTGGAAATTTCAATAAAAATCTTTGACTTTGAGATGAGGGTTACGTAATAAATATGTTAACACATAAAGAACTCGTAGATAAAAAATCAAACCAAAGTTTTGAGATATTTTCTACGCTATTTTATATATTCTGGTATTCTCGGTTATTGAAATAATAGGTTGTTTGTAAATGAATTCCAAGAATATTTAGAAGGATGGTATATCTTCGGGTTATGTGAAATATAACGAAATGTTAATTATATAATTTAATAAAGTTATATTTATATTTATAAACATTGGCTTCTTGTAACTATGAAATTTGTTTAAGGCTGGAGTAAGGGTTAATCAGGTTACTTTACTTAGAATTTAAAAAATATGAAATCTGTTAAAGATTTTATAAAAATTCGAGTGACATTTTCAAACATTCCACATAACAAAATAAATAAATTTAAGTGCTCTGAAACGTATGATTTTTAAATTTAAATAATTTCCCTTGCTGTTTTTTTTTTATTTTTCTTTATTGAATACACTATAAGATAAATCTTTGAAATAAGATTATTTCAAATGTTTAAATTATTTTCTTTTAAGAAATCTGAATAGGTTATACACTATATTATTTTATGGTAAGAATCTAAGTTGATAAATCACTATTAAAATGTAATATCGAGGATTATATCAGTAGTACGCTACTGATACATCATAGGGCATCCAATCACATATTTCTTGTGCATGCTCGGATATATACGATAGTGGGACAGTGCCACACTTACAATGAACGGATAGACAACATGTTCGCAATTCGAAAATAAACACTTCCCTGATTTTTATTCCCTAACGAGGCATGTTCACGCATGAATACACTCGTGTTATATTGATTTTTCCGTCTGTCGCGGGTCGTTGTTATCGACACACGGGACGATCGGAAAATGGAACGAAAGAAACGGTAAAATACGGACGGGTGATGTATGTATGCGTGCGTCTCTCGAGCGTGTATCAATCGAATAAGCAGGAAATCGTATCTGGTCGATCTGAGCGTTTATTTTTCTTACGAGTGTGTATTTACTATTTTTTGTTCTATTTATGTGCAGATGTAAAATAAATCAATTTCTGAAGAGTAACGTGGAAAAATGCCTGTCGTAGAAAAATGAATGTTTTTTTTTAATATTAATATAATGGCTTTCATCGATAAAAATATCGAGGAACTCAATAATATTTCTGACTTTCGATTGGTTTCGAAAAATTCTAAAGATTCCATTAGAAATCAATATAGAAATATTTCAGTATTTTAGTGACACATGGGTATTCATGAACATTTTTTTAAATTTATAACAAGAATAATATTAGAAGACCTCAATTATACAAAAATATCTTTATTATTTAATCGAAGGATAAGTTCTCATAGTAAATTTATTTCTGATGAATAGTTTATTTGAATATTAATATATTTCGGTTTTCATACAAATGATTACTCAGTCTTATACCATACATTTTATAAAAAAGTTTAATAATCACTGCCCGTTTTTTATGTTGATATGAGGTCCGTTATCATCAGACAGTTGAATTGTAAATTACACTAATTTTATTATATAGAACTATATTCTTAACAGAATTACTATTAAAATGTTTATAAGAGAATAAAGTGAATTATAAATGTTTTTAAATATGTACTTATAAATTTTTTGCAGTATTTGAGTAAGTGATTCATTTCTATAAAGTACATAAGTCAGTTCTAAATAAGCAGTATTAATATTTCGGTATTTTTTTTGATAGTATGTAGCAATCAACAGATAAATTTCTTGATTTAATTTAAAAAAGTAGTGATATTTAATTTTTTAAATATATTATAACATAATACAATTACTAAAAAAGACATTATATTAGGTCTGTGATATAAAATGTTGGATTTTTCAATTTGAAATCAAAGAAAAATCCGACATTACAAATTACATGACTAATACAATAATACAAATATTTTATGAAAATGGTTTAGGGTGTGTGTGTATATATATATATATATATGCACACACAAACTCTCTCTCTCTCTCACACACACACACACACATATATATATATATATATATATATATAAACATATATACATAAACATAAAGAGGAATATGCATACTATAAAAATAAATGTATGTAAATTTCATCAACGATAAAAACAGAAGCGCAATTAAATTTAATTGAATTAGTAAACCACTAATAACATATTATCTTAATTGTTCTTGGTTGTTTTAACTTTCACTCTATATAATTAAAGAAATTTCAATAAATTTACATAATGTGCACCTCTTCTAGTTTATGTTGAACACATAAAAGTCGATTTAATTTTCAACGTTGTGCTTTTTTCAATTTCATTTTAGTTTCTCGTGCATAGTATAATGTACGATATTTATTGTAATCGAGTTATTGAGTTTTTAATTGGGTAACAACTACATGTTTGTGTTAAACATAGATTTTACAATGTGAAATATCGCTATTTGTGTCATTAATGAATTTATTTATTAAAAATACGATGTTTTTTCAACATATTTGTCAAATCTTGACGAAATTTAAAAATATTTTAAGCAACAGTTTTAAAAGCAACTAGTGAGTTGATGTAATTAAAATGTTAAACTTTTAATCTAATTTGTATATTTGTGGTATGAAGCGGGTTTGAAATGAAATTTGAAATTTAATACACACACACACATATATATATACATATATATACATATATATATATATATATATATATATATATATATATATATATATATATATATATGAAATGTTGTTTGTGAGTGTTTGAAATGAAAAATAGAAAAAATATATTTTGCAAATTGTATTGTAGTAATTTAGATAAGTTATTTTTATTTAAAAAAGGATTTGCAATTTCTGCATTGTATTAGAAGAAGATAATAGAAACAAATAGAAAGAGTTAGAAATATTAAAACATATACAGGTACAATTAAATGGTTAATAAAATAAAGTAAACTTCAAACTTTATGTGCAATGGAAGAGAAGTTTGGAATACATATTTCAAAAATACATCTTTGTTTTCATGAACTTGGAAAAGTAGAACTTAATGTAAATTGTGGTTAAACGATTTCAATTGAAAGTAAAATCGCATTTTGGAAGATTTTCGAATATTAAAAAGAATGTTTGCAAATTATTGATTGTTGACGATCTACATAAACTGCGAGAAAATTCATAAAGTAATATAATTTATCACATACTTCTCTCGAATCATTTCTTTAAACTTGAAATGATTTTAAAGCTTAATATTGAAATACAGGGGAAAAATCGCGCTAGAATTAAATGTATAGAATATTTAATTGTATTGTTCTTATAAAGAAATTAATGCTTTACTTAACATAAAACAACATTAATGTTATTAGAATTTGTAAGAATTCGAAAAATATTTCAATGCTTAACGACGTTAATAGTATATTTGATGAATTTGATTGAAAAATTCAAAAGAAAACATTTATATTTTTTAATTAAAAGTGATATAATTATTCATAATTATACTGTTATAATAGAAATAATGTTGAAACTGAAATTTGATAAAAATTAAAACCAATCGATAAGGAAATATGGATGAATTCAAGAATTTTACTTTTTTTGATTAGTATTTATTTTATTATTTGTATAGGGTGGTCTAAGTGAGATTAAAGGGTTTAGATCATATCATTTACTATCCTTTAGTCTCATTTTGGTCATCCTTTAGAACTATTTGAGAGAAAAAAATAAATTTGATAAGGAAAAACTACAAATGAATGTCTAAGAATGTATTGATTTAATTCTCCGGAATTTTTTTTAAAAAAAATAAATTTATCCTTATAAATTACAACAAAAGATAAGAAAAAAATCATTAACTAATAAGAACCGTGTACTTATTTATTTTTTTCAAATGGTAACTTATGGTTATTTTTTTAATAAATGTATTATGAGTAGTTTTAATATATGTATTATTCTTAGGTAGAAAGTGAGTTAGTTGCAAATTAATTGTATTTAAAAATATGATTTTTAAATTTATCTAAAAGTGATATATGTATTGAAACTAGTTGTAATAGATTAATAAATATTCTTACCAATATTAAGAGTTAAACTCAATATATAAGAAAGATTATAATATTTTAACCAATAAAGATTTTAATCTAATAAATAATTTTAAGTATGAAAAATAACTAGTATTAATAATAAAATATGAAACGTAGACATAAGTGACATTGTAAATTAAATTATTGAATAAATAACATTCAAATTTTTAACAATTTTTTTGATATAATATCTACATAAAAAGCAAAATTAATTTTTAACATTTTTATATACATATTATATTTATAAAACGTAAGTAATGACCTAAAATCTAAATAGTAAAATTTAAGTAAATATTTTTGATATGTTTGATCAAACTTTAAAACTAAATTGCAAACAAATCACATAGAGGGACACAAGCATGTATTGCGAAAGTATTTTTCTTGCGAAGTAAATCATTTGGAGTGTTCATTTCTTATTCAAAATACAGAAAAGTTAAACGTCAACGTAAAGAAATATTTCCTCGTAGCGAATTCGTATTCTTTACGACGTATCGACTGACAGAAGAGACGTACGAATGGTGTGACATCGATTCGAAAAGACATCCGCAGCGGTGTCCGTCTGTGATGTCTTTGATATTTCATCCGTGTCTAATTTTCGCCAATATAATTACGGATCGAAACTTTTGCCGAACATCCGTGCATCTCCGAAAGTAAACTTTATCTAGTTTAATATTAAAAAGTACGCTCGGTACGGATTGTATTAAGCAGGTTAGTCAGATGAGACGGACAAGCGAAATTGTCGTCGGCCGAAAGACCGTTGATTAAAAAGACAGGAACGACGTTAGCGTACGCTAACTCGACAGCAGAAGTTCTCCGCAGTTATTATTAATTTTATTTTTATAATAGGGTGGATATTGTTCTCGCACGCATTAACAGATTCGTGGATGCTAAACGGTTATTATTAAAAATTTTGAATGCACGGTCGGTGGTTTGTTTCTGAAAGATTTCGTGTTGATGTGTTCTTTTTCCATTATTTGAATTCTAACCTTATTTAATTAAAAACGAATTCTGACGCGGAAATATATTTCTTCAGATTTCTTTTTCATTTAATACTAAACAGAAAAAATGGAATTTTAGTAATGATGTTGAATTTGTTGTAAATCCGAGAACAATTTATGGTATGTATTAAGATTATGTGCTTGAAGAAAGAACATATAAAATACTATCAAAATTGATTTTTTTTAAACCGACCAAGCATGTATTCGAGGTTTAAAATTTGATTTTGATTGTCCATAATTTCATTTTAACCTACGTAAAAATATATAACTTACAAGACGTTAGTTAATGTCAATTTACTTTTTTTTATAAATTTATATTTTTAAAATAATTTTGATAATCTATCATATTTATTTTACTACAGAATTTAATTAAAATGATTTATTATTTATATTACATCATTAAATTAAATTTTTGCATTTTTCAGAAAGAATGATATTTTTGGATATTATTTTGATTTTATTTAATCTCTTTCTATTCACTGCTGGATAAAGACCTCTCTCAAAATTGTCTACTTCGACCGATTCAATGCTTTTCCCTTTTAGTCCATTTGGATGAATGTTCTTATCTCTCTATCCCATATATTTATGTGCTTCTTCCTGGGCTTTCTTATATATCTAGGATCTTAAGCAATAACTTTTCTGTCCATCGGCGATCTTCTCTTCTTGCTCTATGATCGGCCAGTTTACTTTCAATTTTTTTACTTTTTTTATAACAACTGTAACTTTTGCTTCCTTTCTGATCTATTCATTTATCTTCTTATCTTTTCGTGTAATTTTCATTATACATTTTTCTGTATTTCTTTGTATTGCCTAGAGTTGTTGAACTATTTTGGTATTCAAGAGCCATATTTTAGTAACTACAGGCGAGAGAACAGGTAGGATGCATTGATAAAAAAATCTTTTTAAATATAGAGTAATATAATATGACACCATTCTATTTTTACTCTATTATTTACTTTATTTATAAATGTTCTTAAGTGTTAATGAATTGATCCAGATATACATAGTTTTCAATTATTTCTATTTTTTTTAATTCGATTATTCTTTAATTTGAAATCCATTAATCATTACTTTTGTCTTACTGAGGTTTATCATAAAATCAACTTTTTTATTTTATTCAATTCTTCTATTTTTGTAGTTCATCTGGATTTGCCGAGAAAATATTGAAGTTATCAATAAATCTTTAAATGACAAAGCATCTTTTCATTTATTTTTATTTGTCCAGATTCTCAGTTTTAGTCTCTTAAATATTTATTCCAAAGTAGATGTAAATAATTCAGCTGATATTGAAAAATCGAAATATCAAAATAAATGAAATTGATGAGTTGATAATGTTATATAAAAATTATAAAATTTATATCAGAGGGTAACTAAATTCTTGGTATTAGTAAAAATATTTTTTTTGTTAATTTGTGATCGCAAAGAAAATAAATTTATATTCATTAAAAGACTTAATTTAAAGTAGAAAAATATTGAGTAAAATTAGATTTGTTATATTTTTATCAAAATACACAAAATAAGAACATAAACAATGAAAAATGTATATTTTAAATAATTTTTGAGTTATTCATTTTTAGAAAAACTGATTTTAGTTGAATAAAAAAATAGGTTATGACAGTATCCAAAAATTTAAAAGGAGTATAAATTCTTTTTAAATTAGACTGATGATTGATAGTGAGATTGATAGTAGTTGAAGTTATAAAATAAAATAAGTCACTCTAGAGATTATAACAGAAAATTTAGAATGAAAAACATTGTGTTGTGCTACAAATAAATTTCGAACAAAAACAAGAATTTATATTTATTAACAATTTATTTTCAATTACATTTCAAAAAAATGTTCATATTATTTGTTACAAAAAATTGATCTTTTTAAATACTAATAATTTGTTCTTTTTATTTGAAAACTTACTAAATTATAATGAGAATATTAATTTGTACACTTGAGATTAATATTTTATATTAAATAATATAAGGTGTTCTGCAAAAAAAATAATTTCTGTCTAGACAACTATTTTAAATACGTTTTGGTTAAGCTTCTTTATTTATAATGAAAATCTAAATAATTAACTTTTATTTTACGTAGAAAATAATTACGAATACAAAAAACAACTTTCATGTTTCACTTAATGTTTTTGTCCGTATTTACATTTCCCAAATTAATTACAAGAGCAACGGATTATTAGCTTTAAGCCTTATTTCATATATAACTATGTTTCTTTTAACTCCCCTATGGCCGAAAATCCGAAAAAAGACGATTAAAGTTACCATTTGATAAAAGAAGAGCGTTTGATGTTCAAGAATATGACTGCAGGGTTAATTAAAAACGGATTAAAGATCAGTGGAACTTATCTGTTTTATTTTCGATTTGATGTTTCGTTTTCACTGCAAACGAGATGTACAGCAAAGGGTTTATATTCGAAGCACGTACATACGTCAAACAGGAGCTGATAAAACACACTACTCATTTCGTAATTTATTTTCCCTTTATTTGTTCAATAATAATATCTTTGTTCGGAACACAATGTCGAAGTGATTCCATTACTCGGTGCGGCGAGGAGGCGGAGATTCCAATTATATATAAAAAAGGGATGATTTATAGATCCAATATCCAGCACTGTTCATCATCGACGGGTAGTTTTTATCGGTATCATGATTTTTATTGTTATTTAACGCTCGAACTGTACCAATATTGATAAACTGAAGTATTGTTGTGAATCAAGAAGTAATTTTTCATACTTTTCAACCATCAATTACTCGGTGAAAGAAACAATGTAGACTCTTTTTAAGGTTATATAATATATTTTATAATATACACTTATTAAACAATTTCATTATATATATATATTTATAAAAAAATATTTTTTGTTTATAATTCAATATGACTAAAAAAATAATTACATATTATATTTTCCGTGTTATCTCAAAAAATAAAAAATGGAGGAAAGAAAGATATTTCTAATCAAAATCTATACTGCTAAATATAAAATTTGTTTTAATTTTGTCTTATTTTAAATTAATATTTTTGTAATTATTTTGTTATTTTTATGTGATTTAAGTAAAGACCAATAATACAAAATAAAAATACACATTTCTTTCTGGATATAAAATGATTTGTTAAAAAATTATTACTTTTAATCTATTTGTTCATTATAAAAATGTGTAAATCTTAAAAATATTATTTGACTCACATTAATAAATTATATAAAATTAATATCAATGTTGAAAGGTTAGTAGAATTTTAATTATTATGTAACGGGGTATTTTTATATTTTGACAACATATTAAATTGTGTTTATTAATTATGGTAATATTTCATTGAAAAAAACATTATATTTTATTATAAATTTCTGGTGATTGACACGGAGTTTATATATTCGCTTTGTGATCGATTTAATTGGATATATACGAGTATATATATATATATATATATATATATATATATATATATATATATTTATAATATTGATTTTATTTATTAATGAAATGATATTTGTATTTCACATTTACATATTTTTTTTAAAAAAAATAATTATTTTGAAACAGTATTTATAGAGATAACAATAGACATTAACAAAAATATTGAATGGAAAAGATACATGAGATAAGATAGTTAAATAAAGTGAATTATGCAAAAAAATAGTGGAATAGAAAAATCAATCGAAAAGGTTGAAAATATCAATAGAAAATAGTTGAACAAATTTAATTAAAAATAAGAACTGACATAGAAAAATTACATACAACAAGTGAATTTAGCTATTAATAACTATAAAGTTAACCAATGTCATTAAGAAAATTAATATGAGAACGTTAGAGTAAATATTTCATTTATAATTCCGAGAAGAATTTTTGAAACAATTTAGAAAAATGTAATGTAAAATAAAAATAGACTTTTTAAAAATTAGTAATTTTCTCTTCATCAGATTCTGATGACAATGACATGCCTATGGAATTACTTCTCATTGAATAAACTCGGTGAAAATTAATTCTTGAACATTTTTACAAAACCGTGCTGCATTGAAATGAGTGATTCATTTACGAAGAAATCTAAAGACATGAAACGTACAAAATATATATTCATACTTCTTTTTATATTGTACATATATTCATACTTTTCAAATATTACTATATTAAAAATATTTACTTGATAATTAAAATATAGACATAGTAAAAGTACACATTCCACTCATTTTAATTGTTATTATTTTTTTATATACGAGGTTGTTTGATAAGTCCGTGTAAATTCCGAAAGATAGCACCACTGGTGCATATCGAGGTTATTTTTAATTAGTAGCACCTCTTGGAAGAACACACATCAAGTTTCAGCCATATCGGTCTATTCCTTTGTGTTTGACAATCGTTGGAATCAAGGAAATCGAGTGATTGTCAAATAATGGACGAAAAAGAATTTCGCGTGTTGATTAAACACTACTTCATTAAAGGCAAAACGCCTCAGGAGACTAAACAGAAGCTTGATAAACATTATGGTGACTCTGCACCTTCGATTAGTGCGGTTTATAAGTGGTTTCAAAATTTTCGACCCTCGTACATTAATTTATTTCCCTATAGCATATATATATATATATATATATATATATATATATATATATATATATATATACTCACGGTATTATTTTTAATATGCCTATATAAAATGAAAAAAATCGAAGAATTAGACAAAATAAATCATAAAAATTGTTTAACCATAGGAAGGAAAATAATGTACAACGAATTTGAAGATTAGAGTCTCTGTCTGAAAACAAAGTTTCATTACATTGGTTCACATTTATTATAATTCAGTAATGCAGAAAAATGAGAAAATATGCATGCCAGGAATACATATACAGATAAGGGCATATAAATATCAGATATTATATATATATATATATATATATATATATATATATATATATAGGTGTGTGTGTGTATGTATGTATATACGTGTGTATAAACATATAAATATTAATATATTTTGATTAATCCAGCGAAAATTATCATTTACATTTGTTTTTATTATAAAATAGAAACGTTTTATGTAGATAATTATTCAACTATAAATAGTTACATAAAATTCGAAACGAAACTATAATTTAAACTAATATTCAATTTATAATGTAATTAAATAACATAACCTCAAAGTCAATAAATCAAAAACAGTACGTTGTTATCCTTTGCACATATGTATGTACTTCATATATTTTCACCCTACCTATATTAGTATGTATGTATGTGCATATATATATATATATATATATATATATATATATATATATATATAAAAGCGTTTGTTTAAAATGTATGTTTATATGTATTTGAATATGAATTATGTACTGTTCATATTTAATTACAAACCTTCATGTAGACATTCAGATGATTACATTAACTTTATTGAAAATATGTTCTGTATTCAGTATATGTGTGCAATTTAATTAATTAAACGACAGAGAGTTAATATTTGTTAAGATCGTTATGCTTAAATTTATTTAGAAATCAAATAGTTACTTATGAAAATATCAAAAACGCTTACGTGCTTGCCGGTTCGAATATATGAAATAAAATAATATTGCTTTCAGTTCGGTCGACTTCAATTTTCTCTGAAAGTAGTCGAATATATGATATATTAATTCATATGAAAGTAATTAATTTACAATTACTTCAAACATAATTCATTAAAGGCATTTGTATTTCTAACATGAGTGGTTAAGATTTTGTATTACTTATATGTAATAATTTCAAATAATATTTATGTTCGCGAGGTAAAATATTTAAATTTATATATATATTCATAAATATATTTGTATCTAAATGTATATAATGCACATTGCACAGTAATATATATATATATATATATATATATACACACACACACACACGGAATATATATATATATATATATATATATATATATATATATATATATATATATATATATATGTGTGTGTGTGTGTTTTGATTGAATTCTAAATTTCAATATATTTTGGATTTATAGATACTGAAAAGGTATTCAATTTTATTAGCAAAATATTAGGTCGTGTTATATGAAATGTAGGATTATTATACCGGAAATAAAATAAAAATCAAACATTTTATATTACATAACCTAATACTTGTTTTATATACTATTAGTATTCAAGGTTAAAAAGATATTTATATAGAGTTGTTCAGCAACATTCACAAAAAACAATTATTAATAATATTTCACAAAGAAATAGGAAAAATTAATTGAAAAAGATGTTATAAAAAAATATATATATATATATATATATATATATATATATATATATATATATATATATATATATATATATATATATATATATATATATATATATATATATATATATATATATATAGATTAATTACTGAATTACTTTAATTGTCTAATGATATCAAATTCATAAATACTTGAAAAAAATAAAAGAGATGATTGGAAAATATTTATGTTTACCTGGTATAAGTGATTATCAAGGATAGATAATTCACAATGAAATTAAAAGAAGATGCAATGTAGGTTATATTCAGATAATAAACATTTTAAATATAAATTAGAAAAAATAAAGCAAAGTTTGATGTAAAAATTGGAGGATATGTTACCAAAAGGAGAAACAAATCGAAAATAATAATAATTAGAAATTATGCATTGAGAATAAGCACAATAAATCTGAAGAGGTTAATGAAGAGACCAGGTGAACAATTGTTAATTTGTGGAAAAGTGAGAATATGTTTGTTCAATGTGAAAAGAAATAAATAATTTGAAAAATTGAAATAATTTGAAAAAGGTTTTTATGTAATAGTAAATTCGAAAATGTTTTATATATATATACATATATATATATATATATATATATATATATATATATATATAGGGTCATCCAAATGTGAAGCCTAGATTTGTGTTTTATTAAAAAGAAAAAAAAGGAACTATACACATATTTCTTTTTAATGAAACACAAATTTAGGCGTTACATTTGGTTGATCCTGTATGTGTAAATAGTTATTAAGAAAACTGCTAATATAAATTACAACTTAATGAGTATATTGATGATAATAAAAGCAAAAATAAATTCCTTAGAGAATAAAACAGAATTTATTACATTGTATGGCGATACAATTTTCTAGTTGTAGATATCATTTCATATCGAAGTATTAAAAACATATATTGTTTCTCAGTATTCGTTGATTTCAGTCCGCTAGTGCTTGTATAATAATAGAACAGAATGGGATCTTATGACGGCACATAGAGACGTTGTTATTTCAGATCAGTATATGTTTGTTTCGACGATGTGAACATGCACATACAGAACAGAGACAAACAAAAGCTCGCCTGCTGAACAAACGTTCGTACGACAATATGTACAAAGACAAGAAAATAGAAGAGAATACTGCACAAGATGATATCAGGTAGCGTAGCGTACACCTGAGACCGGATTTACGTGATGGCCTCCGCTACTCTGGGACCTCGAAACCACTTTATCTGATTCAGAAGCGTTAAACATCCGTCATGAATATCGAGACGTACGAAACACTCTCGAGTGTTGTGTTATATATTTTTTCAGTGTCTTCTTTCTGTATTCTCATTTACCTGTCGTTGTGTGCTATACACACACACGCAACCGAGTTATATACAACTTTACATACACACACAATATATATATATATATATATATATATATATATGTATATATATGCTTGTGTTATTTTTCGTATAAATCGAACGATTACAATACCATCTTCTGATAAGATCGTTCGTTTCAACGCAACCGAAAATTGAGTGTTTGTATAACAATGTGTATCGAAAAAGATTTCGATTTCGAAAAAATATCCGTCTCGAGAATAAATATTTGTATCAAGTATTTGATTTTTTCATTTAAATGCTTTGAAAAGTTAATGTATTCATGTCTTTACGTTTATATATGTATATAAATTAGACAAACAATTGTGCACTTTTTCAATTTTAATGGGTTTGTTGGGATTTTCATAATAATACATTCATTGAGAGAATAATTTTATTTAAGTATATAATCATATTTCAGTTAAAATGGAAACACAATTATGTATGTTAAATTTTAATTAACAATACTTTAAAAAATTAATAACCATAAAATAGTATCTTTATAAAATTTTAATTTATATAAAGATAATGTAAAATAATATACATAAAATTGAATGAGTTTCAGTATTTTTTTTTTGTTTTGATAAAGAGTTATTTTTCGCTAAAAATAAAAAGTCATATCATGAATTAAAAAAAAATAAGTTCTAAAAATCTTTTATTATTTGCAATAATTACTAAGCATTCCGAAAAATTTTTTCAATGTTTGTTGAGTATTAAAAAGAATTAGTTTCTTTTTTTAAAAAAAATATGAAGACTTTTTGGAAAGTATTTCATCGATTAAATTGATATCAAAAATTTCAGTTGAAATATGTTTTCAATAACGATATTGTTATTAAAAATATAAATATTTTTAGTATATTTTTTATATTAAGAGTTTTTTTAAGATAAGATCATTTATGAAAATATTTTATTAAGATTCCATTTTATTAAAATTTCATTGGAAATCATTTATTAAACTAATAAACCCCGAATAAAAAAATATCACCATATATATATATATATATATATATATATATATATATATATATATATATATATATATATATATATATATATGTATATGTATCAAATGGTAATTAAGTGTGATTACATTTAAATAAAAAAAATTCGATATATCAATTTATCAAAATAGTTGTTCATAAATAATCTTTAAAATTAGTATACAAAATCGAAATTAATTAGCCGCAACTAAAAACCATGATAAATTAATATAATATAATAGATTAATTTATATTTTATGTTTCTATTTTACATGGAAGTATGAAATTTATATAATATATTATTAAATATATATTCAGGTAGTAAATATAATTTCCAGTATTTATTTATATACAATAAAATATCGATCAATAATGAATTAAAATATTTTGTAAATATTTACATGAAAATCTTTATTTTGTTTTTTTATAAAAATATCTCATGACATTTTTCCTATATTTTGTAATATTTTTCGCAATGAAGTATTTCCTTTATTCAAATTCATAATAAAAACATTATTCTGAACCAACTATTTTGTCACAAGTGAGTCTGAGTTGTGCATGACATGTTTTTGAAAACAGAATAGTTTGTTTTCCTGCTCTGATAAAAACTTAAATTAAATTTAAAACAAGTAACGTGCCTTATTTACTTTGACTATAAAGCGACTTTATCTGACTGGTTTCAAATGTTCAGAGAAAAACCAATTTCACAGACGACATTTTATATATACACACAAATATATATATATATATATATATATATATATATATATATATATATCTGATAAAGTTGCAAGTTAACTCCATGGGGACACACAAGTTTTCGAAACGAGTGTGTGAATTTAAGATTTTTACCCCTTTCTAACTGTTTAAAATAATACTTTACTAGAATGAGGAGATAAGTATAATATATTATTCTTAATGTTCACAAAATTAACTTATAGGACATTGAATTAGTGTTTAGTTTTCTTTTTTAACAGAAGTTTATTCGTAAATTCATGTGCAAACACTGTTTTAGTAAAATACTATATATTGTAAGTTTTAAAAAAAGTAGTTATATGTAAAATTATAAATTGTGCTAAATATAAATGTTCCAAAAATAATCTCTATGTACTTAGGCTATATTATTGTATAATATATTTTATATATGTATATATACATACACAAACAAATATATATGTAAAAAATGATTAAAAAAATAATTCAATTATAATAAATCTAAAAGAAAATTATTGTCTTTGAAATAACAGTTGATATATCTTTTATTTTATCATTAATTTTTGACATTCTTATCAATAAACAGAAAAAGTCACCATCTGTTAAATAATTATAATTGAAAATTTTAATTTAAACATTAAATATATTTTGAAATATTTAATAAATTTTATTAAATATATCTTCATAAATATGTTTAAATATATAAAAGAGAATATATTATAGAAACGTCAAAAAAGCAATTTGGAACTTGTTTTTTAATAAAAATATTAAATGAGTTTTTTTACTTACATTTCATATTGCGAAAGATCAAATGTGACTTACTTATAAGAAAATACAATCAATAAATATCATATTAAATAAAGCATAAATATAAACATTTTTTAATGTAGACATAAGAAATATTTTATAATGAATAACATATTGTAATATAATTAATGTAAATATTATACTTTCATTTATACGTTTTCATTCAAAACAGGGATTTTACTTATAATGTTTTAATTAACTTTGAACATTTTAATATAAAATTTAATAGATGAAAACAGGCAAAATTTTATTTATTATAAGCTGTAGATTTTTGGTTAAAATTAGGATTTATTTACTTTTTTAATATAAATTATGATAATATTGGATTAAAGTGAAATTTGAATTTTATAATATACATGTTTTCTTTTAAATAATATATATATATATATATATATATAATTTTAGTTGAAAAAATTAATTTACATTACATTAAAATTAACTAAAATATATTGAAAATAAAAATCATGAATATATTGAAGTTAAAAATCATAACCTAATTCATTGATATAAAAAATAAATAAAGTACTTAGAAAAAAGTTTTTCCTATATATTTTCATTGAGAAAAAAGTATTAATTAAAATTAGATATAATTAAAGCACCTTTATAAAAAACAGATTTATAAAAAGTGAATATGGATAATTATAAGAGTAGGTTATTTAAAATATTAAGAAAAATAATACTGCCTCTTAATCATTTTAAGTATTTAAAAGAATAAAAAAATAGACTACGCAATTATTCATAAAACAGCAATTTAAATTGCATACATGGGTCACGTTTTGTAATCAATCAACGTGAGCACGTGTTTTCAAATATGACTTTCCGCACAGGTCATATAAACAACAATGGCGAAATTAAAAAAATAAATATGTTACATACTCTGCGCTAACAACATTTTTCAATGGCTTTCTAACTTTACATTTTCAACCGTAATAGCACGCAACATGGCTTTGTCGGAACACAAACATGTTCCGGTTTACTTAATTAGTGATCATTTATAATAATTATGAAACGTGGCGATCATCGATCAGGTTATAAATTAATAATGTGAATTTGTAGACAGTCAATGAGTATGTATACATATATAAATACGTACATAAATGCATACATACATATGTATATATATATATATATATATATATATATATATATATATATATATAAAACCTAGAATGATCTATCATTGAATAAATTGTTTTGAAAATTTTCTCAATTTCAACATCATATCATTTAATCATCTTATATTTTCAGTTATTTGTTTTATGCAAAGAATGCAGAGTTTATGCCAGGCTTTCGTTCTATTTATAATATTGAAAAAAAATTAATTGACTAAATATATGGTTAAGAGTAAATGGTAAGTACATTAACAAAATTAGAAATGAAAATATTGTGATCATATTTAAAAAAATAGAAGACTTCGAAATCTTTGATTATAAAATAAAAGTGATAAGAATAACCAACGGTCATCAACTTAATATAAATAAGACTAAATAAATTACAAGAAGTGATTTGTGGATTTTTAAAAGTGGAGCAGAAAAAATTGTAAATATGTTATTTATAGTTTGGTTTGTTTTTAATTCATTTTTATATTTATAAATCACTCATTCTAAGATTTTATGAAAAAAATGTTTAAATATTAAACGATCAATATTCAACATAATAATAATGATATAGATTGAAATTTGTAGTAGTAAATAAAGTGAACAATGAGTGATTAGTGGAAATTTTATTTTTTTAAAGAATGAGTAAATATAATATATGTTTTTTTTGGTTATATAATTAATGATTAGTGGAATCAAATTATAAATATAAAAAATAGAGTAAAAAGTGAGTAAATCATACAAAAAATATCTGATTGTAGAAATTGAAATTTGATGCTAAAAATTAAAATTTTCTTTTTTTAACTTTTCTTATATAGAAATCTAAATAATAGATTTTAAAAAATATTTGAGATTTTTCAAATAGGGATATAGATATTAGGAATTACTGTAATTGTCTTGGGCAGATTGTGTAAAAAATATTAAAGTACTGCTTAGAATAGGTAATACATGTGAATTAATAAATATACTGAGGAGGAGGAATTTAAACACCCTGGAACTTTTAAAAGTATCGTTCTGTGCACTTAGATTTGTAAAAGAGTAAAATATAGGGTTATCCAAATATGATGTCAAGATGTATATTTTATTAAAAAGAAGCATGTGTACATGGTGGTGTATAGGGAAACATGTGTATAGATTCTTTTATTTCTTTTAAATAAAACACAAATCTAGGCGTCACATTTGGATGACCATAAATAAAAGAAGAGAAGGCTGAAATGTTACTAATTAAAAACCTTTGTATAATGATTTGGATTAATGAAATTTTAATTTTTTAAAAAGTACTCTATAAAGTGTAAATGTAACATTTAGAAAGACAAACAAAGAAGTGTAGATGAGATTTTTAAAATTTCAATTTCACAAGTTAATGATCTTCAAATATATTATTTTTTTTTAAATTATAAAACAGGAATTATATATATATATATATATATATATATATATATATATATATAGAGAGAGAGAGAGAGAGAGAGAGAAAGAGAATAAATATTATACTAAAGAATCTAGATGAGTGAGTGTTCTAAAACTAAAACTGATTTGTATCAAGCGGTGTGAGAGGAACGTGAGTCGCGAGATATCAGGAATGGGGAAGAACGTGTATGAGAGTCACTCGTGTCAGTCATGCAAAGCACGATCTGAACATTCCACCGTGATTTATATGAGAGTGTGTGTATGTATGCTAGCGAGGAGCTATATTGCATATCATGTGTTATGTAGATGCATTTAATACAAAGGGCGCTTTATATCATTACAGGTGATACCACTAATTTAATCATGTACTACACTTAACACAGATTTATGACGTCGAGTGACCTTTTTACCTCACGAGATGAACGATGTACAATATTATTTAATTAATGGTAATTTGTGCTCGACACTTTTCAATATTGATTTTTTTATATGTTGACATATTTATAAAAGTTTAAAGGTCTTATTGTAAATTGTGTTTAGTATAATTATATATAAAATATTATATTGAAATTATTTTCATAAAGTTAAATATTTTTTACTATTTTATTCTCAACTAATACAATTATAAAATTCCATTTACTACTATATAAAATAATAAAATCTTTTGTTACAAAATTTTTTTATAATTAAAAATAAAGAGAATATAATTATCTGATGTACTAGAATAATTATTTTATTAATGTATTATATTATGATAATTTTTTTAGCAAAATACTGAAAATCGTCTTTGAAAAAGTTAAAACATCAGTTAAAATCAGTTATAAAATATTAATTTAAATTAGAATTTTTAAAAAATTAACTCAATATGTTTAAAATATTTGTATAGGTAAATTAGTATTGTTTAAATTAATTATTAAATAAATTATATTATCATCAAAATTATTCAATAACAAATTAATTAACAACTGAAAGAAATTCATAAAATTAATTAAATTCAAAAATTGAATATTTTTATTTAAGACAAAAATTTGATATAAAAACAGGTAACAAATGTTTCTTTTTGGTTTTATGTTACTGCATACATTTATTCAAGTAAATCATTTGTAAGTTGAAGTAGTGAAATTCTGAAAAATGAAAAAGTTTCGGAGTTCTTAGACAGCTCATTTATTATATCTGCAGTTGAGATAAAGGTAGTTTTATTTATTTTTTACCTTTTTAATACACTGCATAGATGTCATCATATTAAATAATGTGCATTTAAAATACATCAATTAATTTTATTTTATAAAAAAATATTTGCTTTTTATAATTTAAATAATTATTATATTATTTTATATTAGTTTACAGTATTTTTATCTCTCTCTCTCTCTCTTTATGTATGTATATGTTATTTATTTTTATGTTGTGAAATTCATTTCAAGAAATAATTTTATTTTTTTGTATTTAAATAAAAGATATAATATATGTCACAAATATAAAAAATAAATTTGAATGATTTTTAAAACTATTGTATGGTGTAATGAAATATTTGAATCTGAACTAAAAAAAAGCTTATTAAAAAAAATTAAGTTGAAATAATGAAAATTTTTGTAAAATTAATGATAATAGTAATATATTACATAATACATAAAATGTTTTTTTCTGTGTTAGTTTTTTGTATTCAAATTGCATATTATAATTTTTTAAAAATAATTTTCAATGTGGACAAGTACGAGTAAATATATTTTCATATTAGATTTTTGTTTAAATCACATAGCTAATGAAATTTAAATAAATATTACATTAACTAAGAATTTGAACTAATATATTTGTATGTTATTTATATAAAATGCAATATATATTTCAATAAATATACTTCAGAATATTACACATGATTAGGCATATAAAATATTTTAATACCTGCAGATATTTTATGATCACGGTTCTGAGTTGAATTATTGAGAAAAAACAGTTTGGAGTATCGATATGTTTATAAATTTTCTAGATAATGAATAAAAAATATGAAAGAGAGTCGTAGTGAAGATGGAAATATCAAAAGATTGAATAATTGACAAATATAAGCTCGAGTTGTAGTTACTGTTCAAAATAATAACTTAGTTTAAAATAAATAAAAAAATATCCAAGTTAAGACAGATATATAAAATATTAGAATGAATATAAAACATTGTTTTTAAAAATAAGTAATATTCATAATCAAATGTTAACTGCTAAATAGTATTATATAAATATATATATATATATATATATATATATATATATATATATAATTTAAAAACATGGATAAATACAATAATAAAGAACAATAAATTATTATTCTCTAAAGAACATAATTTTTTTTAAATTTAATAATACTAATATTGTGAAATTATTAAAAGGCAACTTTCTAATAAAATCAAATAGAATAATTGTGCATTGATTTCGTATGACTACACAAATTACGGGAATCGAATCTGTTCGATTAGCAAACTTTGTGACCGCAGAATGTCCGCGGTTGAACGGAATCGAAACTGTCTGCCGACTAATTTTCATGCTGACCGATTCTCTTGCATTGTGAGATTCGACAGCAAGGATTCCGTTTTAGAAAATCGGTTCGTTCGAACGACAGATTAATGAAATGACTTGGGTTCGTTTCTCAATTGTAACATTTATGCTGATATTAACGATATCATGTTGAAGAGTATAATGTCTATTGAACACCGTATGTACTTCATCTAGGTAATTCAAGATAATATTCTCATACAAATTTTATAACATTTCAAAAAGAAATATTTATTATATTTCATGATGTTAGGCACTAATCAAATTAACATTTTATAATGCAATTTTTGATGGTGGTATGATGATCAAAATGAGTATTAATGAATGAAAAAACATTAAATGATTATTGAATATTTTTATGCAATTTTGTGGCGTCATTTTTATTTAGTCATTTGTGTAAAAAGAATTTCTTTTTTTAAATGGAAAAAAAATTATATAAATTTTTTAGCTTAGAATTTAAATGATCAAAGAATCTGTATTTACTATTAACAAAACTCAAGCAAGATCACAATTAATTCAATATAATTTTTATAATCCGTCCATTGAAAAATACTAGTAAAATATTTTAATATGTCATAATGAAATGATTTTTTATTCTTTATTCTGTAATTAAGGTGAATTTATTTTTATATAAATTTATTATCAACCCAATACTACAAGATATTGTAAAAAAGTGTTCAATAATTATTATATATACTTTTCACTTTATTTATTTATAAGCTGATTTGCATTTTGATGGAAAATTCATCATCATTGGATTTTATATTGCAGCGTTTCGCTGCTGATGGTATTTCCATCGAAATAAGTATTATTTTATAAATAAATAGAGTGAATAATAAATAATTATTAAATACTCTTACAATATCTTCTCACGTTGGGGCGATAGATTATTAATTTAATTAATTAAACAGGTTGTAACTTTATACATACATACAAACATACATACATATATATATATATATATATATATATATATATATATATTGCCTGAATTTTATATTATGATAGAGTTATGTGTTTAATAGGCATGAGCATGAGTTATTTTTTTAAGTTTTATAAATTATATAAAGTGTCCAAATGTGAGGTTAGGAAGTAATTTATTAATAAAATACAGTTTTTGAAAGAAAAATCTTTTTTATTGATATCAATGTAAAGTATAGACATGGGAATTATGAATAGAATACAATTTCAGCCAAAATGGCCTCTTTTACCATGCCAGAAGACGTCCACTTTTTTGTTGAAATTTTGAAGCACGCTTTGCAATAAATGATGCTGAGTTTCAGTTATAGCTGTACGAATTTCATACTTTGAATCGTTGTTGATTTGTTAATATAAACCTTATCTTTCAAATAATTATATAAGAAGAAGTCTAACAGTGTTAAATCACAAGATTTAGGCGGGTAATTAACATCACCATTACGAGAAATTAAACGGCCATTGAATTTGGTTGTGAGTAAATCGATTGCCGCACAAGTTATATGACTTGTGACACCATCTTGTTGAAACCACATATTATTGATATCAATATCTTCAAGTTACGGTCACAAAAAATCTGTTATCATGTTTTGGTAATGCACCGAATTAACTGTAACACGAACACCTTACTTATTTTCTAAGAAGTATGGATCAATGATGCCTCCAGTTCATAAACTACACCAAACAGTGACTTTTTGAGAACATAATTGTTGTTTAACACTGAATTTTCGATTTTCACTTCTACATATGCGAACATTTTGTTTGTTTACATGACTATTTAATTGAAAATGCGATTAACCAGTGAAAATGATTTTGTTAAAACAATCATCATTTTCTGTTTTTTTCTTTTGATACCAATTAACAAACATATGACACAAAATATTCCCATCACTAAAATTTACCAAGTTTTTAATAAACAAATGTTAAATAATGACAGATCAATATTTAACATTTCATCAAATAATAGCTAATTTACTTCCTAACCTCAAATTTGAATACCTTATATTTTTCAGAGTAAAGGATTTTAACAATTTAGGTCTTTTTATGGTTTACATAAAAAAATATTCAATAGAATTCGGATTATAATTTAAATAATGATAAAATATCTGCTGGATTAAATTTCAATTTATTTTATCTATAAATATATCAATATTTTTTTTAATAAGGGTTTAATTAATACGAAATACACATATTTAAAATATTCATGAATGATGAATAATTTGAGATTAGCTGTATCGACTGTAGATGCAAGTTAAGAAAAATGCTGTCCAATGAAAAAGAATGATTGAAATCAGTATAACAGTATAATTTATTATATATTTATATAAGTTCACAGGTATATATATATATATGTATATGTAAGTATATAGACATATATACACTTGATGTGTGTATTCGTGCGAATATGTGAATGTGCATATACAAAATGGCAATATGGTTTGTTATAAATTTCATTTTAAACAATTTATCATTCGCGTCGCACGAACAAATTATTTTTTGCGTGACACGAACGTCGTTATTTCACGCCGGAAAGATCGTCACAACATTATAATAGTTCACAAACAAAACCGGTGCGCGCAACAATACGTTCAAGCTGATTTTATGACTTGTCAGCATAAAACATTAACAACATTTACAGCGTGATTAATGCGTTACGTGCATTTATTAGGAGCGCCATTCAAAAATGGTAACTAGTTAACTTTCGGCCGACTTGCCACATGTTCGAATTCCTCAAATTCATAAATTACGTCGTGCCGTGATTAAACTTCATTACAACTTCAACGCTGCTTATTTATTGGCACCGTAGATGTTCATGTGTGAAGTAGTTTATCTTTTATATATACCTTTATGAAATCGATTGTATTCTTATATATTTTTTTAATAACCTTTATTAACATAACAAAATTTTGATCGAATAATGTACGAGCATATTGCTTGAACATTATTATTTATGTTGTAAGTAAATTTATAATTTAATTTCCATTCCTGAAATCATAAAGTATAATTGAAATTTTTAAATTTACTACAGGGTTTTTCAATAACAATGTCGGAACTTTAACAGTTGGTGGCAGCCATGTTTGAATTTTTTTAGCTCATTTTGACATTTCAACTCAATATAGTTTGGCAAATTATCATTGAACGATTAATACTTCAACAACGCTTAGAAATTGTAAAAACTTCAATAGACTTAGTGAAACGAAAGTTTAATGAGTCCATTATTTTACGAAATAGGCCCATCAAGATCATATGACTTAAATCCATTATTTTATATTGGGTTATGTGAAATCATTGGGTTATCCTGATAAACCACAAATAACAGAAGCATTAAAAATAAACATTGAACGTGTAGTTCATTGAATTGGACCACAATTATGCGAAAGAATGACTAAAATTGGGTTAAACGAATGCACTATGTCAAGTGAAGTCGTGGTGGTCATATGAGTGAAATTGTGTTCCATCATTAATACTATAGAATGTGCTTAAAAATAAAAAAATAAATAATTATATATATTTTTTTTATTTTCATGTAAACTTTTGAAACGCCTATTAGAAAGCCCTATATATAAGAGCGTATTTTAGAAGGTTGATATAAAATTTAAATCTTAGTTCGATTTTAAAATTCGTAAGTATATCAGTTTTTTAATAGAATGAAATCGTGAATTATTTAAATTACTGTAGACATAATTGTTGTAAGAACATTTAATTTGTTTTTGTATTGAAAGTACAATCGATGTATGTCAAAAAGAATAAACAGTATATTAGAGGTGAATAAAAATTAATTTTTCTACAAGCAAGTGATTGTAAATCAGAATCAGAAAAGAATTATTCTGATACTAAAAGAGTGATTGTAAAAAAGTGTTATTCGATTTTAAATGAATGGCATTGAAATTGAATAATTGTTTTCATAGTTAAAAACACTTAATTTTCAAGTACTGTTTGTAAAAATATATTGAAAACTTTTAATTAAGTATAAAATTAGTTGTTTTTAAATCGAGTTTTCAATTATTAAAAATATTTCTGAAAAGATTAATTTTAGATTAAATCAATTGGACTAATTTTTAAGTACAGAAAAATGATTTATAAAAATGTATGGATAATTGAACGTTCTTAAAAAAAATAAAATATAATATTTACACTTGAGATATTTTTGGCTTTGTTCATCGTAATAACAGCGATGATAATGATAATATTTGAATTTTATTGTAAAGTAAACTATAATTCTCTACTAAAGAATTTTCGACAAATTTAATATTAATAATAAAGAAATATTCTTGTATACTGGAAATTTGAAATATATTTAAAAATTCAATATTTTTATGTTATATTTTTTGAATAAAAATAATTGAACAATTGTGATTTCACGTGAATATGAAAAGGTTTCAATAATAGTTTATTGTATATTTCATTCATTGATGCATGTTCTAATGCTAGTGCCATTATCATCACTGCAGAAATTCAAATGAAAAGGTTAGGAAATAATTTTTATAGAGTTAAATATTATTTGGTTTTTAAAATTTCAATTCAATGAAAAATTTAATTTTTGAATACGCAAAGAAAATTAATTTCGGAAACCAACATGACATTAATAGTAATTATATAATAATTATATAGTAATAATTTTGAATAGATTAGTAGGTTAATGAAATATTATATATATATATATATATATATATATATATATATATATATATATATATAATATGTGTTAGTCTGTAATCATATGCTTGTATAGTAGAAATACATATGTGTTTAAACGTTAGCCATACGTGAAATATAGTATAGTGCAAAAGAGAATAGACAGAGCATAGAAACATACTCATTATATCTCCCAGCGACTCCCTGCCAACTTTGAAATTAGTTCACAAATACAGAAGATATTAGAAGGAATACTGAACACATGTAAGTACGCATGTATGCTATATATAACACAACTGATACAAACTTTAGCTAAACAAGTCATGTCCCTAATGTTAACAAATAGTTTGGAACTAATCAACTATACGAACTAATCAATCGAGAATAATGTACATAAAAACATTTATCGATAAGTTCACGCTTCTGGGGCGATGCAAAGCTTCTGATTGGTTTTTGATTTCATTTAAAGCAACACTTGAATACACATACAATATATATATATATATATATATATATATATATATATATATATATATATATATATGGCAGTATTAGAGCAGAAACTTTCTTATGACACCTAAAAATATTTTGTACGTCGAATCGGACATTATGTACGAACATAGTGAAAAGAAACTTTTTAATACTCATTCGTTTTAACTGCACACCTTTGACCTATAAATCTATAATATCGTTTCTTTTCTTTTCTACTTTAAAATAATGGTTTTTATAGCAGATGGTTATTTAAACTGTCTATTTTATCATATATATATATATATATATATATATAATTTCAAAATTCATATCTAGTACTTTTAATTTGATAAACTATTCATAGTAAAAAAATAAGTATATTTTGTAGTAGTTATATATATATATATATATATATATATATATATATATATATATATATGTGAAAATAAAAATTATAATTAGAAATTATATTAAACCCCGAATAAAAAAATTATACGTTTAAAAAGAATGAATAAATAAAAAGGGAGCATATTAATTATATTTAATATAACATAAATTATTGAACGTAGAAAAGAAATCCAAATTCAATTTATCTTTCTTATACAAAGGTGAGTTTTCAATGAATTATGATTAATTTATATTAGAATAATTTCATTTTAACTACAAATTTCTTTTGATATGCTTTTTTCACCTTTTATTGTGCACATTGTTTTTTATTATATAAACATTATTATTTTTTTATTAATAATAATTAAACATCAATATATATTTCAATAATATTTTTTTATTTAAATAGAGATTATTGGTTTTTTAAATAAGTATTCCTATTTTTAATAGAAAATTTCTAATACGACTGGAATTTAATAAGTTACAGTGCAAAATATAAAAATTATAAAATTAAATATTTTATTTTAAATATGGTATAAATAAATGATATAAATTCTAAGATCACAAAAAAAACTAGTGATATACAAATGTAAATATAGGCATGATTATTAGTAAAAAATAAAGTGGGATAGGAAAACAAAAAAAATCAGTTATAATTGAAAATAATAGAGACATATTATATAGTATTTAAATCGGTTAAAAATAATTTCAAAAGATTTACATAGACACATACATACATAAATACACACACATACACATATATATATATATATATATATATATATATATCATCATCTCCAGCCCACATCAGCCCACTGCTGGGCGAAAGCCTCGTCGAATGTCATAATTAAAAAAAAAGAGTTTTCTGAGCCTCTTCCATTCTTTCCTGTCACTTGACAATCTCATCCAACCTTGCCCTCCACAATATTTCACAATTTCCTTTCTCCATTTTTGATGTGGTCTTCCTTTGGGTTTTCTTTTATCTCTTGGTCTCCATTCCGTAACAATCTTCGTCCATCTGTTGTCCTCTCTTCTCGCTATATGTCCTGGCCATGTCCATTTCAACGATTTAACTTGCTCTATTATATCCATTATATATATATATATATATATATATATATATATATATTAAGAAATTAAAAATACTTATGTATGTAAAGTAATGAAATAAAAACTTCCCTTACTTAGTATACATAAGTCATATAAAATTCTGAATTAATATAACATATTATATCAAAGAGTTTAAAATCAATAGTTGACAATAAACGAATGAGCTTATTAATGTAAAATATATGAAAAATAATGACAATTTGCTTCAAAAACAATTATGATTTCATAATTCATCCCCTTGAATGTTTTTATTATTGTACATGTAATAATGTAAACAAAACTGCTTACACATTGAAATGTTGAAAAGTTCACATGTGTACATAAATTATATACACCAATTGCATGTGATACATAATAAACTCTGCAAATAGACACTACGAGTATTTTTATATTTTTCTGAAATGTTTTAAAATTTGTTTATGTTATTTATATTATTATTGATTCAAATAAAAGATTCAATTTTACCAAAGTATTTTATCAGTAATTTTTATGTAAAACAATGAAATCTGTTCTTAACGTCAAAAAAAATTAGGTTTCAAGTAATTCAGACAAGTGTGGAAAGATCTACGCGAAAAATTACAAAAGTAGAATAGATAGAAAGCACACCTATAATAAGAATAGTACAGAAGATAAGGTGAAAATGACCAGAACATATTTCGAAGAGAGAAGGCAATTGGAAGATAACAGAAATGATTGATTGGGAATCAAGAAATACAAAGAAGCCAAAGAAGAGACTGATAAACAAATGAGGAAATAATATCACCGGAAATTTATGAAAAAAATCAGACGATAGATTATTTAAATTGAAGAAACTGAATCAGATTATTCAAAAATTGAATTGGGAAAGACCATTATTCAATATTGAATTGATAAAGGTTGAATAATGATGATTTATATTATCATCATATGAGCTTATATTAACTCTTTGCTGAGCAAAGTCTCATTGATGTCATTATTTACTGGTACTAGGTTATATTCCAGACATGTTGATGAGAAAATTATATATATATATATATATATATATATATATATATATATATATAGAGAGAGAGAGAGAGAGAGAGAAAGTTTATGATCGTTGTTAAAATATTTAATTTAAAATATTTTTTTAAATTCTGTGGACATTGATTTTACACTGATGAATAAATCTTTAATAAAATCATGTCGTTCGATATTATTTATGTTACTATAACTTTATGATCAGAATTGTTTTTTGAAAAAATATCAATAATTTATCGATCAAATCTAAAGTTGAAAAATCGTAAGAAAGTTTAATTTCATTCTTTATAAAATTTTTTCGATTCATTTCTTCATAATCAAATTTTCAATCCATATATATGAATTCTTCATTGGGTTTTTCTTGAAATACGATAAAAACATATTACTCTATCTCATTTTGTTCCAGTTAGACTTTTTTTATTAAACTGAAAATTTTTAACGTATAGCAAGTTTATCATTAATTTCTAAAATAACAATACTGCTATGTCTTATTTTGTGAACAAATTTTAGCGTTTTTTTTATACGGAAATAATAATAATTAAAATGGATTGCTTTAAAAATTACAACGATATTATTTTAAAAGGAAATATTTAAAAGTATTTGTTATTTTGAAGTTAAAATAAAATATGTAGGCTCATTTAAATGTGAGGTTTAGATTCATGTTTTATTAAAAATAAACATGTGTAGAAATAAATATTTTTTTTATATACTATAATATAAAAATTATTGTACAATACAGTATATTAATAATAGTGTTAACAGTACGTATATTTTAAAATGTTAGAGAAAGATTGGAAAATATCCGATTATCAGAATATATATAGACTACTGAAATGAATAAATCATTTGAGCTTTCGAGTCAAACATATTGATTTAAGCGAACAGAGAGAATGATATAATTTTACTAGAAAAAGCATCTAAAAAGGCACACTAGCCGTAAATAAATTATTGGATATACGTATTATTTAGAAAATAATAATATTACAATTCGAGTTCATCTTAAACTAACACTCGGATGCTTCGATGGACGTCTGTGAAATTTATTCACCATGAATAAGGATCGTACGAGAAAGCACATTCATAAATGTAATCCAATGAACCTTTTCAATATGTTTCTGGTCTAGTTATTTGGAACGTCGTATATCCGTATAAATAAATATACATCAAGGAGCTGTCTGTTTATACTAACTGAACGTCACTTGATTTTCTTTCTAGATAGATATTGATTGCAGTTCATAACACGGTTGCCAAACGGAAAAGACTCACGCGCTGATTTATTTACATACCTACATATATATATATATATATATATATATATATATATATATACATGTATCTATCTGCTCCTATTCTATTACGTGACGGCTATAAATATGCCATAATTGGACATCGCGCAGAGGTGCGTTCCGTATTTGCCGCTGTTGGTTGAAAGCATTGAAAATAGAATGTTTTATGTGGGAAAAACGCGGCGTGCGTCGTTTCGTGCTCAATAGGAACATGGAATTAAAATTTATGTATTACACGTCTTATATGCGATATATATATATATATTTATATATATATATATATATATATATATATATAATTCATATATACATAAATTTTCATCAATGTTTAAGGTAATAAATAAACAAAACATTAAAGAAAATATTATCGATCTATTTTCATTGTAATAATAATAATGTAATAGGTTGGTTCTAGATAGATAGTAATATATGAAATTTGTCATATTTTTTCTGAACGTTACCATCAAATAAAAATAGAGAAAATAAGTATATGTTGTGTTATTTAGAATTAACGATTTTGTGTATGTAAAATTTTATCTTTATTGTGTTGAGTAAATTTTCTATTGTAATTTTTAAAATGGTAAATGTACATTCTGTCCAAAAACTAACAGAACTTTCTCATTTAAACTGCGCACGCTTGTGAAATGTCATATTGTATTTTTTAAGTTGGTACATCTGTCAAGGACATCTGTGTCAAATTTCATGATGCTACACTCATTAGTTGTTAGACGCTGATTGCTGTTCACGGCGATTTTTGCAATGTCGAAATCAGTTGATCAAAGAATTTGTATTAAATTTTGTGTTGCGAACCAAATAAACTTCACGCAAATGTTGAGAATGGTATACTCTGAGGATTATTCATCTCAAATAAGAATTTTTGAGTGACATAAGCGTTCAAAGAGAGTCGTGAAACCGTCGATAATGAACCACGATCTGGACACCCATCAAAATCAACTGACAATGAACATGTTATTTAAGTCAAGGTATTGGTGCTCAACAATCGTCGTATATCCATTAGAGAGTTAACAGATAAGGTAGAAATCTCAAAAACACAATGCCATGTCATTTTGGCTAAAATGTTGGACATGAAACGAGTCGCTTCTCGCAAGGTGCCAAGAACACTAAATTGTTTTTGAGTTTTTGGCCAAAAATTCAATCAACATTGTTCTATAAGCTCCGTATTCGCCTGATATGGCTCCGTGCGACTTTTTTCTATTCCCAAAACTCAAGTTGTTGTTCCGAGGGTATCGTTTTGAGTCGATTAAAGTAATAAAAGAAAATTTGTTGCGTGAACTGAAGGTTATACAACAAAGAACGTCCGCGGGGACCTTCGAAGACTGGAAAAAGTGTTGGCATATGTGTATTAGTTCCAATGAGAAGTACTTTGAAGGAAACAAAATAAATATTCATGAATAAATAACTTCTGTGTTTTATTTCAAAAGATTCGTTAGTTTCCGGACTGAATGTAATCTGAATTTTAATTGTTATTTAATTTCGAGTAATTTTTTTACATTTTTCATTTTCTTGCGTAATGGTATCGTATGAGAACAAATTTCTGTTATTATTTTAGCACTGTGGTTAATTCGTTTTTGTAGAGTCATCCAAATGTGACGCCTAGATTTGTGCTTTTTTTAAAAAAAACTTGCGTATAGTTTAGTTTGTTTCTTTATAATAAAACACAAATCTATGTACTACATTTGAATGAACCTTTATTTAGAAATATATCAATTCTTAAAAAAGTATAATTAATTATTAAAATTTGTCGATATTTATAAACATGTTTTATTTGTATTTAAAATTGAAAATAGTGTATATATATATATATATATATATATATATATATATATATATATATAATATGATTTAAAAGATTTTATTTACTTGTATCTGTAATTTCAAATGTTCTCTTATACAATTATTTCTTCGTATAAAAATATCGAAATATTATTACTCTTCGACGATTCTCCAGGACCCTTATTCGATTTCTATATAATACACTGTTCAATTATTCGATTCTCTTAATCTCGATGCGATTTAATGATTCAATTTCAATAGCTACAATCAGTAACATAACAAACCAATTTTTAATCCTCTTTGTATTACTACATAGTATACGAAAACATTTGATTATTAAGTGTAATAAGAGCACTTACACGATTTTGTATTATTCATGTTCCCGGTATAATTTTTCAAGCGCTCTTAAATTATAAAAGGAATCCACAATCCGCTTTGCATAAACAAGAAACTTATTCATAGGCATTGATAAAGCGCCGTTGAACATTGTAAAGATTTTCCCCATTACGCGAGAGACCTTCGATGCTCTTAAATATAAATGATATCCGATTCAGAGACGTCGCTTCACTGAAAAGAAATTCGTATCGTTTTATTAGACCACCTGTACACGCACATACACATACATGCATGCACTTATATATATATATATATATGTATGTATGTATGTATGTGTGTCGTACAAATCGGAGAGAACGCATACGGAACGAAAGCGTGAATTCCGTTTGAAAAATGAAACGCCGGCACACATGACCGCCGTTGTGATTTGTATTCTGTTTGCGCAGGTTTCCAGTTCAACATCCGTCCACCGGCAATCCGTCGTCGTTTCTATCCATGTCGTGGTGGTAGTAGTAGGCCTGTAGTCGACTTTCGTGTTCCCACTTTTGTTCGCTTTTCGACTTTCCGTCCTGCGATGACTTCCCTTTTGTCAACGTCATTTGAAGCGATTCCTTATCCTTCGCCTCGTATTCGACGTATATCCCGATAAATGGAGGAAATTATCCATTGATGCCAATAATAAAACATACTCTGAACGGTTCCGTGCACCTGGGTCTTCTCTCTACCTTTAACATAGCTCTTCAATACTTTTACTTATCTTTGTTTCTCTTTTTTTTCGTTTTTCATTATCGGATAAAAAGGAATACACTTATTTACAAAAGTGGAATAATCGTGTCTGATTCGTTTTAATAACATTCAATTGTTAACAGCTGTCATGGCAGAGAAAAGAGTAATTTTATAACTAATTTTTGTAATTGATACTATTTTTAATTTTTTAATCTACTGAAGCTTTTTTGAACAAAAAACTTTTTATGTACGAATATATTTTTTTAATATTCAATTAAATTTAGTTTTCAATTGTATAAATTACTAATTTTCATGCTTTTATCATGAACAACTAATGAATTTGTTTTAAAAAACTAATAAAAATACTAATTAGTTTAAAAATGAGAATAAATGGTAAAAAATAAAGTTGATTGCAGTTTAGTTTAATAACAAGTTCTTTTTGTAGATATTTTATTTGTGTGTTATTTGATATTGAATAAAGAATTACATTAAATAAAAAGAAACTTTGTTATTGCTTTTTATTCTAATCAATTAGTTTATGTACAGAATTTAATACATTATGAATAACTTCCAGATAGAAAATGTGGTGAATTTAAAATGAATATGAAGTACTTTACAAATGTATTTTTTTGTCAGGTAATTTAAAATTTGCATATGATATAAGCTTTTATGTACTGAAATGTTACTATATTTCATCAGGGATGCAGAGAATAACATACTTTTGCATTTTTACACATGTGCATGTTATATATATATATATATAGGGTGGTCCAAATAAAACTGAAGGATAGTAAGTGTATGTCTAAACCCTTCTGTCTCATTTTTGGTAGCTTATATATAAATAACATTAATATTTAATACCAAAAATTGTTAAAAATAAACAATTATTATAGTTTATAATTCAATATAAAAAAAATATAATAATTTAGAATATGCAGAAATTATGAATTACATAGAAGGTTTTAAATATTTAAATTATTTTTTAAAAAAAACTAATATATTTATATATATATATATATATATATATATATATATATATATATATATATATATATATATATATGAATGCATATTTTCATGGAAATTAAATTATCTTTTGAGGTCAACCACATTTTGTGCTTGATCATAAATTCATAAAATTTGAAGAGTATTGTGTTTTAAATGGTTTTTATGATTGTTATTTTCATTTATTTTCCATACAAAATTTGATTTAATTTTTATATGAACTTTAAAACGACGAACTTTTATGTAAATTCATATTAAATTGATATCAGAGATTTATAATTCTGTTTGATTGGAATATTCTGTTTTATATTTGATTTTATTATATAGATGATCGTAAAGTATCTATTTTACATTTATTTATAAAACATAAAATATGTATAAGTGCAAAATTATGTTTTGAATAATAGAAATAAAATTATTTTATTATATTTGGTAATTAATAAATAAGAAATTTTATATTTGGATTTTTAATTATTGTGTGATTATTTTATATATATATATATATATATATATATATATATATATATATGTGTGTGTGTGTGTGTGTGTGTGTAAGCAGATATAATAAATTATATAGACGTTTTATGATTTTTCTATTTTTCAGCGACATAATAATTTACAAAATTTCATTTTCTTTTTTCTTTTCTGCTCTCTAATAAAGCAAATTGATTGGTCAATTCTAAATTGAAATCCTCTAGTTTTTCTTTCAAACCACGTATATCGTTAAAATTTCTTGAGACTTGAAATAATCTTTATCTTTCTAAATTAGTTTTGATATATATTCTTCTTTTTACCATTTTATTCTTACTTCCCTTTATTTGATGATATCTTATTTGAATATTTTCTATTTCTTGCTCGAAAAAAATTGTCGTTTATCTGAGTCTGTCGTTTATCTTAGTTGTATTTACTGATTATTAATAATTCAAATAATAGGAAATCAAAAAATACGAGTTTAAAATTATTTTTAAATAAGAAAAAAAATTCATTAAAAACTGAAATAATTTTTATTAAGATAAGTTTAAAGAAAAAGAAGTTGTTTCAAGATTTTCATTTTTAGTAATTTTTTATAAAATTCTTATAATAAATATCTTACATTCTATAATCATGGTAAAAACGATATTTATTAAACGATTATCTTGTAGGATATATCTTATCATTCTCTTGTTAAAGTATTGTGTATATTTGCGTTTTAATATCGTCGAGTTGAATTTACGCAATGACTTAATATTATACACCTACTTGTAATATCAAATATTTCTGCACTGTACATACAATTGTTTAATATTGTCTTCCGTTGCGTCCGACATACGCCGCCAGTTATCTAGCTGGAATACTCCCTACAACCCTTAATTTATACACCTTCTTAACCATCTCCCCTTGAACGTTTCCTACATAAACTATTATTTTGGGTAGCCTGAAGCAATACACGGGATATCTTTGCAACAACTGTGCGTTATAATTATATACATAACATAAACTCATACACGTACACATCTATGCTCTTTATATATATATATATATATATATATATATATATATATATATATATATATATATATATATGAATTTTGTGTGTGTGTAATACTTAATATTATTAGATGTTTGCTTTGCATGAAGTATTCTCAGTTCAATGTATTAAATTAAGAGTTATTTTGACTCAAATACTGAGAAAACTCAATTATTTTGCATGAATTACATTTAAATACGAAACTCGAATTGAAAATAATCAAATTTGTCCAATACTGGTCAAAAACTAGTTTGATGTCTCGTCATAATTATATAATTTGTATAAATGAACTAGTTAAGTAAATTTCATTAGAGTTCAGGGTCGAATGTGGTTTCTTAATAAATATAAATTGGTTAACAAAATTATTTATAATTTATAAACAAACAGGGTACTTTACGTATATGGAAAACATTTTTCAGTTAGAATTTTTTTTTGCTTATTTAGTTTTTGAACAATTTATGAATACTGAGAAATTATGGTATATAAGATTTTTAATTTAATAATAATAATGACTTTTGTATAAATGAATTATTCTTTTTATTATCATAAGGTTTTACAAAAGTGTTTTACAATTATTTTAATTTTATAATGCAGTTCTCTGATGAGGATAATATGGACATCTAAATACGTAATAGTGAATAAAGTGATCAAGCAGTGATTACTGAACAATTTTATAAAATCTTGAAATGTTAGAATGAATGATTAATTTATATAAAAGAGTTTTAACTTTACACAAATGAATTTTCACCCCAACACCACAATAATTTAAAGTGTTCAATAATCACTTATTGTTCACTTGTTTTTTATAATTATATAATTTATAATTATATCGGCTGATGCATTTCGATGGCGATGCCATCATCGTCAGAGCCTTTCTGTTAAAATCTAGACTAACTTTTTAATATATACCTATACTAATTCGTGTTTTGTGTCCTTATTCAATCCATCTACAACTGGGGGTTGTATCTTTCTTTTCGTCATCTGGTCTGCAAGCATGAAGTGCTTTCCCTTATTTATTGTCTTTGCAACATGTTCTTTTTCATAGATTTGTGACCTTTTTTGATGACATGGATTGATTTATTTATTACTTGTGACGGTACTCGAAAATTTTAACAATTTGTGAGGTCTGTTCTAGATGAATTGAATATCTGCATGCGTTAGTTTTGTGATTTAATTTTTTAAAAACTACAGTAAGGGCAAGGGAGATTTTTTTTACTAAACGAAATATGATCTTTTATTAATTATGGACATTTTTTAATTGAACAAATGTATTTATTTGAATATTTTTTTAAAAAAATTTACAGCGTTTATAATAATTGATAAATAAAAGAAGATTAATAATAATATTTTTTTAACATCTTGTACTATGATATTTTTTACATATATGAAGATTAGGTTAGGTTCATATTGTTATTCTAATATGTAAATAAGTATAATTTTAAATTCATTATAAATTATGCTTAATTTAATGTCGATTTGTTTAACGCTTGGATTTTCTCGAAAATACATACATACATTTATATATATATATATATATATATATATATATATATATATATGAATGATGTAATGTATTATTAATATTACAATACACTTGATATTAAATATGAACAATGTTGAATGTGTAACGTTCATGACGGAAATATATGTGTTATGCGTACGCGATAACATTTTATGGTCGCCGTTTGTATCGTCTTACATCCGTTGTTCGGCTTGAATTCACGTCGTTGTGCCCGTTAGGACGCCCGTTCTGATTTCTAGTGAATAAAGTTTAGCGAATTTATAGGACTCGGCGTTATTTATGACAAACAGTGAATGTCACCATTTCCTGTTGTGTTAATTTAAACATAATAGATATATATGTGTATATCTTTATATCAATATATATATATATATATATATATATATATATATATATATATATATTTAATATAAAGTTTTAGTTCTTGATGTTGATGTAAACATATATATATATATATATATATATATATATATATATATATATATATATATGTGTATACAAATGTCTCAAAAGACACAAATCGTTAGAAGTGTCACATAATCTAATTTATTTGTGAAAACATTTCGGGTTGCTTAGGGTAAAATTTGGAATAAAAAAATATCTGTAAAACTTTTATATATGTTATTTTCCAAATTGAAATATTCAAAATAAATAAGTATAAATAAATATTCATAAGTAAATCGGAACTACTTAATTTAAGTTAATAATATTTATATACTGTTTTCGAAAACTTGATATAACATAATAAAAAATATTTAATATTAATATATTTTTATCAGAATTATGTACTTATAATTTATTTTTATCTTTAAAAATGTTAAGTTGATAAACTTAAATGTTGTATCTTTTTTTTTTTATATATATATATATATATATATATATATATATATATATATGTGTGTGTGTGTGTGTGTGTGTGTATCATCACATATCAGTTTATATCAGTCTCGAAAGCCTCATTGAATGTTATCATTTACTGGTATTTGGTCATAGTCAACAAGATGACCATGCGGACTATATATATATATATATATATATATGTGGATCATTGAAAAAAATCTTATCTATTCAATAAAAACCTTAATTTCATAATTTTTCATTATATATATATATATATATATATATATATATATGCAGTTTTTATAGCGTCTGACGACGCTTTCCGCTTATTCGGGGTTTTACTCCCGAATGGACAGCTATTTTTTTTACAAGATGAGGTTGTCAGCCTTCATGCTCAACCCTCGAAAACATGAGGGACTCTCCGACTGGAACTCGAACGCAATCTCCCGCATGACACGCGGTGATGCAAACCACTGTGCTACCCAGTCGGTTAATTTTTCATTATACTCGTAAAATATTTTTTAAGTGAAATACTGAGTCAAAAATAAAAACATAACATTATGCAATTTAAAGAAGTACACTATCAAAGAATTGAGCAAATCTTGTTATTTAAGTTGTTTAAGTAGTTAACTGTTATTATTGGAATAAATTTTCTTGTTTTCATACAGAATTAATATTTCACATAACGAGTTTTTATCTTTAACAATTAAGTATTCTTTATTTTTCTTTAATATGTATAGGGTTATCCAAATGTGACGCTTAGATTTGTGTTTTATTAAAAGGAATAAAATAAATTATACACATGTTACCCCACACACCACCCTATACACATGTTTCTTTTTAATAAAACACAATTCTAGGCGTCACATTTGGATGACAAAATATTTCAACGATTTCATTTAGAGAGTACATTTATACAGTATAATTTTTCTTAGATGATTTTCTATAAATCTAGTTTTTTTATATGGAAGAAATAAAATTTTATATAAAAATTATAATTGGAAATATATTTAATTCCAAAAATAATTACTTATTTGTTCTACATTTTGAACAAAAATAAAGAAATATATATATAAATTATTCGGAATTTATCAAATAATATAAAATGTTATATCTCATATTTTCTCTAACTTAAATAAATGTAGTTGAAACTTGATAATTCGACTTAAAAAATTCCAAATGTAATTATAAAATTGATTTTAATTACGATCTGCTATAAAAAAAAATAACGTGACAATCACAATACGAACTAACGAGAAAGTGAACAATGAGTGATTATTAAATGTTTTTATAGAATTTTGTGGTTTTGGAAAGTGGTTTATGATTATTAAAAGAAAATTTGGCACAGCTTTATTTATGAATATTTTTTTTTATTTTATTGGACCACCTTTCTCATATCAAAAATATGAAAACTCGATGAGATGTCATTTTAAGCAATATAAATTTTAAATTAAATAAAAAAAATTCTTAAGTTCCGATTTAAATATTTTTTTCTTTTAAACGAATATTTTTATGAATAATAAGAAATAAAATCAAATAATAAATATATATATATATATATATATATATATATATATATATATATATAGAGAGAGAGAGAGAGAGAGAGAAAGAGAGAGAGATAATATCTACGCATAGAGAATACTTCAAATAATACTTTTATTGTATATTCGAAATTTATTGCAAATTATTCAAAATACGAAATTATTTGCTTTCTTTTAATTACAATTTCAATCGTTGCTAATTAACTATTCAAACAACATCCATTATTACATAATCGTTAAATTTACATTATATAACATTACGAGTTCATCGGGAAACCGATCTTATTTGAAACGTTTCGTCCTGCGAGGCACAAAACTGGTGTTTTGTGACTGTTCATCATCACAAGCACACGCACATACATATACACGCAATCATGTACAGAGGCAAAGACCTACACACATACACACACATTTTATATGGGTACAAAAACAAATGCAGGCGTACAACGGCGTCGAGATAAAAGCACGTGCAAAACAAAGTACGATAATGAACATTTATAATTAGCAGAGAAAACAAAACTTTATCAACATCTCCTCAGAGCGGTGTTGGTTAGTAGTTGCTGATGATAAAATGTAAAAGCAACAGCGTCGTCCAAAATATTCTCTACACGGCAGTGCAGTGAAAACAAACATTTTCATTTACATGGAACGACGCGCTAAGTGTCCTCAGACCAGATCGAATCGGACCGCGTGACGATACAATGTCGAGAGAATGACTCACCGGTTTTCGGTTATCATTAATTTTTGTGGAAGATTCGTGATGGCACTTTTAAACTTTTCAACAGTTGCTGTGTCATGTACACGCTAGGTACATGAAAAACATACGAGAATACATATGCACAACTTTCGTGGTAAAATCGTATTGGTCATTTATACTGATTAATAACAACATACGTTTCTGGAATTTGTTCATATAAGTGTTTTTTTTAAGCGTGATAGAACTTTAAATTGAATCTTTATCAAATGTTCTATCTAACCTAAAAAACACTTTATATATATATATATATATATATATATATATATATTAGGTTGGCAAGTATTTCCCTTCCGCTTTTTTTTTTTTTTTTTTTTGTATATAGCTGCGAAATTCAAAAGACCAGAAGGCGGAAGGGAGATATTTGCCAACCTAATATATATATATATATATATATATATATATACATGTGTGTGAATGTATATATAAAGGTATGATAAGGTGTTTTTTAGGTTACATAGAACTTTCGATAGGGATTCAATTTAAAATTCTATCACGTTTTTTAAAAAAATTATATATATTTGAACAAAATAAACATTTAATTTATTAAAGGTATCTTATTTACGTATATATAGTATAACTAAATTAACGTAAATTATAAATCAATTACAATTTTATGATAAAAATCGTTTTTTTGAATTTTAATTCGATATTAGTTTAATTTCATAGAAGTGAATTTAAATTGACTGAACATTATAAAACTCATGAAAGTTTAACATTTTTCAAACATTTTAAATAATAAACTAATAATATATAATAAATGTGTAATTCAAATCATAGATCGAAAACAAGTATCGTATGTAATAAATTTACATATGTAAAAGATTTTCGGTAATATTCCAAATAATTCAATCCATCTCTGTATTTTTATTATTAAAAAATATTTTCATGTAAAACAACATAAAACCTATTATCACTTCTATAGACCTCAATTTTCAAATATTCTTGATTCTATAAAATAATAGTTTTAACAATGATTCAAAGTTTTTATAAGAATTGAAAAAGAAATACAAATTGTAAATTTTTAAATTTATACATGTTTGGGTGTGATAACTTTTAATTAGATATAATTAGAAAATTTAAAAATGGAAATTATAATTTTGATATTTAATCTGATTCAAGGGGGTATTCTAGTCTGGAATTTCGAAAAAATCGATTTTTTTTGGATATTTTCAAAGTTGAGACTTTTAAGAATATGATCTTAAGAAGATTTTTCGAAATTCGAATTATTTTCGGAGTTATAGGTATTTCTGTGGCACGACAACCAATCCGGTCTGGGCGGAACGAATTAACTTTGAACGCGTTTTTCTCGAAACTACTTTTTTCGACACGGTTGACGTGATATCTCAAGTTCTAATGGACCGATTTACTTGAAATTTGGTACAGAGCTTCTCAATATAACAGTAATTGCCTCCGCCTAGGATTTTTTTGAAAATTTTGTTTTTTTACTATTTTTAAAAAATTCCGAAAGTTGAAAAAATAGGGCAAAAAAATGACTGATTTTTCACACTGTCACCATTTTGCGATTTTTTTTTTAAATTTCCCTAGGCGAGGGGAAACTACTACAACCTTTTTTTTCAATAATTTCAAAAAAATTTTTGTTTTCGATGACCGGAAGAGTTTGGACCAGGAAACACCTTTTTTTTCGAGCTCCCACTTTGCCAGCCTGTACCTTTTTCAATTTTGAATATTTTGTTTTTAATAATACTTTTTTATACTCTTAAAATGTCAATAAATAACTGATAAAAAATGGATAGTAAAAATATTTGTTGTTTTTTTTATAGCGTCCGAAAAAACACCTAAAATTCGTGCATCTAGTCTAGAATACCCCCTTAAACAAAAAATATTATAAATATATGAAAACATATCGAATCACGTTTTTTTTTTAGATAATTATGTAATTTTTTTCGTATTAAATATATATGTTTAAAGATTATAAACAAGTTGATAGAGAAAGGTTCCAAAGCATGCATTATTTTGCTATTGAAAATTTAACAGCTTGATATAACGAATTTTGTAAGTAATTTAATCAATCATTTTAATAGATTTTTATATATATTATTATTTTCTTTAGCTTTATTTATTTATTGTACATTCAATAGTTATTAATATATATATATATATATATATATATATATGTATGTATTTATATATAAGTATTGAAAAGAGAAACAATATATTGAATTTTGTTTTAATTTAGTATGTTGGTTAAAATTTAATTCCCATCCTTGAATTAAATACAACATCATAATCTATAAAATAGATTTCTTATGAATTGGTTAAATAAACTGAAAAAAGTAAAACGGGTGTAATTATTTTTATAAAAGAGATTGATATTGTCAACTTTGTATATAAAATGACATACAATTATAATCATTTTAAAAAATTCATAACTCTATTAATAATTTGAAACATACATAACTCTATTATAATTTGAAAACAATTAATGATTTTTTTGATAATCAACTCCTATATATCAAAAATTAACGGATTTTTTAATAAATAAAGATGAATCCTGTTTCAGTTTTCTTTTAAATTGATTTTAAATATAACTACATAATTCTGAAATCGTCAGTATGAAAATTTTCATCTCTTTTTATTTTCTTAAAATTTCAGAAAAAATTGTCAGTTATGAATTTTCAGTTTATATTGAACATAGTTTTAACACATTTGATACTAGTATGTCAATTTGTATTTTTTTTTATTTCATAAAATGTTATAGCTTTTATTTGTTGTTTTATTTTAAATGATATTAACCCTTTGCACTCGAGGGCTCCGGAGCGGAGCCATTTAAAATTTATCTTCAAACTCGAGGGCTCCGCTATGGAGACAATGCAAATAATTTTCAGTTCATAACATAAGGACAAAAACAAATCGTAATAACTTCATTTATTCTTTTAACAAATTGCAAATTAAATCTGTTCAGGAAAATTTTGTTTATGTAACTGTAAAAAAAACTGTTACTGCCCATTTCATTTTCTTATATGTGAATATGATTTTTCTATTGAAATTGCTTCGAGTTGTTGGTAATATGAATGAAAAAAAGCTTCGAGTACAAAGGGTTAAGTTTATGTTTTGTATATTTGTATATAGAGACTTGAGCAACATGATTCCGAGTTTGAACTCTTAATTAATAGAGTATTAATTAATTGCAGTATATTCTACGCAGTGTTCATATTGAAATATAATATCTGACGTTTAATTGAAATAGAAACATGTGAAGTCGCCATTTTATTTCTTAGAAACACAAATTCTAATGATAAATAAATAATTATTTTATACGTACGTATTAAGTTCTGTAGATATGTTAAGTTAATGGAATGTGAAAAAATTCGATGAGAAATATAGATTAGGTGAAATGTCAACAGTTTTGTGTAAAAATATACATTAACTTGAACTTACGAGTGTATGTGTGAATACGTACGTATGTGAGTATATTTTTATGTATACATTTTTAATAAAACGATCATTCCAAATCGCTGTAGACGTCCGAGATCATTCGTAAATAAACCACAGTATTTAGCTATAATCCATAAGTCAAACACAAAAAAAATCCCTCGCAGAAAAACGCAGATAAAGATAATACCCTATCGAAGACGTCATCCCCGTCGCGTCGCTGTCCCCCGTTATTATCTACCTATCAGTTCAGAGTCCCCTCCATCTGCCCGTATCACTATTTTCCAACATAACAATTTCCCGCAAGGAAATATGTGAAGAGCGATCTTGTAACGTCCCGTTTACTCACACCACTACATACTGAAACCATCCGACCGACCGACCGAACCCCGCGCCCTCCGCGCCATTTAATATATATGATCCGGTTGAAACCCGGAGGCAATGTACAGGTTTGGAGTATCAGTAGCATGGGGGCGGGATCGGTTTTCCGTGCTGGAATGGCTAGAGGGAACATGGGGCTATAAGAAAACCGTGATACAATGCCATTTATGTTTACATTAAAGTTTCATACGGATGTTTGTTTTATGTTCGGGTGTTGTGTTCTTTTATTTTTCGTATTTTTTTATTATATCTAATTTGGATGAAATTTGATCGCGTATTTATATATATATATATATATATATATATATATATATATAAATAAATAATGAATTTATGTGTAATCAGCAGATTTATAGATGGTTATTTTTAATATTGGAAAAATACTAATTTTTTTTTAAATTTTAATTTATAATATTTTAATTTTTAATAATGTTTTATAATAAGCTTTTATTATTTTTTTAAAATAATTTAATAATAAGCTTTGAATTAATTTAAAAAAATAATAAGTTTATCTGAAAATGAAATTTATGAGTAGGAGTTTCAATAATGATTAAGATTGCTTTTTACTGATTGTTTTCCTTATACTTAAGTGTTTTAATGATGAAGTTAGTAGTATGAATATATTAGAATGAAGATCATTGCAACTGAGAGTATTTTCATGAAAAATTGAATTTTCATAAATGAGTTTTTCTAAAATTTCTTTATTTATATTTTAATGTGTTATTTTTTTACACGTTTATCATAATAATAATAATAAAAATTAGTAATTTTTCAGTGTGTTATGTATTTAAGGTAAAATTTAATTTTATATGAATAGAAATTATTATATATACTATTTCTAAAAGATAAAGAAAAATATATAATATTGATAAATTATTTTTTTAGAAATTAAAATTATGTAAATATTTTATTTTCTATTAAACATTACTCAATATATCTATCTATCTATCTATGTATCTGTATATTTATATATATATATATATATATATATATATATATATATATATATATATATATATATATATATATAATATGAATGTGCATATGTGTGTGGCTTAATTAAGTCTTTAAATTTGTTAAAATAAAGAATCATTTATTAACGAATATAAAGTGAAAAAATAAGGAATGTTATTTACTTAATAGAGGTAATCTATGTTTTAAAATTATTATAATTGTATGTCATTTTATATAAAAAGTTGACAATGTCAATCTCTTTCATAAAAATAATTATATCCTCTTTACTTTTTTCAGTTTATTTAACCAATTCATAAGAAACTTATTTTATATCTAATTTTATTTTTAAAATGTTCTTATAATACATCATGATGATTTTTTTGAGATTTTAATTTTAATAAATAATATCGTACATTTGTCTTACTGTAAAGATATTGTATTATTTCAGAGTTTTAAACTAAATCAAATGTTTAAGTTCGATTCTTGACGAGTAATATATATACAAATTAATTACTTCTTAATATAACATAATTTTACAATAATAATTAATTGTTTACTTTTTTTATTAATAGAAATTTTGGTAAACATGCCCACCATCATTAGAATATGATAATTTAAAATCTGGCATAGTTGTTGAAATGTACATCAGCGAAAATATGCGAACAGTAAGTGATTATTAATTACTTTTATAAAATATTATGATATTGAAAGGTGATTTATTTATATTAAAAAAATTATCTAGAATTAGAAAGCTGACTATTTTAAATATAGAGTTTAAATTATTTTATTTGTCAATCTTAAGTTATGAAAAAAATGTTTGTGTATATCACATATTATATATATATATATATATATATATATATATATATATATATATATATATATATATATATATACATGAATATGAAATATTATTTCTCGGAAAAACTTTTAAGAAGAGCTATTAGCATCAAACAACGCTTTTACCCAGTAGTGGAACGTTATAAGTTTTGATGTTAATAATATAAAATATTAATTTAATATATTATTCAGTTTTATTTATCAATACTTTAAATATTAGTCAAAAAGAACAACTTTTAATGAAAATAACATCGACTGTAGTTATGTGTGAGGTCATCTTTTTTTCTTTAATTATTTTTCTAATTATACAAGGTCGTTTAATAAGAATGGTAAATTTATTTATTGTTTTATTTAATTAATCAATTAATGTAATTAAATTTTTCAATTTAGTTTTTCTTACTTTTTTACCATACTTATTAAACGACCTAGTATTATATATATATATATATATATATATATATTATATATATATATATATATATATATATATATATATATATATATGGGGGGAGAATTTTGACAAAGTAAATTTATACTCTATTTAAAGTAAATTTATACTCTATTTAAAGTACATATTGAATAAAGAACAAATCTATTTCAATAAAATAATATTTCAAAATATTGTATATTGTAAGATATGTTAAATGAATTTCAACATTGCAATTATAAGTACATAGTTATTTTTTTATTTATTTATATAAATAATATTGTACACTAAGTAATGACTTATTTCTATCTTCAATTAATTTGATAAAATTATCTGAAATGTATTTATTATCAAGGTTTCTGAACTGAGCGTGTCAACTTATTTTATTTATCTTATAGTTACTGAAGACTTAAGGATAAAGTTTTCTCCTCAAACTGTAGTTAGTTTCTCAGGTAAGTTGTATTAGAATTGTAATGTAATTTTGAGAAACAAGTTATGGAAACTAATTATTTTTATTGTTACTAAATTACACTAACGAGTGAGAAATTAAACTTTTCGATTTAATTACAGGTATTGTTATTTATTTCATGGGATAAACTTTTTTCTGATACGTGTTTCAATTTTAATTTGAATAATAAAAACATATCTTTTGAAAAATCTATACGAATCAAAATATTGATAATTATTAGTTTAGAAAAAAGAAGAGAGCTTGTGACATTATCTGAATTTATAAAATAATTTAAGAGGTATTTATTTTGGAACGAGTTTTATCTCAAGTTAGTTGCTTTATGTGTAAAATCATTATAAATATTATAATGTTAAAACAAAGAATTATAAAAAAATGTGGGTAAATATTTTATCATGAATGTGATGGAAAAGTGGAAATATGATTTTGTATTATGGAATTATTTCTCAGTTTTGAATATGAGTTTAGTAAAGTACTTAAGAGGAAAATGGTTGAAAAAGGAATTATTTTCATCTACTTTACATACATAAATTATAATTATTATACAAAACATATTGTACATAAATAGTAGATTGGATTAAAGTTTATTTTGTTCACATAAAGTTTCACATCAAGTAAAAAATATTAACGCCCAGTTTTAATAACGTTTCTAATATTTTACTGGATTTTTTTAGGAAATTACATTATTTTATTGATATAGAATTTGAATTTTATTTTGTTCAAGAACTTTTAAGTCACAAAAATGTGTGCTATTTATACAAAAATTACATGCGGAAAAATATTTGCACAAAAATATTTTCTGTTGAATATTAATATATTTTGTATATTTCTTTTATTTTGAAAAAAGTAAAATTTTATATTTATCAAAATTACTGAAAAAAATAATAAAGTTATTTAATCGTTTAATATAAAGATTTTTTATTTAAATTTATATTTTATCTTTGTTGATATTATAACTATATTTAAAATATTAAAAAAATAGATGTAACATTTAATATTATACAATAAATATGATGTCCTTTTATTCAAATTTGTTAACTGTTTTAAGTGGTACAAACAAATTATTGATATAAAAATAATATTTTTAAGAACTATTTAGTTCTCATATTGTTAAATATAAAAAACAGAATTATTAACAAAAATAATTAATTACAAGTCAAGAAATATAAAAAAAAAACAGAATTTAATAATTATGAAGAGAAAATTTTTGTAGAAACGAATTGGAAATATATAGAGAGAGGCCACTGATTTTTGAGAATAGAATAAGTTAGAAAACATCTATGAAGTTGATTGTTAAGAGTTGATTAACATTTTTCATAAAATCTATTTTATGGTAAGTTCCTCGTACTATAAAATTTTATTCTAATTTTTTAATTGCATTTTAAATTATCTATTTTTTGTATTGTAAAATTTCATTGATTTATTTATAAAATTTTTGTACTTTAATTAAATAAATTTCCAACCTTTTTATATTTATTAAGTCCATTATTAGAAATAACAGTATAATAAATCAAGTTTATTTAATGCAATACCATACGAAGTTATATGATAACGTGAAGCATTAGGAATTTAAATTGAATTAAATAAGCTTGTAAGTTAAATTTAACAGCCTAGAGAGTTATAATCATCTCTGAGTACTTAACGAGGTATAATGTATAAAATCTCTGAATCTATAGTTGTAGAAAATTTTGTTTCTAGTTAGTCATTAGAGAATAGACTAAAATTAAAATTAGATTATCAACGTTTTTTTGAGAAATGGGGACATGTTTTTTATTTCTTTTCCTAAAAATATTACAATTTGATAATTAAAAAGATTAATCTTCAATTTATATGATTAAATAAAGTTTTATTATTTGGAATTAATATTGATTTCATTACAATAAGAGATGAATATTAAAAAATTAATACAAAATGAATTATTAATAATCACAATTTAATTTCAATTATAAATAAATAAATATAAAATTATATTTTAATTCGTTTAAAAATCAATTTATATTTAAATTAATTTTCATTTATCAAAATAATTATCAAAAGAAAACATTATTTTGTTGTATGAAATATAATATTTTATTTCTGAAGCTATATCATTTTCAGTTTTAAAACTAATAGATGGAATAGTTGAGGAAGATGAACATTTTTTGATGTTATATTATTGTACACAAGAAATCTATGCCATTATGTAGTTTGTTTTTTGTCTGCAAAGAGACTAGTAATGGCCTGTTCCATCAAATTGACTTATATGGTAGTTAAGTAAACAATGCTGTCAACTGTTTTTGTTTATTAACTGTATTAAGAAAATGTAACTTAATAGTACTGATAACACATTCTGTGTCAAACATTATAAAAGTGAAACGGAAACATATGACAAGTTTTTAAAAGCTTATAGAGACCAAGACTTGTCTCAACTGACAGTTTATTAACAATAAAAATTTAGAAGGGCGAGAAGTTAAGTAAAAAGGATGAATACAGCCCATGAAAAATATAAAAATTTAGTAAGGATTCGATTGAATGGAATCAATCATTAATAGTTATTTATCAAAACTATGTAATATGCCTTGAAGAATTAATTATATACAAATTTCCATTTATCTTGTAATAAATGGTTTTATTAATATAATTTTTGGTGACACAGTGGAAAAAAAACACTTGCTAAAAGATTTAAAATCAGTATAAAAATCAGTATATTTTTTAAAATAAAGAAAAAAATATATAATATATATATATCTTTAAAAACATTTTTTATAGTGAGTAAATTAGTGAGTAAATTGAATAGTCATTTCTGAATATAAACATAGGAAAAAATATTTTAAATCAATATTATTTAAACTTTAAAATATTTTCAAATAATATATTAAAATAAAATAGTGATGTTATATTTTGAAAAAATATTAATCACATTTTTAAAAATAACTATTAAAGTAAAATAGATACATTTATATGTCTTACTGTTTTTTTAAAAGTCTACAATTTTAAAACATTAGCACATATGTATAATGTTGAAAAATTTTTGCTACAAGATGTCCTATTTGATATGAAAGAATATGTCGTTTAACTTTACCGTTAACATCGTACCGTTTAATGTATGTTTCGTCGGAGTATGAGGTGGTGCAAACGGTCGGCGTTGAAATATTATCCCGTGGATAATGCTCGTTACCGCCCAATTCTGGCTCTTATATCGTTTATCAATAGGATCGTACGTCTCGTGACGAGCAACGCTTACGCCTCTACGTCCCTCTAAAACGTTGCGAAACGTGTGTGCAACAACGGACTATGTTATTTACATATTACAAGCTTATAACGCTTCTTCACGACGACCGCGCGCCAAATTCATCTACCTTTCACCCTATCCACTTAAATAAGGACCACCCGCGTACACACAGACACACACACATATACATCGCGGTATTATACTCTTCGCCGCACCAAAATTTATGCATAGTTAAATAAGTCTTAATAAAGCGGAAAGAATGTGTTCAAGAAGTGTTTAAGGAAGTTTTCATGCGAATATTAATTTACATGCCTTTGGTTATATCGTTCTTGTTTCGTTATATTATTTTTCACTTTTGTACTCATTCTTCTTGTACGTTTTTTTTTTGGATGTATACTGTTATACAACACATTTTCCATTGATATTACATTGAGTAATGAGAGTAAGGTTTTTTATTTTTTGAAAAAAAAAATTCGTGCATTATACATATGATTTTTTTCATTATTTTGATCAATAACTTGTTTCGTTTTACTTAAACATCATTATATAAGTTAAATTAAAAAAAATTAACACATTTTACAAATATGCTAATTTTTACATAAATGAATTATTTAGAAACAATATACGTTTTTATAAAAATGTTTAATAAATATTTTTTTTTATAATTTGTGTTTCAATAATTGTAATATAATTTCTAAAGCGTGGTATTAAGACATTTTAGTGCAGTCAGCTTTAGGAATGATAGCGTAATTGCCGAAATTCATATTACTGGAAAATGTGAATAATAAATGATTATTAAACAATTTTATAAAATATTGTATTCTTGAAAAGTGATTGATAATTAGTAGTAGAATGTATATCTTTTAAAATTTGCATGTTATCAGCAACAATTTTCACATAATTTACATATTTTTTAAAATAATCGCTATGATATTTCGTCATGAATTTTTTCTTGCAAACTAAATCACAGAATTATAGTAATGAACTCGAGTTTGATTATATATATATATATATATATATATATATATATATATAGAGAGAGAGAGAGAGAGAGAAAGAGAGAGAGAGTCATCCAGATGTGACGCTTAGATTTGTGTTTTATCAAAAAGAAACAAAATAAACTATACACATATTTCTTTCTAATAAAACACAAATCTAGGAGTCACATTTGGATGACTTCCTCTCTATATGCGTGTGTACGAGAAAGAGAGAGAGAGAAAGAACCATATATATATATATATATATGTGGGTCATTTGATGAGTATGGTAAAAAAGTAAGAAAAACTAAATTGAAAAATTCAATTCAATTAATTAATTAATTAAATTAAACAATAAATAAAATTACCATACTTATTAAACGACCTTCGTATATAAGTATGTGTGTATATTAAACATTTGGTGAGTGAATACTGTGACAAATATTTTATCGTATAAGAAGAGTAGAAAATGATTATTACATCATTTGACAACTTTACAGAAAGAAGCAGATGCATATTTTTAAAGTTGGCAGTTTTATCAAAGTAGTCGATAATTATGGGATAAAAATTCGCAATTTTTAATATTTCTTAATTATTGAAGAAATTAAGAAAGTTTTCGGATGGTTTTTGGGAAGTGCTAAAATTCCCCGCTAACAACAAAAACAGTTAGTGCTGTTCAAAGTCTTCTGCACTAAATACAAAGTCTTCAAAGCTCTAGTTCAAAGTCTTCTGCAAATCAAAGTTTTCTGCTCTAAATACTTTGTTAGTTGTGTAAATTTTTATAAAATGGTAAAAAAACGCTGGTTATTTTTTTTTTGATTAATTCATCTAGAATAGACCTCACATCGTTAAACATTTTTGAATGCTGTCAAGTAATAAATAAGTTAATTCAGGTCATCAAAAAAGGTCACAAGTTTATGAAAAAGAACATTTTGCAAAAAACAAAAATAACCGAAAACACTTCATGCTTGCAGATCAGATGACGAAATGAAAAGAAAGATTCAACCTCCAGTTGTAGATGGATTTAATAGAGATACAAAACACAAATTAGTTTATGTCTATATAAAAAGTCAAAACTAGTCTAGATTTTAACAGAAAGGCTCTGAGGATGATGGCGTTACCATCGAAATACATCAGCCGATATAATTATAAATAATAAGTGAACAATAAGTGATTATTTAACATTTTAATTTATTGTGGTGTTGGGGTTAAAATTCATTTGTATAAATCCAAATATGATGTTTGAATTCAATATAACTAATTATTTCATTTCGTTTTACAAATATAAATTATAATATTTCATCATAAATTATAGAAAATATTTGATAAATTGTTCAATAATAAATTTGTTACTATAAATAAATCTAGTATTACTTTTATATAGTTGAAATTACTACAAAATAAAAACTTTGAAAATATACTAGTGACGTTACAGCACTGATTTTGATCACATTAACTAGTGAATTAAATACACATTTAGGAAGAAACGCCAGAGACTCGTTTACTTCTTGCAGAAACGTGTGAAACTGTTGCTATCTAAGCAGTATTTTATTCTCTCTGTGAGATCGTTCAACTTATATAGAAAATCTTATTCAATATTCCATCATGAATATTAAAGCCTAGCGATATATTTTCGAAGAACGGTCCATTAACAGTGATAGTGGACATCCCTATATCATCTGATACATTCATATACATACACTCCCACATATATATATATATATATATATATATATATATATATATATATATATGTATATAGATGTATATGTATATACAATGTATCAGACACCCTTGCGCCATCTAAAGAAAATGAATAAAATATCAATTTAATTTCATACGCTTTTATATGGAAGTGATGCGCACAGCATCATCAGAGAACGTCGTGATTTATGGCGTCCGCCACTTAATAAAAGAATCATTTGTCGGAATTTTTCTCTCTTTCGGCTCTACAGCGAAAAACGATCATTTGTCATGAATCGTGTCAGCCGCTATAAATTTCTAAGCTCATTATAAAATGTCTCGACGCAAACGGATTGTGAATTAATAATGATTAATAGAAATATTATAGCAGGATGCGGCAGAATTGTTTGTTTGTATATATTTTTATGTACGTATTGGTTGGTTATGATTTATGTAGAATTTATCATATTATAAATAAATATTTACGGGATTATAAAAAAGTGCAAGTGTGAAAATTTTATGGAAATATATTTTTTGCCAACGTAAAAAATAAATCATATTATTTAATTACAAAAAATTTTTTTTTCAGAGAATCGTTTATTTGAATAATTTATTTTTAAGTATTTATAAGACGTTCTTTGTAAAAGAAAATTTTAAAGTAATACTAACAACTGATTTATAAAAAAATTATCATGTTATGTGATGTAATGAATCTAATAAGATTGATAATTGATTAGAAAAACTGTAAGACATAAAGATTTTTAAAATAATTCTCTAAATGTTCAATATAATATCAAAGACAATTTTAAAATAGTAAATAAACAGTATTTAATTGATTAGAAACATTTTTAATTAGTAAATAAAAACAAAACCATTATTAGATTTTAATAAATAATTTTTTAAATAATACAAATAATATTTTATATTATTTAAGTATTATTTATATTAAGTTTAATCTGATCAATTAAAAAAAATGAAGATTTATTATTCTTGTTATATATAAAAAAATAATTATAGTTTAATACTCAAAATAATAATTATGTGCTGAATTATTAAGATTTTTTTTAAAAAAATATTTTCAATAAAAAAGAAGACGAAGTAAAATGACTTTCAAAGTAAATAATAAATTTTTTAATATTATATTTACGTTTCTTACACTGAATTATTGGTATTTTTTTTTTGAAAATTTGTTAATAATTTTCAAATTGAAATAATTGTAAGACTAGCGTAAGTACTTACTATGTACATAAGATAATATTCTGTAATATAATATTATTATTAACTTCGATGTAGATATATTCCAAGTGTTTATTTTCTCAAGATTCAAAGATTAATATTTAGTTCCATATCTCAATTAGTCTTAGTAATAAACTAAAAGTAATTAAACTCATACCATTTATATCGATATTAAATTAATTGACGATAATGTATGATTTCTAATAATTATATTTAAATGGATTTGATTGTTTGTAGTTATAATTATAAAATAATATGATTTATCAATAAATATAAAATTGAATAAGTTGAGTTCTTTTATATCAAATGTTGAATTAGATATTTTATAGTTAGAAAAATTATAAATAATAATAAAATAATTTCAATTTAATTAGATATTAATGAATAAAATTTATTTAAATAAATATAAGTAGTATTAGAAAATATATATTTCTTACTATATATTCGTACATCTGTAATTGTTTTTTAATCAGTAATAAATTTGTGTTTTGTGTCATATCATAATTTATGCCCTTATGAAATAATAAATAGGTATCTAATTTCGATATATATATATATATATATATATATATATATATATATATCAAGAGATAAAAGGAGGCCCAAAGGAAGACCACATCAAAGATGGAGAGATGAAATTGTGAAGTATTGTGGAGGCCAAGGTTGGATGAGATTGGCCAGCGACAGGAAAGAATGGAAGAGGCTCGGAAAACTCTTCTTTTTTAATTTACATTCGACGAGGCTTTCGCCCAGCAATGGGCTGATATGGTCTGGAGATGATGATGATGATGATGATGATATATATATATATTTATAACATAAATGAATAAATTATTTGAACATCACAAGATTTTATAAAAACGCTCAATAATCATTTATTGTTTATTTTATTGGCTGATTTGCATTTCGATGATCATGCCATTATCGTTAGAGCACTATATTATAAAAATATGGCCGTTGAAATGAGTATTAGTGAATAAAGTGAACAATATGTGATTATTAAACACTTATAAAATATTTTCATGTTTGAGTGAGTGATTCATTTATGTTAAAGTAAATTGGCTGTAGTAATAAAATAAATAGATTGTAATATTTTGTCACTTGTCATATTTAAATAATATTGTGTTTTTGTTTTAATGGTAAATAATTATAATTTTATAAAATCTACATAGACACAATTAATTTGATATGTATGTTTTTGTACAAAAAGTAGGTAAATATTATATAGACAAAATAACAAAATTGTTTGAAGGACGATTAAAAGCGATTGAATAAAATGGTGGAATTATTACAACATATTGTTATATATTTATAATAGTTATTTGACTTTGATTTTCATTAAAAATTTAATAAAAAAATATTTATTCAATATTTATATATTATTTATTTACATTTCTCCCTGAAACATATTATCATTAGTAATATTTTACTACTCACATATAATAATCATTATATAAAAAAGTATATATGATGTCAAAGAATATTAAAAGTATATGATATGTACATAATACTTGAGTACAAATATACACAATTCTGATTTTTGGTGCAAAGTATTTATTATATACAAACAGAAAGCTATTAATTCCATTAGAACTGCGAGGCAAAACAATTCTTTATAATAATGCGTAACGTAAATGTAGTAAATATTTTAAAGAAAGATATAAATTGCTTTTGTCCGAAATAAATTTTATGAAACGCGACGCAATTCACTCGTATAGGGAAAATATGTTTGCTGTCAGTGATAGAAATAATGTAAAGGGGATGTTGTGTAAATATGTTAAGTGAGTATGACGTTTTTTTATGACTTATTTGTTATTGTGATATTTTGTTGGATTTTTTATATTATAAAAAAGTCTATTATTTGATTATATGAAAAATAAATTACATTTTGTTTTAAAAATTATGGAAATAATTTAAGAAAATAATGAAATATGTCAAATGTATAACAAAGAATTACAATTTTAATTTATTTATATTTATTATTAAAAAAAAATATATTAAAATTTAAATTTGATGTTCTTCAATAAAATTTATATTTTGTATATTTAAAGAAATCATTGGGTATATATTATTATATATATATATATATATATATATATATATATATATATATATATATATAGGGTCATCTAAATGTGACACCTAGATTTGTGTTTTATTAAAAAGAAACTATACACATGTTTCCCTATATACCACCCTATACACATTTTTTTTAATAAAACACAAATTTAGGTGTCACATTTAAATGGCCATATATATAAAATATATATATGTTAGTGAAATATGGGTTTCAAATACCAGTATAATTAATCAATTCTAAACATCAGAGAAAAGAATACAAACATGTATGTTAGGAATAATAAGTAGAGATAATAAAAGAAATGCATGAATCAGAAGGAAAATCAGTTATGAATGTTATAAGAGTTAAAAGTATAAAATGGAAATAAGTCGATTATATATAAACAAGAATTGATTATTGATGCAGAAGAGAAATAATTGATGAAGAATTCCAAAATACAAAAAAGTTTAACAAGAGACATGATTATATGAAATAAAAACATGAGAAAATTTGTCAATGCAAAATGGAAAAGAAAGACATTAGATCATTGGAAGTGGAATATTTTGGAGAGGCTTTTATTTAGCAGTAGATAGAACAGACTATTGTTGCTCCTTTTGATATATTTTTATAAATATATTAGGTTTATCGAAAAGTATTGCCCATTTTTTAAGTAAAAGAAATTTATTTTATATTGTCTATAAATATTTAATTAATAATGCAATTTTTTATTAATAATAACAGTTTTTCTCCCTTTCGATGTAAATTTTTGAATTTCTCTCAAATAAAATGACACTCCTAGAAGCTAAAAACTCATCCAGTGTCTTTTCACATCTCTATCATCACTAATTTTTTTTTGTTTGAAAATCTTGTAGAGTTAAAAATGAATATTATTATAGTTATATTATATTTGGAAAATATTTGGGTTGACTTAGAACCTTTCAACTAAGTTATACTATTTTTTTTGAGTTACTAAAGAAACATGTGGCCTTGTGTTGATTATTGTAAGATAACTAGCTTGTTATTAATAAGAGCAGGATGTGTGTCTGTGTTTTAAGTTCATAGTTTGAAATTGGCTGATTTTTGACAATAT
>CP092089.1:39762625-39910125 GCA_029203775.1 Neoneuromus ignobilis | reverse complement strand
ATGAAATTCTTAGGTTTAGGTAAATGATAGTGAAAATATATTGAAAACAGTTATAATGTCAGTATAAAAAAATGAAAACAGATAAGCTTTTTAATGGAAATATTTTTTTGCTATATGACCATAAATGACTATACGCTGCGAAGATTGTTCTAGATAAAATAGAAAAAAAATATTATATCTGCTTTTTTTTGGGTTTGAGTAATCGAATACTATTTTCATTGTCTATGCAATTTTATTTCGGTAGTTTTTCGAATAATGAAAATATAATAAATTAAATGAAATATTTTTCAGTTCAAAATTACTTTTTTTATTTTTTGAATAAAAATATTAATTAAATAATATTATTAATATACATAAACAATGATTAAATAAAAGTTAAACTTTTATTATTACACCATTTCTAATGTTGGTTTTTTTTTAAAAAAAAATGATAACAATAATAATATTAATAACAATTATATTCACTTAGAATTACAAATATGATGATAGAGTTTTAATTTTAAAATGATATTTAATTGATTGCATGTGATTTCTTTTTAATCTGGTTTGAAAAGTGTCAATGAAGACATCAGTGATTGGAAAATATTGGAATAGAGGAAATTCTAAATCTGAGAATCTCGATGAAGTTATGAACATTCATCATCCTGTTTTTTGTAATTTTTCAATTTAATTTTACGTGTTTCATCATTTCTGTCATAGAAAGAAGAAGTTACTTTTTAAAAATGTAAATTAAAATTGCACATTTGTGTTTGTATTTTTTTTGAAAAATAAGTGATGAAACAATTTTATAAAAAGAAGAGCTTTGTATGTTCATGTCTTATACGTTGTTTTACTTAATTATGGAAAACTCTTGGGGCTAATATATAATACTTTCATTTAGATCACTTATAAACAATCTTATAAGGCAAATATTTTTATATAAAGAGATATAAAAAGATGTATATTATATAAGAAAAATATTATTATTATTAATAATAATAATAAATAACTGACTCGTTTACATGAATCTTTTTACTTTTGAATTAATTTTTATTTTTTTCAAATATTAAATTTTAATTTTTTAATATATAACATTCTACAATATTTCCTTTATTATTTTAGTGATAATAAAATTAGATTTATATATTTTATTGTTTAACTCTTATTATTAATTTCATTACATGATGAAATGTATATTTCATTTCAGAAAATATCCATTGTACAAAATAATTTATTTTATAGAAATTCTCTAAAGTTTATTGTTTGGAAGTTTAACATATCTGATTTAGTAATACAAGGAAAATATTGTTTTTAGGAGTAAATTTATAATAAAACTGATATTTTTGAAATGCAGTGATATTATTTCAGTTTTTCACGTATTCAACTTTTTTTATTACAATTTGATTTATGTATTTATATAATTGCTTGAGTATTTATCATTTGCTTAATTTTTGTCCACCATTGCATATATATATATATATATATATATATATATATATATATATATACATGATATGATAAATACAATATTGTGAAAGAAATCACTGACTCATTCAATTTAGAATACCATTTCGTGGCCTGCAAAACATTTCATTAAATTAAATTAACACGCTGGAAAAAATAAAACGTCCGTGTTGTATTTTTCAAAGCGTTTGAATATTCATAAACGCGCGTGACAAAGATATATTTCGATCGTTCGTAACGATAAAGCGCTTTTAATGTGCTTGTACGTATGACTATTTGTTTATCTACGAGCACTTATGAATTTAGTGTTATTTCCGGCTACGGAAAAATATTTGTATGTACACGATGCTATCACTGGATTGTTCGTTATGTATTCAAAACGGAAAACATCAAGGGAAAACAGTTAAAAATACTGATTTGTCATCAAAATTGTCCTTGCACTAAACGGTCTGAGTTTTCACTTATTCTGCTTTCTATTTAATAATAAAACTAAAATAGCTTTGTGTACAAAAACAAATAGCAGGTTTGGATGGGATTTTATGAAATATTGATTTTTGTTTAATCTACACATTTCACTAAGGTTGGAGTAAGGGTATTTCTACGTTTAAAACACGAGTTATAGAATAGATACTAAACTTAATGAAAAGAAAAACGTATGTATTTTTTATAAAATATTACAAAATTTATTAAATGATAAATACGATAGTAATGTGAAGTAGTCTATATTAGAAGTGGTAAAAAGTCTAAATTATTATTCAAAATTAGAAAAAATCATTTATATAAAAATCATTGATTCATTTTTTAAAATTGTGTAACTTTTGTAATTTTTATACGAAGTTACATACTTAGATTTATGATTAAAAAAATGTGACAAGAAAAATCTTAGTGAATATTAAGTGAGAAAGAATTTCTTAGTTCAGTTTGTTTAAATAATAATTGATTTCCATTGTATACAGTTTAGCACTGCCATAAAAGATGATTTTTCCATTTTTTTGAAAATCGTTTATTATTTTTTAATTTGTCATCATTTATTGTCATTTTTACATAATATTCCCTAACTGTTAATGATTAAATTTGTAAAGTTTTTAATTTCATACTATATGTATTTATTTTTTCAATAAAATAAATAAATAGAATGAAAATAGTAAATAAGATTTAATATGTAAGAGAACATCTTTTATGGGTGTTTGTAATAGTGAAAAAAATAACATACAAAAAAAATACAAAGATTATCAGAATAAACTTTTTGAATTCATATTAAAAATTTATTCATAAGTAAATAAATAAATTAAATTTTTCGATTATTTTTATAATAAACGTATATTTAATAAACAAAAATTTTATTCTCGAACAATTTTATATTATTTCAAAATATTGAAATATGTTTTACAAAATAATGAAAATGAAAAATGTAATTTATGAATATAAAACTCTTTAAATGTTCCTGCATCGAATAACACAAAAAAATAATCCGATACTCGATCGAAATCGTCCGTTAAACGGTTTCCTCGCTGCATATGCTTCTGTTGTGTTACCGTTAATATTTTGAAGCACGTTCTGTTAAATAAAATTTTCATCGGCGCCTCCAGACAACGCACACCACCACTTTTCGCCGCATTCATAAGCATCACTTCCATTCGGAGCGCGACATCAAAGATATACACACTCGCGCAATGTTTCTATACAAAACGCAGCCTGGAAATTATTCATGAACACTCGACGTTCATGGACTGGAAACAAACAAGTTCGTCGTGGAACAAGGTCCGTGAAAAGAAACACAGATACGACACCAGGTCGATCCGTATAGCTTCGTCTACCTTTCTGTATTTTAAAACTCGTATCTACTCCATGCGTAACTTTCCACGGGGATGTATATTTAAAATCGAGTATTTATTTTCCATTTTTCGAATTAGTTTTTCCTTTTTCTTTTCTTTCCTCAATTGGTTCTATGATATTCCGCTTGGATACATGTGCTTTGATATTGATTGGTTGTCAGAAATTCTCTCGTCTCGTGAAATTATTATATGGTATTCTAAACGATTTTAATATTCAAGTCTATTACACATGAACATATTTCGACAATTTTAATAAAAACGTGAAATAAATATTTTCTATGACAAAATTTACATAGTAAGTTATATAATATTATACGAGGGTCGTTTGATAAGTATAGTAAAAAATTAAGAAAAACTAAATTGAAAAATTTAATTAAATTAATTAAATTAAACAATAAATAAATTTACCACACTTATCAAACGAACCTCGTATATTTGTAAATTTCAAAATAATTATATTTCTAGATTTTGTTAAATAAAATAGTCAACGTTCAAAAATTATTAAAATAAATACAAAGGATATTGGTAAATTTTTGGAGATAAGTTAGAAAATAGAATTATTCAAAAATCCAACTTATTTAATGTATTTATAAAAACTTAGATAAGTTACCTTTATTATTATTTATTCATCGTAACAAAAAATTAATATATTTTTTAATCACTGATTTTTTTAATCATGGAATTGTGACATTTTAATAGAAAGAAATCAAAAAAGAAATGTGAAATATTATAGATACTGAAAAATATGACAATGATTTAAATTTATTGAATTTAATCATTTTTTTTAAAATCTTATTCATACTGTATACATTTTTTGGTTATTATATGTGCCCATTTATGTGATATAAATAAATTTTGATGCTATAAAATAATTTAAAAATAAAGTTAAAATTTAGTAAAAAAATCATGAAATTATTTTATTTCATTTTTAATGGAAAAATATTCAGAATCATTTTTACAAAATTTTAAATTGTATGATAAATTTCAATTCGATATTAAATAGTTTTACAGTTGTATCTAAAATTAAATAACAAATTTAAGAAATTTAATTTTTATATTAAAATAAATAAAAGATAACAATGTTATTCAATTTGTAAATTTGAAAAAAAGAATGACTTTTTTCATGAAAAAATTGATAAAAATCATTTATTAATAGTATCGAATATTTGAAATAAAAAAAAATCTTGTAATAAATTTTAAAATGATACAAAGATGTTGTTAAGAATTGTTTTGCATGGAGATTAGAAACGGAGGCAGCGGTCAACTGAATACAAATATATTAAAATAAAGTTATATCAATTAAATAAATCATAAAATAAGAATTTATGAAAAAATTGTTAGAGATTTGAAATATTACTTTAACACAATTAGGCCAATTATCTAAAAAAAACAATCAAAGAACACTAAATTGAAAAGGAATCTAAAAATAAAATTTTAGAAAAAATCGAGCAATAAATTTGAAAAAAAATTAAATTCTTTTTGTTTGTTAAAAATATCTTTATTTCAATTTTCTACCAAAAATCTGCAAATTATTTTTTAGGTATATAATTTCATTTAGGCATTGGTATTAGTTTAAAAACTATTTTTTTAATTACGTTAAACATGCTAATGTCTGAATAATTGTTAATACTCATGTTTACTATTCGCGGAGGGTATATAATATATTATGTGTATCAGTTTCGGAGTTCTTATTAGATTAACAAGAAGAGCTTATCTAAAAGGATTTCACGAGTAACTTAATTATACTTCACGCAAATTTCTTGAGTGCATGCTGAAAATGTACGTTTAAGTATTTAACTAGGTGTATTTTTAGTTTAATAAAATAAACATACTTTTTCTGAAAGAACTGTGTATAAAAATAATTATACATTTATATGTTTATATAAATAATATATATATATATATATATATATATATATATATACTTTTTAAATCAGTAAAAAGATTATTAAAATGTAATTTCATTAAAATAATAAAATATAGTAAAACTTTTAATACTAATATTTTGTTAGTATTATCATATTTAAAGTTTAGACAGTATTTAATGATATAAATGGAAAGATAACTAATGATAATAATTAATGATATAAATGCAAAATAACTTTGAAAATTATTTTTCAGTTAAAGAAAATATTTTATTAGCTATAACTGATTAAAACAAGAAATATTTTCTATTACTTGTGATATTAGTTTTTTAAAAGTTTGTTAAAGATATTTGTAAAAAATTGTAGATTGAATTTTATAAAATAATATTTATTTTGATTCTATCGAAAATATCGAATAATCAAATTTTATATTTTCAACATATTCTCAATTTTTATCCCTTGATGTATAAATTTCTAATATTAATATAAATAGTAATGTAGTTTAAATAAAGTAGATGGTTTCCAAAACATGCACCGATTCATATTTATTAAAAAAATAATAAATCAAAATATGTTTTTTTTTTACAAAAATAGAACTATTCAATAATTTCGATGACACCAAACCAAGACAAACATGCCGAACGAGATTTATTTCCATTTTTTGATATTAGTTACATTGTTTGCTAGAGACAGTAAAAATAAACAACACCATATATGTGTGTGTATATATATATATATATATATGTGTGTGTGTGTGTGTGTGTGTGTATGTGGTGTGCAGAGAATGGATTCGTTGAAATTTCTTTGTAGCTGTGTGATTTTTCAAATAAACTTGTAGCTGTTGTTAGTCGTTGCAGCCACTTCATTATTTCCGTTTGACAGGGCAACATTTCCAATATTCTGTACGTACAATTTTGTATTGATCGTTTTTTTTTTGAAAAAAAGACACAAGTGTACTCATTGGTTTTTACTTTTATATATATATACGTATGTATGTATGTATAATATATCGTTATTTTAAAAATATTTTTTCGCATTTTTAGTATAATTTTACTAAACAGTCAATATAATAATAATGAAAAGTTTACAATACACTTTTGACTCATTAAGGAGAATTAAATTCTTAGCTAAAGTTACATAACGAAAGAAATAATATTTAATTGAAAATATAATATCTGTTGAATGTAGATGATAACTGAGAATTTTACAGATAAGTAATTTCATTTTGTGTTGAGGATTAATTGTAAAATATGATGTTAACTTGAAAGATGATTTTATTGTTCCTCTTTGCTAAAGATGGACGATTAATTTTATGTTTTATACAATTTATTTATTATACAGAAATTTTATTATTTTAATAAATATTTTACATTTTATAGTTATATTGGATATATTATGTAAATCATATTATTTTGTAGATCGAATCGTAATACAAAGTATGTTATTTATTTTAGAAAATGGACGGTAATATATTTGAGATGTAAATTAAATTTTTTACTACATAAAATATTAAATTATAATTGTAAATTATAGAAAAATATGTTTATCAAACTATACGAGGTCCGTTTGATAAGTCCGTGTAATTTCCGAAAGATGGCACCACTGGTGCATATCGAGGTTATTTTTAATTAGTAGCACCTCTTGGAAGAACACACATCAAGTTTCAGCCATATCGGTCTATTCCTTTGTGTTTGACAATCGTTGGAATCAAGGAAATCGAGTGATTGTCAAATAATAGACGAAAAAGAATTTCGCGTGTTGATTAAACACTACTTCATTAAAGGCAAAACGCCTCAGGAGACTAAACAGAAGCTTGATAAACATTATGGTGACTCTGCATCTTCGATTAGTGCGGTTTATAAGTGGTTTCAAAATTTTCGGAGTGACCATATGAGCACAAAAGACGCTGAACGTTCTGGACGCCCTGTTGAGGTCACCACTCCAGAAATCATTGATAAAATCCATGATATGGTGATGGATGACAGAAGAGTGAAAGTGCGTGAGATTACTAGTGCTGTAGGCATCTCGTGTGAACGGGTACATAATATTTTGCACCAACATTTGGACATGAAAAAGCTATCCGCCAGGTGGGTGCCGCGATTACTCACGATCGACCAAAAACGAGGTCGTGTGAAGTGTTGCAAAAACGGTTTGCAGCTGTTTCAGCGAAATCCGCAGGACTTTAAGCGTCGTTTCATCACTGTAGATGAAACACGGATACATCACTACACTCCTGAGACCAAAGAGCAGTCTAAACAATGGGTTATCAAGGGGGAATCTGCTCCGAAAAAGGCGAAGACAATTCCTTCGGCCGGGAAGGTTATGGCGACTGTCTTTTGGGATTCGCAAGGAATAATCTTTATCGACTATTTGGAAAAGGGTAAAACCATTACAGGTGCATATTATTCATTGTTATTGAATCGTTTGAAAACCGAGTTGCAAGAAAAACAGTTGCAAAAAGGGATCAACAAACTAGAGCAGCGTTGGATGAAGTATATAAGCCTAAAAGGAGACTATGTTGAAAAATAAAAACGATTTATTCAAAAAAATGAAGCAGTTTTTATTTTTACACGGACTTATCAAATAGCCCTCGTATATGAAATAAATAAAATATGACTATAAAAAAAACGTCTTGGTACTTTCTACTCATGAATTTATTCGGTGTGAGTATGCTAATTAATCTATATTAACCAAAATATTTTTTAAAAATATATTTCTTGTTTTAATTATATTTACTTTAAAATTAATCAATAGAACTGATTGCGAAAATCATTCATAATACTGAATTCAAATTGAAATAATTCAATATATACAGAAAATAATATTAAGTAATTAATTAGTATTAAATTAATTTTTAACTTTTTTTTTAATTTCACAAACAGATTATAAAGGAGTTTAAAACCGAGTTAAATTTTTAATGTTTAATAATTTCATGACTTAAAATACGTCGTTATCAGAAAAGTATGTATAAAATTAATTAAAAAAGAAATCAATTTAAAACGTTGTATTCTTTATATGTTTTTTATTCGAAAAAAGAAATGAAATAAAAATAATAACGTAATAATGCATACAATTTAAACGTTGGATATTTACGGCCGGGAATTTTCAATTAAATGTATATAAAAATAAAAAAAAAATGAAAAATGAAAAACACGCAGCGAGTTAATACAATATTTCATTTTACGAAAAATGCATAATATATATCCGATATTAATGTTAATTTTTATACGGTGTTTATGCGCTAGCGAAAAATTCAACACATAAAAAATCTTGTTTACACGCCCGTAAAATCACAATGACGTCTCTTTTCCCGACGATAAAATTATTTAATAACCCTATCAAAATTTATCGACTACAGTAGGAAAATCTAATTACGTTATTAGTTTGTAAGATGTTGTGATACGCGGTACAAGTCGTCGCGTGCGTTACAATGTCTTATTTTTTAAAAGAAAATTTCTTTAATATGGAAGTAAAAATATTAGGAGAAAAATGATATTGGAAATTGATTTCCGAGTCGTATGCTTGAAATATATACAGAATTCGAATATTATACGAAGTTTTAAAATTGATTTCAATTATTTTATAATGAGAATTATATATAGTGTGTGTGTGAAAAATATAAAAGTTGTTTAAGATAATAAATAATGGGTTATTTTAATATTAATGGACACACACACACACACATATATATATATATATATATATATATGTATGTAGTGAGAAAAGTTATTACTCCATACAACGAGTATAACTTATTACTCTGTTAAAAATTGTATTTATAGATTATGAAAAATCCTACATAATCAATACGCTAGCCTTATTAAATTTATTGAAGAGTCTTATATTAAAATTTTTGGAAATGTTTATAAAAATGCTACATCCTTCTTACAAACACATAAATAAACAGGAAAATTTTAAATTATGATAGAGGTGAGATAGAGTGGTGTAATATCACTGAAACTATTTACATCTACGTTAGAATAAAATAAAAATAAATGGAGAGATGTTTAGTTACTTAAGATTTGCTGATGACATTATTATTCTCTCGATAAACCAAGATAAACTTGGAAAAATAATAGAAGAATTAGGTAAAGAAAATTAAGACAGAGGTCTTATGATAATCCTCAACAGGACAAAAGTAATGTTCAATGAATTTTTAGATTTAAAAAGAAATAAAATCTGAAAACTGTGTATATCTGGAAAAAGTCATTAACATTTAAGAAACATTTATGGATGAAGTGAACAGGAGAGTAAAAATGGATGGTGTCAGTTTGTAAGAGTCGCATATTATAAAGTAAAAAATATGGTAATGATACTGAAAAAATATTTATGCATTTTGTTGGTATTATTTCATATGCTTATTTAACATAGCGTCTTTTAGTGCATTGCAAATGTTGTGAATGTTCTAAAAGAGATGACTTAATAAATTTTCAAAGAGGTTAAATTTTTCACTAGTATATAGTTGGAATATTTATGGTAAAAAATTAGAAAATTCCAAAACAATAGTATCAAATATTTTGATGGTACGAGGGTCGTTTGATAAGCATGGTAAAAAATGAGAAAAACTAAATTAAAAAAAAGGGTTATGTGTATTCTTATACACATGCCAGAAGTGAAACTTCTTTTCAATAAAGTCATCAAAAGGTACACGGACAAGCGTATGCCTAAAACTCGTAGATGAACAAATTCTTCAGAATAAAGCAAGTAACAAAATGAAGAAATGTAGTAGGAAGAGAAGCGGCAAATACACGGGATAAAAATTTAATCAGAAAATGATCAATGTTTTAAATAAATGATTTTTTTATAATTATTTCATATTAACACATCGTATCCGGACAACGCGTCTCGATGATGTCTTTCATGCTGTAGTAATAGTATGCAAAAGACGTCGAGACGTTGTCCGTATACAATGTGTTAAGTAAGATTAATATTCATTTTCAAATTAAAACTTTTATAAAATTATGAATTATGAAAATTTATTCGTTTTCGTTTGGAATTTCTTCGATTTCCACTGCTTCCTCCGGTGGTGATTGAGTAGGTATAAACGATACAATTGGTTTTTGATAAGTAAAATTTTTGCGCAATAGACTTTACCATCTTAATTTTTAATTACTATTATATTACTATTGTATAATATATAATATACAATTAGATCAATGTTTTAAAAATTAAACAATTAAGGAAATACTCACAAATAATTAAATACTAATTAAATACTTTAATATAATTGCAATAAATAGAATCTATTTAGATACTATTTATAGATAATTGATAATTTTATAACACCACATAAAATTCAATAAATCTTCAAAATGACACCTGAGAACAAAGAATTCATAATTATTGTGAGAATTTATTACAAATAAAACAACAGATAATCTCAAAACTGTTATAGATTTCGATAATTTTTTTTAATACCACGTGTTTTTAATAGTATTTCTTTTATTTGATAAATAGATTAATCAAAATAATGTTACAAAATACTACATACTACTGTATATATTGGTGTACGTGCCAATTCCCTCAATTTCGTGTTGTTTGCTAAATTTTTAAATACCGCGTGGATTTAATTGACTGTTATTTTTATGATTATTGATGTTAATATTATGATGACGTTTTAAAAATTAATATACTTATCAAAAATATCATTTTTATCGCACTGAATAACACTCTTATTTAAACACAATTAACAACAACTGATTGTATATAAAAATTACTAAGCATAATAATGACATCATTCAAATAGTAAACATACGTGCTGCATGCATTAGAACAATTCTTGTTATCTAATCACATGTTAAAAGAGGACGCATTCGTGATGGGCTTTTTCTCACTCTATCTACTACTTTTTCTCACTCTATCGTCTAAGCATGTATGCAAATTCAAATCAGCCACTAAAATTCGTACTCACGTTCCGTCTCTATTTCCGTCATATATTCTCTATTTCCGCGTCAGTAAATTTTTTACCCTAAACGCGGCTAAAGAAGTTTCACTTCAAAAATTTAATTTAATTAATTAATTAAATTAAACCATAAATAAATTTACCATACTTATCAAACGACCCTCGTATATATAAATTATGGAAAAATAATATCCTTTATAGGAAAGTGATGAGAAATTAAAGATCGCCGGACATTAAAATTGATTATATATAAGAATTATAAAACTACTACTCCAAATATGAAAACAGAATTCAATATCTATCTTGAAGAACTGGGTTCTACACAATCAGTTTCGTTTAGGAATGTATAAAAGGGTCGTTTGATAAGTATGGTAAATTTATTTATTGTTTAATTTAATTAAATTTTTCAATTTAGTTTTTTTTTACTTTTTTACCATACTTATCAAACGACTATCATATATATATATATATATATATATATATATCATATATATATATATATATATATATAGGGTGATCTAAATGTCATACCTAGATTGTGTTTTATTAAAAAGAAGCTATACACATGTTTCTTTTTTATAAAATACAAATACAAATCGAGGCATTACATTTGGATGACCCTATATATTTGTAAAGTTTGTTAGTGAATCCATTATATGGTTGATCCATTGTATTTATATATATTTTGATAATCCTCAATATTAAAATAGGTAGAATTTTTAATATACAATACATTTATGTTATACGAGTATACAATATGTAAATATTACAAACTCATTTAGCGGTAAATGATAATACAGTTAATACTACCGTTTTTAAATGTAAAATAATATAATTCTATATAAAATTGAATTATTTCAAAATTGTCAAATTGAATCAGTTAACTTCAATATTAATAATTAAATCACTTAAGTGGGATTTTTTCGATTAATTTTTAAAATTATACAGATTATTTCATTAGTGACACTGAATGTCACTGTAAATAAATAAAATCTATGTTGGAAAAATATTTGATTAATTAAAATTTAATAAAGAACTTCGTTGTAATCCTGTATGAGTATTTAAAAATATCACTGAATGTTAAAAAATATATTTAAATTTGTTTATACATATGTGCAGGTTGTATAAAATCCAGGAAAATCCTCATTGAAAATTACATGGTCTGATTAGGTTTCATTATAACAAAGTCGTGAAGCTTTCCAATAAAATTTATTGGAGATAATGTTTATTCTACGATTACACTATTATAGTATTAATCAAACCATACTATAGAATATTATTTTATGAGTGAATGGAATGAATGTGGATTTCAAATGCGGGTTTGATTAGTTCATTATTATATTCGTTTAGGTAATATCTACTGATATATTATTTGATTGAAATGAAAATAATTTTATTCAGTTTATTAAGACTGGAACATAAAGTAAATTTCCCATTATTCGTGTTTTTTTTTAAAAAAAAATATGGTTTTACATTAATATGACCGAAAATAATACACGATTATAAAAATAACAGTCACTTTTTATATTCAATATATAGAATATATAGAGTTTTCTAATAAGAATATCAGAACTTTGGTAGTTAGTGGAAGCCATATTTGATTTTTTTTAGGTTAATTTTGACATTTCAACTCAGTATAGTTTGGTAAATTATTATGGAATGTTTAACACTTTAACAATGCTTAGAAATTGTAAAAACTTTAATAAACTTATTGAAATAAAAATTTAATGAGTCCATTATTACATGAAATGGACCAATCATTGGCCATCAAGATCATGTATGTGATCTAACTTCATTGGATTATTTTATGTGAGGTTATGTGAAATTATTGGTTTATGCTGATAAATCACAAATAATAGAACCATTAAAAATAAACATTGAACGTATAATTCATGAAATTGGACCACAATTATGTGAAAGAATGACTAAAAATTGGATTAAATGAATACAGTATGTCAAGCGAAGTCGTGGTGGTCATATAAGTAAAATTGTGTTGGATTAATAATGAAATAGAATATGATTAAAAACAATAAAAATAAATAACTAATTGATTAAATACTTTTTGTTCTATTTTCATTTAAATTTTGTAAGCGCTTATTGGAAAATCGTATATTTTATAGTACAGAAAAAATGACTGTTTTTAATTGTAAGTTTCCTTTAAAATACTATACTATAAAGTAATAACAAATAAAAAGAATCAGAGAATATAAACATGTTTAATTCAATGTACATTTACATATAAAAATATATGAACACTAATTTATCATGTATAAAAAGAAATAAATCCTTTATGGTTAGTTTTGTTGATTAATGTAACTAACAATGTTGTCATAACCATGTTGTTTGAATATTTTTTTTTCAACTGAAAAGAAATGAAAAAAACATAACCACGAATGTTAATTACAATAAAACACATGTTTAGTGTGTTATTCTTCTACTTTTAAAAATATAAATGAACACAAGGAGATAAATCATTCTCATTTGCTTATTGTCTTTGTTTTTCTCTTTTTCATTTGAACTATTTTCATAAATTTTTATTTGTTAAATATTTCTTATTTCTAGCATAGTATTTTCAAGGAACCAATAAATTTATTTTCAAATAGAGAAAAACAATTCTGAATTTTGATATAACAGTAACTGAATTATAAATTGTAGAAAAATTTGTGAATATGATTATACAAATAAGCTATCTTTTAGAATACAGTCTTTAGAATAATATTGTTTTTTTTGTAGAAAAACAACTCGACTAAAACTTAAAGAAAATATGTCAAGTTCTACACAGTTATATTATATTCGTAAAGACAGTATCATTACAGTCATAAAAAAATATTTCATATTGAAATAGTATATGTATGAAAAACGAAATTCACATTATAATTAAATGAAATGCGAAACGAAACAATTCAAAGCAGACAACTTTGCACATCCGTTAATTTCAATGACGGAAAAGCAACTTGTTTTATGTGTTTCCATCGTTTCGTTTGTTAAAATATGATATGTAAAAACACCATATTATATTCACAGTACATTCGTTTGCGATTCTGACAATTATACTCTTCATATTAAATTTCATTTAAAATAAATTACGAGTGTATCGTTTTATTAACACTATTACAGATGAGTATTAGTTATTTACATTGCTTGAAATTTAGTCTATTGTGAATAAATAAACAATTTTAATTCAGAATTTATGCATTAATTCAATAATGGGTTTAAAATGAACATCGATATTGTTCGAAGAGTTATTTTGTAATTTACAAAAACAAATGGATTGTATTTAACATTATTTTCAATTTAAATAAATTTTAACGAGATAGTCATCAATTAAATCTATTAGAATTTATATCTGTTTTGTGTTTTATTTTATTATATTATATTACTAAATTAAAATTCTAATCCTTATTTTTCTTAGTTACACAAATAATATTTGTGACAATTTATATATATATATATATATATATATATATATATATGTCCCCTTCTATATCATCATCCTCTCTCTATTCATTATTGGATAAAAGTTTTTCTCAAAATTTTTAACTTAGACTAATGTTTTTCTTTTTCAATCTATTCTGACAAATTTCCTTATATCTCTGTCTCATCTATCCATGTGTCTTTATACAATATCTCTATTTATACAATGGTCGTTTGATAAGTATGGTAAAAAAGTAAGAAAAACTAAATTGAAAAAATTAATTAAACTAAACATGAAATAAATTTACCATACTTATCAAACGACCCACGTATATTCCAATCAATAATTTCTCTTGTCTATTGATTGTTTCCTCTTCTTGTTCTGTACGAGGTCAGACAATTAATATGCGACCAATCAATAATTTCTCAAAGTTTGTCTATTGATTCTGGAACACTTCTTGTCCTCTCTCCTAGTACCCCTCGTCACAGATTCTTGGATATCTGTACATTGACGCAACTTTTATTTTCTCTCTGATCCATGCAGAACCCAAGTCTTCGCGATCTTTCTCTTTCTATACTTTTTATATTATTTTTGACATAGCAAATCAACTTTTAATTTTCTTTGGCCTTGTTATCGTTTAGTTTCGGAGTCATATTGAAAGAACCAATTATTTCGATCGAGAAGAGTAGGATCACTTTTCAAGATCATTCAATTTCTCTGTTCCATTTTCGTGACATTACTGTTACAAAACATAAACAGCTGGCGAAGAAATGATCTTAATAAGGTAGAGAGTAGGAATGCAAAAAAACATTACGGTGGCGGAGTTACAGGTTCGCAGTGTTACCACAGGCCGAGAAAAAAAAATCGGTCGCATTACTTAATTGTCTGACCTCGTATATCCGCAACTTTTATTTTCTCTCTGATCCATTTATTTTTCTTTCTATATTTTCATATTATTTTTGACATACATCTTTTAATATTTTTTGTGTTATCTGGAGTTGTTGAATTATTTTGGAGTTCAAGATTTATATTTTACTGCCATAGGTAAAAATAAGTAGGATGCACTGATCAAAAAATAAATAAATATAGAGAAATATCTGACGACTTCATAGAATTCAAATTTCGTCTGAAATAATAGAATCTTATTTTTACTCTTTTATTTATTTTATCTTTAAATGTTTTTTAGAGTTAATGAATTGATCCAGATATACATAGTTCTCAATTTTTTCAGTTTTCTTTCAGTAATCTTTCTTTTAATTCGATTATTCTTTGATCTAGAAATTTATTGAATATTATTTTTATTTCTTCAAGGTTTATCTTAAGACCAATTTTAGTCTCATTTGGGTCATCCAGTATAACTAGTTTTAGTTTCATATACATTTTTAATTAAATGAACTGTAGATTGAAAATACATTAGATAATTTTTAAGGTAAACAATTTTAAATATTACCGGGTATAAAAATAAAATATTTTTTTACATAAACGAATTATTCATCTTAAAATCACAATATTTTATAAAATTGCTCAAAAATTAAATTTTGGATTTATTGTTTAGTTTATATTTTGATTGTTATGAATTGTTAGAACGTTGTATTAAAATAAACTCAATAAGTAATAAAATATTAAAAGTTCAAAAATTAACAATTTATTTTAATATACTAATTCTTTATAAAATAATTTTCTTTATTTTAAAATCTTTATATATTGGAATTAATTAATTAGTAATAAATTTTAAACTAAAACAACAAAGTTTTTAGGGATTTTGTTTAAGATAAATTTATGTATTTGGTATAAACATAATTTTTTATTTAATAATTTTTGTGTACTTAATATTAAACTTTACTATTTTTGAACTTTTCGTTACAAAGAAAACTTCATAAAAGAAGTTCATGAAAATTTAAATAAAGATAAAGATGCTTTCAATCAAACTATACGAGTTTTATAAGATTTAAACTTACTATGAAAAGAATTTATAACTAAATTTTATCAGTTACTGGTCGATTTTCCAGTAAAATTTCAACCGAAATTCCTCTACTTATTTTTACAGTATTCTTGCTATAACTCTAAAGCATGTTTTAAAACATAGTAAAGTAAAACTTACAATATTGGTTTAGTTGAACGCGTAATGCGAACAATATGTCTTTTAATCAAACATTAATGGTAAATATAAAACGTCTGTAATGTTCGATTGTAACAGCAAGCTGACGTTCTTCAATAAATGCTATAATAATAAAACGATCTCCGCAAACACTTAACAATCAAGCAATAAAAAGTGTTAAACTTCCTGTACAGCAATTGATATAGGGAATCAAATAACATCGGCGTTTTGTTTGCGTGTTCCACAATAGCGACACGGCGTAACAGATCTCGGGGTGTTCATATCGTCGAACGGAGACTATAGCACAAACCGCACACTTTGAATACAAATGTGCACATTTAAGGTGGAGTAGGAGAACGGAAGGACGGAGCGTGTAGCTGAGCGAGCGAGTAGTGACGGAGTGAATGGAATGTAGGAAATAGGAGGACGTCGAACGAGTGAAAGTCCCGCTAGTCTGTTTGCTTGCTCGCCTGCTGGCCGGTTATGATTATATTCAGCAATGCGTTACATCAGGACAGAAGTATATTATTAAATGACACGTGAATGATACGACAGCCGCGACTGTTTAACGTGATATATGCAAATCGGTGGGCGCCGTACGACAAGACAAATGTGCCTGATTTATCCCGCGGAATGAACTAGATGGGATAAACCGGGGCGGTAGGGAACGGACGAGAACGATGATATCCGCAGCGAATGTGTGCACAGGGACGGTACGAGATGAGATATGAGACGGAATTCGGAGATCTAATCGAGTTCGTACGGAAGCAAAAGAGTCTACAGTTCGAAATATGTTGGAAAGTTTCATTATGGCTCAGATATTTCTCTTTTGAATAAATAAGATCGTAAAGAAAACTATAAAGGACATTATTGATTTTAGTACTCGTATGTAAAGTAATATTAGTTGTTTTTAGTTTTCAATTATAAAATGATTTATGTGTTTGTATGCGAAAATTGCGTTCATAAAATGGTGCTTTTTCAATTTATGACTTTATTTAAAACAACATAACGAAAACTAAATGGGGTTATAAAATATATTTAGTATTCATATTAAATAAATGACAATGCAGATAGATATTTCAATGATAATTAATTTATATAAATATTAGTTACTATTATTTATATAAATGTATTTATTATATAAATAGAAAAACAAGAGATTTATATTTAATCCACAAAAACTTGTATTTTATTTTAACTTAAAAATTTATATTTTATTTTATTCATTTACAATAGCGATAGAGTAAATTAATAAAAATATTTTTTCTGAATTTTGTTAATAAAAATGATTGTAGTTTTTAAATTTCAAATATGTTCAATCCACAATAAAATATTTTTGCCAAATCAGTTGATATTTATAATACTGATATGAAAATTAATATTCTGATCAACACTTCTATAACTGATTGCAAAATTAATTAAATCCTTGCAATTTTACTAATTTAGAAAAAAGTGTTTTATGATATGAAGAAGCTTCATTTCACTTTTATATGTATTAGAATGAACAATGTGTTTTATAATCATTAAGTGGTGCTAAAAGATTATTTTAACATTTACTATACAAATTTCCAAAAAGTTTTTATAATAATTTTGTATTTTTCAAATTATTGGCAAGAAGATAAAGAAAAGAAAATATTTCTGTTATTAAAAAATCGAAAAAAATTCTTATTTAAATAATGTAAATGCCAATGAAGAAAATTGCACAAATGGTCAAGGTTTAGGCATTAAAGATAAACTAAATCAAGGCCAGTACTGAAGTAATAGATCTACTGTTCAGAAACAAACAAGAGAATTAATGAAAAATATTCAATAAATTGATTTCAATGATTTTGTTCTCAAAAAACAGAAAAAAATTACAATGTCGATTTAGAGAAAATAATGATATTCCATTGTTGTAACAGATTTGTAGTGATTATTTTATTTAATGGTTAAAATGGCTGTTATGGATAAAAGTATACAATAATAGTATTTTCTTGATTCAACTCTGATTTTTAAATTGTTTAAATATTCGTGTCTCTGGTAAATTCATATTTTAAATAAGTAGAGAAAAATTGAAATTTACAAAAAAAGATGGAGAAAGATTTATAGAAAAATGCATTAATATAAATTCGAAGCGTTTCATTTGTATTAAAATAAAATCTGTAACATTTTATAGCTACATAAATTATCTTAATATTATTTAAGAAATAATGTGACAAGGCAAATATGAGACAATGTTAAAACCTGTCTCTCTAAATCAATAATTAATTTCAAATTTTAGGAAATTATTTTTATGAACGACCTTATGTTGTATTATAAATCAAAAATTAAAATAATGTTTTAATAGAAAAAACTAACGATTGATTGTGGTTGGAAAATAATTGAAATTTAAATTTGAGTGAAAAATAGTAAAAATTGTGATTATACCAGATCGAATAGAAAAAATAATAAATATTTGGTATGGGTGAGTATCCAAGAATTAATAATTAACAATATTTTACTCACACTAGTAGTATTGTTGAAGTAAAAGATACATAAATTTTAATTTGTAATGATGTTAGAAATTTATATAAATAAAGTAAAAAAAGTTGTAAATTATAAAAAATATGTTTTATTTATGAAATATTGTTTTAAATAACTTGTAGATTCATATTATTGTAATTATTAGATATGTGTGTTCAACCGCAAACAATTTCAAATATTAAAATTTCCCATTATTTTTAGAAAATATGATTTTTTTAATTCAGATTTGTCTATGAAGTAGATTTATCTATTTCAATAAAAAATTAAAATCAAATGTTAGTAAAATTTATCAAGTATATATACAGATTGTATTTATGTATGTATAATATGTATCAAAATAAACATTTTATTCAGAATTTCTGCATATTATATCAAAAATTATTAGTTATATATTTTTACTGGAAAATTAAAAACTCAACGATGTTGAAAGTTTTTAACATCAAATAATTTATCACTTTTATTACGCTAAAACATATGTTGGTTCAAAAGGGTGGAATATTTTTTTTTAATTTCGTAACCCTTTTCTAGATATTAATTTCATTTACCCCAAACCGTGTAATTTGTATTTATATTGTATTCATTAAATAATCGTTTGCTAGTATAAAACTGATGTTATAGAAAGGGGTCCGTTTGTACATGAAAAATATTATTAAACATTTCTATATTTTTTTTTAAATTAAAAATATTCATATGGAATATAGATCTAAGTAATATTAATATTAATAAAATATTATGCTTTTTTAGTTAAAATATTGATTTATTAATGGAATATTATTGTTAGCTTATAATATTTTTTAATTTATATAAAGTAGGTTTTAATCAAAATAATGTGTTTTTTTATTAAAATAGTAAATAAAAAATTATAATATTGCGTTTTTATAATTTATATATATATATATATATATATATATATATATATATATATATATATATAATGTAAAAATATGCTTAGTTAAATAACAATATTTACTTATTACAATTAACACAAGAACTAAATTTGAAAAAGTTGTATAATTCCCATTAAGAGTTTTTTTTTATTTTTTAGTTGTTTAATTTATTATAAAACTTCTTTAATTTATAGTATTATTTTGTACTTTCTGTTTTTAGTTTGTAGTAGAGCACTTATAATTAAAAAATATTTTTTGTTAAATTAATAAAAATGTAACGTTGAATTTTTATAAAAAAATAAAATTTACTTCATACTTTATGTTTTTAGTTTGTGATACAGCTTTGTTGACTTAACTAAAAATGTATCATTGAATTTTTATGAAAGAAAACATATGTATAGTATTTGTTAGATCTGTAGTGAATTCATTTTCATATAACAGAATTATCAATCCAAAATTATTAGGTATCAAAAAAGTGTTCAATAATTATTTATTGCTCACTTTGTTAGTTCATAAACTGATAGGCATTTCTATGGCAATGGTGTTATTATCAGAGCGTTGACTTTCTCTGATGATAGTGGAATTGTCATCGAAATGTGTATTAGCTTCTAAACAAATAAAATTTACAAAAGATATTTATTGAGAATTTTTTTAATACCTTTATCAATCTAGAATTTTATATGAAGAATTTGAATAAAGCTTTGTTGTATTTTTGATAAGACAGTTATGATAAATTAAATAATATTTCTGCACAATTAACATACACATAACATAATGTTAATCAGTGCGTGTTGCAAAGTTTCTCGCGTTGATAATTATACAACGTTTTTCGACATAATTCTACAAAACATAAGTGTATGCTTGTCTCGACCGTATTTGTATGGAGTTGTGTACGGATCTGTGTTAGACGGCGCACATACATTTCCTATTTGAAAGTTATGTGCTCCGTCGCGATCTCACTTTCAAAGTCACCGTTATCGTCGGTCGGGAGATGAGTTCGACCGAAATGCAACGGCGGGCAGGATATGACAATGTGCGTCTGCAAGGTCGACATCGTGCTGAGTACGTGCTGAAATTTGCATAGTTTGGCAGGATTCGCTCGATCCACATACATTGTCTCTTTCGCGTTATTACACAGGAAGATCTTTGGAATTTTCTCGATTCGCTACTCGCGCTTATTCTGTATGTATAAACGTTTATGCTCTTACTGCTACTTATTCATATTTATGGTTGAATTTGTTTATTGTATAAACTCTGTTATTGTTGGTTTGAAAATTTTATAATATTTTCCGTTTACAGTAATCCGTATGCGGTTGGAATAATAAGATAATAAATATTTTGATAAGACTTTTTCAATTATTTTAAATAATAATTTTTTCTTGCATTTGAATTTATTACTATATTTTTTGGAACGAATGTTTACAAATTTGTTTTAATTATATATATTTATATCTCAATCCATTGTCTTTTTCATTTTCTTAAAATCAAATGCTTACATATCATAGATATTAATTACAATATAAAAATATCTTGCAAAAAATATAAAAACGTATATTTAAAACAAAATTTTAGATTTTTTTAGAAAAAACAGTTATGTAATTTAGATTAATGTAATAAAATGATAGAATTAATTGCTCTAATATGAAAATATTATTAAAGAAAAAAATCTTTTTTTATAAAGTTTATATTTATAATTAAAGTGAAGTAATAGTTTATAATTATTTGATAATTTCATTTGATTTGATATCGATTTTCCACTTAGACATTTATGAAATTTTCGTTAATTTTTATTAATGTTATATACACTTTTAAAAAATCGCAGATGCGAATACAAATATATATTTTTAAAGCAATTTTATAATAAATTTCAAACAATATTTTTAACACTAAACCTACCACGAGGGGTCAAATGACCCTTTTTAAACTTTTTTTCAAAATTTCTCACATAAAGCGTTATCACATCGCTAGTTGACTTTATGACTTTTCATATAATTTACATACAATGCATTTTTCAATATTTACTCCTCTCTTGTTATTTTTTTACCGAGATATATATGTAATCTGCCTTAACTACCGCAACGGGTCATTTGACCCCTGCAAAGATTCATATGATATCATGAAGAATTGTATGTGTGGTTGTGATACAAAACCATTGCATTATACATTTTTGCTATTCCATCATATATTTTGCTGTATTGCGTCATATTTGTTGTTGGCTGACGAATGAATAGCGAATTTCACTCTACTCCAAGCGAGCGATAAAAAAGTCAACGAAGCCAGCGTTTTAAATTGGATTTAATCTCTGAAGTATGGTACAAATTCATCGAGAATAGCCAAAATTGTTACAAGCCTGGGGAACATGTAACTATCGATGAACAGCTTTTCCCAACCAAAGAGAGATGTAGGTTTACGCAATATACGCCGAACAAACCGGATAAGTTTGGTATCAAATTCTGGCTAGCATCTGACGTCAGCACCAAATACATTATAAATGGATTTCCATATTTGGGAAAGGATGAAAACAGAGGAGCTTCATCTCCGCTTGGGGAATTCGTTAGCCAAACAAAAAGTCCTTTTTCAAAGCATAAATCTATAAATCGAAAAAAACGGTAAGCGTATACCTGAAACGATCAGATTCTACAATAATACTAAATACGGTAAAATGTCTACACATGACGGAACGGCAAGAAAATACTTTCGAAATCGCAAAGATGGCCTGCGCAGATTTTTTCAATATTCTTAACCTGGCTGGAATCAACTCGTTGGTTTTATACAGAGAAAAACCGGCGAAAAAATTTCTAGACAACAATTTTTATTTAAGCTGAAGAACTTGCCGAAGATTTTCAACATGAGTAACATGAAATTATACAGAAAACGTCAACAAATTCAAGTTCGGATTCTCGTGTGCAAATGCGAAAAAGGTGCCAAATACGTTTTATAAATAAATAAAAAATTTTACGTTATTTTTAAAAATTTAAAAACATAGTAATATATTTTTCATTTACCCCGCTGTGGTAGGAATAGGTATTGAAGTTAGGTTTTGTTAATAATTTGAAAAAGGAGGTCTAGTGAAACAAATAAACTTACTTTTAAAAAATTAAAACTCTTCATTTTTTGTTAATAATTGTTATTAGGATAATTTGAAAAAGGAACAAATATCCTTTTTGTGAATTAATTTCGTTTACTTTAATTCTATTATTTTGTTACTATTTTTAATTATATTTGAGTAGCTAATCAATAAATTGATAAAGAGACAAAAATGAGAAATATTTCAATATTTTATAAAATTGAAATAAAATGAACTAATAAAAATAAAACACATTTTTTAGATATTTTCACATAGATATTTATTAATAATCCAAATATGGTTTCTGTACCTATCAAATTTTAAAAAATATAATTTTTTTTAAAAGAAACTTTTCATGTAAAATTTTTGAATAATTAGTGTGAAGAAACGAAATTTATTTAATGATAAAATATTTAATCCTTATTCAGAAATCAATTACATTTAAAAATTTATAGAATATTTTAATGTCATAATTGTATAATGATGCACTTTAAACATAACTATGTAGGTTTCAAAAGATTTAAAGATGATAAAGTGAATAGTAAGTGATTACTAAATAATTTTAGAAAATCTTGGGGAATAATATAGTAATTATTTCATAGAATTGTATTAAGTAATTCAAAAATGATTTTCAACATTCTAAGTTAAAATGAAATTCAAAAAATATTTTTTAATTGTCATATTAGTTTCTTAGAAAATCAAATATATATATATATATATATATATATATATATATATATATATACAAATTGAAATATTAAAATGCAAACTTGTATAATTATATCGATTGAAGTAAAAATCTTTGTTGTAAAGTCAGTTTTTAGTTATCGTATTTTATTTGTAACGTTAATATTTGATAAAAGCTAGTATTTAATAAACGACTGTATAATACTAGACAAACCGAAACATCCAAAAAGCAAATTTAAATGTAAACAAGAAATTCTTTGATAAAGTTCTATATTAAATACCATAAGCAAAAAAAGAATAATAAAAAACAGTAAAATACTTTAGATATTAACAAATAAGCCCACGTTTCAAAAACTGTTTAAATTACAGTTAATATTTTTGTTTATTAAAGAAAAATATAACATAAATGGCACAAAACATATTTAGAAATCGCGCAGATACATAAATATGCAAATACAAACACACGCACGAAGAGAGGCCAGCAGTAATTGAAAAGCATCCACTGGGGACAAAGCGAAATACGGCGTTTTCCTGAAACATAACACTGGTATGTGTAGGTGGGAGCGCATTATCATCATTTCTAGTGCCGCTGGCAAAACTTGATAACTTCCTGTGAGTTCGCACTTTGAAATCCTATAATATTGTGTCGCGCGGTCGTGTGAATACATGTATATATGTATGTATGTAACGACATTTATTTACAAACACATAAGATTAACTCGAGCATATCTCTAGAATTTCATCCGTTTGATAGGCATTCTGTTTATCTATTCAATATATATATATATATATATATATATATATATATATATATATATATATATGTATATAACCACTTTGTATGCGGTAATATTATATAATTAATTTGATATACGTAAATAGAGAAACTTAATAAATAATTATATATTTATACATGCTGATATTTATACATAGTTGTATTTAGATTTCGCTTAAACTAATGATATAAACATTAATTTATTAATCAAAAATATGTTATATTTAATATGATATGATTTAAATATGAATATGCATATCTAAATGTGGATTTATTCACACATATATATATATATATATATATATATATATATATATACCCGTCCCTCAATTTACGCGGAGTATCCGTTCCCCGTGGATTTGTTTTACGTAAATGAAAATCGCGTAAATTAAGTCTGTCAGTACAACAGAAGAAATATTGGAAATAAAAGCTAGTAAAGTTGTAGAAACACATATTTATTTCACATAGCTTAACAAAAAAATAATGACGTTTTAGAAATCAAAAGTAGATAAATTTTATTCGGTGTCACTATCGCTACTGTAATTCAAAATAATCAACCTTTTATATATTTATATCGTGCTTTTATACGTTCAAGTAAGAATTTGCGTCACTCTGATATATAATAAATTCCATGAAAAATGATATAAAATGAAATCTATCTGACCGCGTATAAAAAGTGCCGCGTAAATCAATACCGCGTAAAAAAAATCCTGCGTAAATAGAGGTATAATTTGCAGCGTAAAAAAAGTCCCGTGTAAACTGAGGGACGGGCGTATATATATATATATATAATTCACTCAGATTAGTATGGGAAAATAATTATTACAAAATAATAAAGAAATAAGAAAAAAATCGATGGATTTGAAAAAGGCCAGAAATAAAATATTTAAAAATAATTAAAATTAGTATTTGTTTTGGTATTATGGCAAGTATATTTTAACTTGTTAACTGTGGAATTTAATTTTAAAAATCTCTCGTGCGGTGAGAAATTAAAATCAAGCAATGACGAGTATAGACGTCAACTGTAGATCAAATGTATATTTTAATAAAGAAATAAAATGAAGATTACATGTTTTACATATAAAAATGCTTTACTAAATAACTGCTGTTGATTTCATCAGAAAATGTTATTAAACGGAAAATATTTTTTCGTTTTCTGGTATGTAAAAATGCACCATTGTTGCTATCAGAATCACATATATAGAAGGTAAAAATTAACATTAACAAACTATTTTTTAACTAATTTTTATTCTACTATACATTATACTTTATTTTGATAATAACTGAAGAAATCGGTAAAAGATCAAACTAAAACTATTTTTGAATCTTATAAGGATCACCTTTTTACAACTAAATAGAAATGACTAATAGTTTGAGGGCCTTTACGTATCTCATTTATATATACGAGAGTTTGATGAGTATGGTAAATTTATTTATTGTTAATTTATTTAATTAATTAATTAAATTATTTTTTTTAAATTAGTTTTCCTTACTTTTTTACCATACTTATCAAACGACGCTCGTATATTTCAATTGTTATCGGTGAATACTCGATATACAGAGTAAAGTATCCACCAAATTTGTAAGAAGATAAGATTTCACAAAGCAATTCAGGGATTACCCAATATACCAAAGAAAATAATCAACCAAATTTGCAGGAAGAAAATGAATGCTACAAGATTTTGCTCCTACTTGACAAAACTTCAAAAATGTTTTACTAAAAATTGAACGATCATTGAACATTACAATTTTAATAATATAAATAGATAAAATATACAACCAAATAAGATTTTTTACCTTTTTACAAAAATTATGTATTTTTAGAGCAAATAGTAATTTTTCTTTTCACATGACGAGTATACTCGAAAAACACACCAAATTTTGGTTTTAAAATGACGTGTATACACGTCAAACGTAGTTAACTGGTTAACACAGATTTTAAATTACACATCTGCGTTACAAAATTGAAAATTTGATGATAATAACAATGTTATTAAAATGCAATAAACAATATAAGATTATTGGGGGAAAAGACACATTTGTGTTATAATAAAAAAAATAATCGAAAAATATTTTGTCTGACTAAAAATATATTCAATAGTAATAAAATTCGTATGAATATCATGTGGTGTTAGTATAAAACATTGAATGGAATTGATTGTATGTGAATTAATTGGCAGATGTCAATAGAAACTGACTGATTTTAATCTAAAATTATTATTTTTTATCATAAAATCCTAAATGGACATACATCGAGAATAAAAATTCGTCAAAAATAAATAAAATTTTTAAAATGACAAATTTATAACTTGAAATAATGACTCAAAAATTGAATTAATGATTATAACAACTATTTTTTATAATACCTATCAATCCTAAAAAAATATTGTGTAATTTAATTTAATTTTAAAATATAGCATCACATTTATTGAACACACGTTTAATAAATTTATTTATGAAGTAATTGTGATGCATTGTATATTATTTTAATAAATTTATTCTCAATAAAAATAAATTACTACACATAATTGTATTTATTTAAAATTGTTTCTATAGAAATTAAATACAAAGCTATTTAAAGCATTCGTTAACTGAAAACGTATTAAATAAATAATATATAAGTTCGTTGATGTCTGTTAATAAAAATAATAAATGTTGAACTGTGAACCGGAAGAATTTCGAAAAGAGCATCAATTATGTTAAATATAGATAAACATAAAAGCCGTAACGCGTCAAGTGAACTCCATTGAATTCTTGAAACGAATCAATAACCGCTCGTTTAGAAATAAAATCAGGAAGAAGCGTTTATCTTAAGACATCTTCCCCATGTCATTCTGTTATTCCATCACGAGTCGACAATAAAGATCGTACTATAATTCGTCGCCTGAACAAACACTGAACGCATTACGGACCATTACGGACATTAAATGTCCTCCCTGATCTAATGACTACGTCAATAAACCAATTGATTTTATCTGGAGGAAAATTGACACAAATTTCTTTGTGAAACTTGCAAGTGAGAAGAATTCGTTCGAATCTATCGGTTACACATATCGCGTCGATGTGATCGAGGGTCAAGAGGCTGCGAAAGATTTTCTTCTGGCGGGGTGTAACTTGAAGTTGACAGATGACTTCAGTGCGGAGAATGTTGGTATAACCTTTCTAACTACGTGACGGCTACACTGTCATGACCTCTCGTGCTTTAACTTACTCACGCGCGTTGACTTTTTATACTGGCGCTAACATGCGTCTCTAACAACTGGAACTATACACTTTACTCGTACGTTGACGATTTTTATTTGACGTCCAAAGAAACAAACACACAAACATCCTTTTTGTTTAAAGAACAAAGTTTTATATATATACTAAAATAAAAATATAAAAGACTTCAATTCCATCTAAGTAACATTTATATAAAAGCAAATATTACCAAATTAATAAGTTACATAAAGAAACAACAAAATCAATACCAGAAAAATATGAGAGATTGACATATAAAATTTTATTATGACTGTTTATAGTTAGTTCAAAAATGGTTTGAATCATTTAATTAAATAAAACAAACTACCAACAAAATAAAAAATAGATAAAGGAAATAAAAAATCGATAATTTTAATTTTTCTAATGATTTAGTGTTATTAGCAAATATATTGGAAAAAGTAGAAAAAATAATTGATTGATTAAATGAAATCAATTGAAAAACATCTTAATATGAATGACAAGGAAATTTTAAAATGATTTCCAAAAGATTCTTTACAAATAAAAATTAGGAATTTATAAAGTAGTTTATAAGAAAATTCATATAAAATAAATATTAAATAAATAGGGACAAAATATTTCAATATTTACGGTCATATGGAGAAAATAAACGAGCTCATTCATATTTTTGACCTTTATAAAATCTGAAATAACAAAGATGCTGATTGTGGACTTCAAGATGCTGTATCTAATGATTCTATATTATTGATTCAAGAATGACTTCCTATTATTATTAACTTTTATTGGTTATGAATTGTGTTAAATCATACTTCACTATGACATCATCGATAGCTACAATCATTTTTTATATTTTATCTCTTGATTTATCAATTATTTATATCGTACTTAATTTCAGTATTGAAATTTTGTATTTTTTATACTACACCATAAATCAATGTTAATTGATTGGTGTCGTTATTTATTTCATCGTAAATAAATAAGTTAATAAAAACATGAATTTTGAATATCGACCAGTTGAATTATAAATTATCATCTGATTTAGGATCACAAAATTTAATTATTTAAAAAAATGATCAAAAAAATAAAAAAGGATAAGAAACAAGAACCTATGTAAATTATGAAACAGAAAAATCGAAGTATTGAAACTTTAAGGTTTTAAAAGTAGGTATTAATTTTCATGATGATTGAATAAAAACCAAAATAAATGTGAATTGGGAATAAACATTTATTTTGAATTAATAATTCAATTGCGAATTCTCAAAGATAATATTATAATGATGGGTACATAGATTCAAAAAGGAATAATTATAATTTAAACACTAGTTATAAAAAATGAATGTGAAATAATATAGTAGGTATGATGGTGCTGTTTAATTTTTTAAAAAAACATATATTAGTTTGTTTTCTTTTAATGTAATCAATTATTCTTTCATTTCTACATTTATTTATATTTAAATGATCATGGATGGTATTGTGTATGTATCTTGGTCAATAGTAAGTAATCAAATAATTAAAGTATAAATATATTACAAGGAAAGAAGACAAGATAAGAGTAGAATATTTTATATATAATAGGTGCATATAGATGACCCAGATGGAAATGAAGCGTTTAGACGTATATTTATTTGATTACTATAATTTATTATTCCCTACTAGCCTTCAGTATTAATAGGGTTAACTTTTATAAGTATATCATATATATATATATATATATATATATATATATATATATATATATATATATATATATATATGAAATTTGGTAATTTATTTATACTAAAAAAATTCAATACTAAAAATATTTTTACAAAAATGAAAATGTAGCAAAAAATAAAAATTATTAAGTTTTGAAATTATATTTAGGAGTTTTAAATACAATGGAGATAACAATATTTGAAAGTTACAAAAATTTATTTATCTATAATAAAAAGCAACTCTTATGTTTGAATTTGTAATAACATACATACATATATACATATATATATATATATATATATATATATATATATATATATATATATATATACACCCGTCCCTCAATTTACGCGGAGTATCCGTTCCACGTGGATTTGTTTTACGCGAATGAAAATCGCGTAAATTGAGTCTGTCAGTACAATAGAAAAAATATTGGAAATAAAAGCTAGTAAAGTTGTAGAAACACATATTTATTTCACATAGCTTAACAAAAAAATAATGACGTTTTAGAAAACAAAAGTAGATAAATTTTATTCGATGTCACTATCGCTACTGTAATTCAAAACAATCAACCTTTTATATATTTATATCGTGCTTTTATACGTTCAAGTAAGAATTTGCGTCACTCTGATATATAATAAATTCCATGAAAAATTATATAAAATGAAATCTATCTGATCGCGTAAAAAAGTCCCGCGTAAATAGAGGTATAATTTTCCGCGTAAAAAAAGTCCCGCGTAAATTGTAGGACGGATATATATATATATATATATAGGATATATATATATATATATATATATTTATATATATATATATATATATATACATATATATTCTATTTATGAAACTTGGTCATTTATTTATCCTTAAAAAATTCAATACTAAAAGATCTTTTTTACAAAAATGAAAATGTAGCATAAAATAAAAATTATTAAGTTTTGGAATTATATTTAGAAGTTTTAAATACACTGGATATAACAATATTTGAAAATTACAAAGATTTATTTATCTATAATAAAAAGCAACTCTTGTGTTTGAATTTGTAATATACATACATACATACATACATACATACATACATACATATATATATATATATATATATTTCGATTATTAGACGAAACGGTGCTCTAAAAGCGGAGAAAACGCATAAACAGAAATAGTTATGTCCGTACATCGGGGCAGTAACTGCGGGCGCACGCAAAGTGTACGTTCGCGTGCGTTGTCGCATTTTCCGCATTGTTTCCAACAAAGAAAAAAAAATGTGTATAACTGATGGACATTGTGTGCGCGGCAGAACGAGTTTTCGTAAGCAAATAACAGACGCATTTTCTTCGCATAACACGAATTTGAATATTTTAACATCGCCGCGTTGCGCTACTAATGTTTGCCATGTCTGAAGGCTATGAAATAATGAATTGGAGCTACGTACTCAGACAATATTAATAATAATATCTCGGATTGTATTAAAAATACATACACTTTTATCATATTTTTTTGTATATGTGTCTACATGCACGTGTTTGTGTTTCATGTAACGAATTGTAAGAAAATTTTGTTAAAGGGCATTAAACCGCTTTCAACATAAATTGGATTATTGGAAATGTAACTAATTAATCAGTCAACATAAGGTAGAGAATATAATTAGAGAGATGATACAAATTCTTTTTATTAAAAAGAACAATATTTATATACATGAAAATAATACCTTTGATTTTGTAAAAAATTGTGTGTACATTTACATGCACACTAACATAAGCACACACACACACACACACACACACACACAGACACATATATATATATATATATATATATATATATATATTTGATTGGAAACTCAGAGATGTAAAAATGTTCAGCAAGAGATATATTGATAGATGGGATAGAGACATAATAAAATTCGTCGAAATAAAGTAAAAGAAAAAGGCATTGGATCGGTCAAGGTAGAAAGTCTTGAAAAAACAAGATAAAAAGAGACTACTGATATATATATATATATATATATATATATATAACTGTAGACAAAAAATATAATTAAATATTTTTTTATTTTAATGCAAACAGAAATCAGTGAGAATATTCATAAAGTTATTTTTAATTATTTCAGTCTATATAAATAAAAGCAGTTATATTCTTAATAAATAAATTAGTATATAATTAAATTGTTTATACACTGTATAACATTTTATATGAAAAGAATTTAAAAATCATCCAGTTAATTGTGTGTAAAGATTGAAAACTACAAACGTGGGTATTAAATTAAATAATATATAAAGACATTTCTAATCTAAATCGACATATAAATAAATATTTCAATAAATAATCCTTATTATCATCCATAATACATTGATTTAAATTTATCAAATTCTCTATTTTTTTTACATTTCAGATATTAATAATATAATATGTCTTCTATAGCTATCGTTTTTAGGAATTTATATTTTCTCCGAATAGTTTTTATGTCATTTTGTATTCAAATTTAGTTGTAGAATAAATTTTCATTCCTGCAAACTGACTTGAACTATCTATATATTTATATTGCATAACCACAAAATATAAATATATAATTTTTATAAATATTTCTTTGCTTTATTTTTGCAACGTGGTTAATAAATACGATATATTTTTCGACTTTTGGCAATATTTTTCATGCCAAGCGAAAGAATCATCATAAATATTATTATTTTGAATAATGTATTGAAAATTTAAAAAAAAATATGTCAATATTTTTACTATTAAAATAGAAATCGAATATGTTTCATAGAAATATCTTAAAATCAAAAACAGTAAAATTCTGATAACAAATACAAAAAATACTGATTTTTGCTTGACGTGGCAGTTAATCAGCTAAATTGTGTTCTGTAATATAATTGATTTTATGGTTGAAAGAACGACGATTTTAATCATTAAGTGCATTGTCTTGGAGCCGATCATTGATTTTAGATCAAAAAATAATAACTTTTTCAGTAGATAGATTATAAAAGGAAAATAGTTAATTGTTACTTGAGACATCAGTTAATTAGCTAAATCATGTGTTCTGTAGTTTATTTGATTTTATAATTTAAAGGATTTAATCATTAAAGTTTAATCGATTATTATTTAAGGTAGATCATTTTAGATCAAAATTGGTAATAAAGTAAAAAATACTAAAAAAATAAAATAATGTTTTTTGCTTAAAATAACAATTAGCTAAACAATGTTTTCTGTATATAGTCGAAGTACATTCAAAAGTTTAATTTTATTAATTTCTTCAATTAGAATCATGCAAAAGAAGAATTTGATATTTTGTTTTATTGAAGTAAGAGCTTTGTACTAAAAGTTGAAAAATTAAAAAAAGAATCAAATTGATTTAAATTTCAATATTTTATATAGTTGAAGGTTTGGAATATTTTCATCTCAGTATGTTTAAAAAATTGCTTTCCTCAATTAAGGTTTTTAAGTAGAGTTGAAAAAAAGAAACAACAAAAATTGAAATTTGTGTTTTATTCGAATTCTTCCTACTAGATTTTCGGTTCTGTTAGGGGATGTAATTATCATATTATTAAAAAGATATCTAATATCAAAAAAGTAATTATAAAACAATAAATTGTACATAATTACAATGTTGAGCGAAATACACAAATGTTTTCGTCTGCATTGAATATTCAGGTAATTAAAAACGTATAAATCGGTAATATGTTCAAACCGAATGATCCAAAACGAGAAACGAAACACATTCATGTAAAATATGTAACACAGAACGCAACATCCGTGAATGTTTTATCACATAACCTTTATTCAACTTAAATGATGAAAGCATAAAATTGTGCATCATTTCGATTGCAGAGGACGTCGACACATTGTTCGACATGGAATATTTTATACGCGGAACAGGAGCATCTGCTCGCCGAGAGATGGACACATGCGAAGTAATGCGCGCGAGATGGAGAAGACGACACGACAGATCGGATGTGAAGTGCGCGATGATTTGCATGAAACATGGTCTAACAGGCACGTCGGCATTCATTATAATTGCGCAAAAGCTAGTGGGGCGCGAACAGACCCACATAGTGTTGTGCGATTGCGACGAGAGACTTTGTAGTCACGGTCAATTACGCCGTTAAACATTGACTGGCGTTGAATTAATTTAGACACAAATCATAATTAAAATTACGGGTTCTGTTTGACAACGACAACGAATGTTTGTTATTTTTTTCTATTCTATAATACAAACAGGACATTATTATTTGACTACGAATATTATATGCACATGAATAAACTTGTATCTGCATCTACAAATAAAAATATGTGAAGAACACATATGCATATTTATGACACAATTTTAAATGAATGTTGTTAACAATTAACAATGCAGACAGATGCATCTACAAAATATAACTGCTTTATTTAGTAGATAATTAAGAGAACAAATACGTAAATAAATAATAAATGAATTTCAGGATAAGGAAGTTTATACACGAGCACGACTCTAAATTAGACATTTTGTAGATGAATATATTTATAAATAAGCAAGTTGGAGATTATTGAGTTTATGAATAAGTTCAATTGTAAATATGTGACTTTAGTAAATACAAAAATTCCAAAGATAAGTTTGTGGATGGATAAATGTGTAGATGGGGCAATGTACCGATAAACGAATGTATAAATAAGATTAGAGACAATTGGAATGTAGATAAAGAAATTTCATTCTTGTTTCTTTTAACAACATAGAATTATTTTTGTACAGGTTATTTAAGAATTTTTAAAAAATACAGTTTTATATATATATATATATATATATATATATATATATATATCAGCAGTAGCCTTTTTATCAATTGCTAGATAAAGATCTTTCATAAAATTCTTCAATTGTATCGACGCATTTTTTATCTTCTCTTCCTTAGCAGAGATTTTTTTTGCTTTTAATTTATCTGAATATGAATCTCTCTTTGGAGTTTTTTTTATGTTTTTGGGGTCTAAATCAATATTTTTTTGTCTATCGGTGGTACTCCTTGTTATATAAAAGGCCCATATCTATTCCAAAATTTTCATTTTTGTAATAATAAACCTAACTTTTTTTAAGAAAAATCACTTTTTTATATAACAGCTGTTAATTTTTGAATAATAAATTTATGAATAAATTATTTTTTTAAGAAATGAAATTTTTAATGAATAAAATTATATATATATATATATATCCCTATCAGAAGTTCTATCTAACCTAAAAAAACTCTTTATATATACGAGGGTCGTTTGATAAGTATGGTAAGCTTATTTATTATTTAATTTAATAAATGATTTAATAAATTTTAATAAATTTTTCAATTTAGTTTTTCTTACTTTTTTACTATACTTATCAAACGACCCTCGTATATATACATGTGTGTTTGTATATGTTTATATAAAGGTATGGTAAAAAGGTGTTTTTTAGATTAGGTAGAAATTTTGATAGGGATTCAACTTAAAGTTTTATCACGCTTAAAAAACATCTTATATATTTATATATTGTATATATATATATATATATACACACGAGGGTCGTTTGATAAATATGGTAAAAAAGTAAGAAAAACTTAATTGAAAAATTTAATTAGATTCATTAATTAATTAAATTAAACAATAAATAAATTTACCATACTTATCAAACGACCCTAGTATATATATATATATATATATATATATATATATATATATATATATATATATATAAAATTATTATAGGTTTTTCACAGTATCAAAAAAATTATTAAATTGATGTAAGTTAATATTGAAATATTTTTTATGCTTTTTTGAATAAATCATAAAATATCTTCAATTTTCCAATTATCTCTGCATAATATCAAATTTTATTTATAAAATTAATTAGTATTTATAATGTCTTAAGTTGTTGACATTATAAATTATTTTATTGTTTTCTGAATAATATTTTACTATTGATTAATATTTTATATTTTTTTAAAAAGGAATTATCATTTTTATAAAAAAAACTAATCAAAATACTTTTTTTTATATATATATATTTATAAATATATATATATATATATATATATATATATATATATATATATATGGAACAAAATGCTTTAAAATCTTCGTGAAATCACTGGAATGTGGATAATTAAAACTAAGACTATGTTTTTAGGTACAATTTCTATTTATACCAATGTAAATGGATCGTCGAAAAGTGTGTAGTTGTTAGTTCGCCGGTTTGCGATAACGACTCGATTTTAAATTGCTCGTTTTCAGCATACCCGTACCTATTTCCTAATGAATGGTTATTGAACACGATACCCCGGAACACACTGTCATTGTTCTACATAATTTATTGTCTTAATCTTCGATTCGAATCTGTATAATTTCTTACCAACGTGTCAATATATGAAATAAGTTATTCGACATCCTCCACTTCACAATATATTTCTAATTTACTGTTACCGTTTAAATGATGCATACTAGAATTGTATATTGTTATAAATTTGATGTTTTTAAACATTTTCATTTTAAATATATAAATATTTTTATTTCACGATACAATAAAATATTTTTTTTAATAACACCATAATAATTTATGTTTAATTATATTTAATATGTTTATAAAAAAATATTATTTGGAAATCATTTTGCTATAATAAAAAATATGTAATGGAATAAAAAGTAAATACTACAAAAATTTTGGAAGTTAAAAAATGTTTAACAATCTTTTTATAATATTTTATGTATATTAACAACTGTGAAATATTTGATTTTAATTGATAAAAAAATATGTTGTATGTTATGAAAAATAATGACCGTTTTATATTTTAAATTAATATAATTTTTGATTAAAAATGACATTAATAGGAATTAATATACATAATAGAAACAATTATTATAAATATAATTTAAAATTATGGTAAATAGACATAAAATATTTAAAAGTAGAATCGTTGACACAACAATATTATTTTGAAAAATTCAATATCTGTTATCAATCTATTTGGGTTACCTTTTAATATATTTTATACAAAACACATAAAAGAAAAATACGGTTATTTGTGTTTGAATAAAATTTTAAATAATGCAATACTTAAATATAAATAGAAGTGGAATTATTCATTTGTAATTATTTATTTAATTATAGAATTCACTAATTAAAATTCATTACATCAATAATGATTTTATTTGATAATGCTATTAATCAATGTTCAATGTAATTGAATTATTATTTACATTGAATGTTATTGTGAACACATTGGTATATATTTTGGTTAAAAAATAAATAATAATTATATTGTATTTATTTAAACAAATGTTTCAGTTATTATTAACAATTAAAAAATATTTTTTTTAACACTTACGTATCAATGAGCATTCGTTGAAAGATGACATTTTTTCATACCTGTAATAAAATATAATAATTAAAAAAGTTTAATAAATGAATAATAGAAATATTTATTATAGAGTAAAATGTAATAACTGGATATTGAGAATTTTCTTGAAAAATATTTTAAATATACAAATTATAACACTAAAGTACATAACAAAGATAAATATAATTTGATGATACAAAAGTAAATTAAAATACAATACTGTAATTTAATATTTCTACTGAAAAAAATATGTAACATTTTTCTTTGACAAATCCTGTTTTTATTTTTTTAATTATATTTTTTTTGTCTTCATAACAATAATAGAATATTATTTGATTGCGAGATGAAAATATTATTTTTAAAACATATCTTAATTATTGAGTTGGTTATATGATTTTATTAAAATTTCAAAAGCTTTTCTGAGAAAGCGTTTAATATTTTCAATTTTATAAATGTATATAAATATATATGCTATTATAAATTTCTTATAAAGATTTTACTTGCGTTAGATACCTTTTTATTTTTAAATTATATTATTTAATTTGTTTTTTATTAAATAATAATTTATTGTTAATTCTTTTGATAATTAAATTTATGGTAAAAAATATTAAAATATTAAAATTTTAACTTGAATTGAAAAGTGGGATATGAATGAAAAATTATGGGTATTTTAACCTATAATGGAGTTTAATTTGATTGATTCCTCAGTAAAGTATACGTGTAATTAAACAGTGCTGTTCTTTATCTTCAATTAAAAAAACTGATTATAGAAATGTATAATAAAGTAATATTAAATGTCTTCAAATTGAAAAAATCAATAATGAAAATATTTTAATTAATATTAACCTTTTGCACTCTAAGTTATTTGGCTATACTCTGGTAGTCAAATCCAAGATGATTTTTCTTAGATTTCTGAGTAACGGAATGGTCAATAATAGTTAAACACTGCAGATGAGAAGTTCATATACTGAGAATTAGGATAATAGTATAATAAACGTATAACAGTATAGACAACCGATGACATTTATGGACGGTTGCTTATCAAAACTTAAAGATAAACTGTGGGCAGTGACACTGGACGTAGGAGTAGAATGCCTTCAAGTGCCTGGGCAGTACAGCTGGGCTTGGGAGTGCAAAAGGTTAATATATATTATATGAAATTTATAAAAGTTTTTTTGGATTATGTGCACAATTTAGAATAAAATAAATAATGTTTTGAATGCAAAACAAATGTAGAAGATCAACCATCTAGAATTATTAAAAAGATAAATGAAAAATATTTAAAAAATAAATTTTATGTAATATATATGAAAATGTATTATTCGTGTTTAACCCGTTCGCTACCAGGTCCTCAAGAGAAAAACCGCCACCACAGCCCAGACGTTTTATTATTCAAATATGATATCAAATGTTCATTATTTTTTTGCAATGTATTTATAACGTTTTAAAAGATTAAAAATGTAATTATCGGAAGACCAGTAACATACTGTATCTATTGTATTGTTTTTTTAACATAACCCATCTGTTTGCGGCACGATTTAGTACAAACCATTATCATAAACTGATAATGAACACTCGTCACATATTTGTGACGCTGAGCTCAGGTAAGAAAACCGGGTCGTCACATATATGTGACACTGGTAGTGAACAGGTACCTAATTCAATTTTTTTATTTTCATACAATCATATTTTTACAAAAAAGGTATTTATTTGTATATTTTTAAATAAAATATATTTGAAATAATAATAATATTGATCTAAAATATTTTTTATAAAAAAATTATAAATCTGAAAAATTTTTTTATAAGTTTTGATAAAATATTGTCTCTCCTCTCTCTCTCTTTCTCTCTCTCTCTTTCTCTCTCTCTCTCTCTATATATATATATAAACAATGTTTTTTTAGGTTCGATAAAATTTTCGATAGGGATTAAATTGGAAGTTCTAACACGTTTAAAAAACACCCTATATATACACATAAACAATTAAAATTAATTTCATACTTAAAATTTATTTCTTAGAATATTTTATTGATGTATTTCATTGAAAATTGCAAATAATATTAAATACATACCTAAATTGAAATTTATCTGAATGAATTCATTAAACTAAAAGATACTTGAGTGAAAATATGAAACGAAGCAGAATATTAGATTCGTACAAATTACCAAATGTATACTGATGGTCTGTATTTCGATTCTCACGTGTGCTATTGGCTCGTCGTTAAACAGTACGCGTGCTAAAATTACAGCCATTATAAAACAGTTAATTTAACGATCCATATCAAAACGCAGATAATATAAATCGTAGATATATCCGAATCAACATCATAATTATTTCATAATATGCATAATTAATGAATGATTCGAGCATAATAGCGCGCCGCGCCGCAAACCGAAATTACAATATAATACCCAAGAGCGAGCGTTGCAGGGGGGATTATTTCGTTTAGAACACACATCGCACGCGATGCAATTAAAAATTAATTAAACATAAAATTGTATTTAAATATATAGGATTAGTGCGCAGCGAGTGAGCCGGCGATGGTGGTGGCGGCGGTGACGGCGGCCGTGGGGCCCTGCAAACGTCTGGCTTTGTGTACTGCGAACGCCCCGACGCGACACAGGAAGTGTATTAGCTTATGGCGGGCGGGACGTTACGCTGTTGTGTCGCAGATTACCGTACATAATTTAATTTTCGTAAGTGGTAAACTAGAAAAATATTTCACATCCTACTGCTATTGCTACTGCTGTTACTGTCGCCGTTGTTCTTTCTCTCAACGTGCACGGCCACGTGCATGTGTATGAGTCGTGGATGACTGAACGAACGAACGTGTATATGTGTGACTGAATGCACGTTTGAGTGAGTCAATGTGGAAGTGCGAGAGTGTATGGGTGTCGTTTTAATACGACGACAACAATATACGAAAATATTTTCATACTCTGTCGTAGTCATTACATAAACTTTGATTGCGAAACTTTTAAATGAAGTTGTGTATGGACAGGCTGAAGGCACTTGAATAAGCTTTTTACTGCAAATTACTTTGTTTTTTTATATATGTATCTAGAATAAAATTACAATTAAAATTTCGATATTCGTTATTTTTTTTAAAAAAAAAGTGGTATTGGTTTTCAAATTAGAATATATGAATGGCTTCAAAAGTAGCTAATTTTCAATAAATTTTCATTAAACAGAATATTATGTACTTAATTATTTTTTATTGCATCAAAATATAAATAATAAATTATTAAAAACAAAATAAAGACTTTTTAAACATACACATGTGTATATTTGTATCAAAGTTAAAGAACTGTGTGACTATTAAAACTTATTAACAATTTAAAATACTTAAATATTAATGAAAATATACACTTTTTAAAAATTATATATATATATATATATATATATATATATATATATATATAATGGTTTATTGGTCAAATAGTTTCATATATATTTGTTTATACATTTGGTTTGTTTTTATTAGTTTTCTATTTTTTATAATCTACTTTTGGGATGAGAGCAGGTTTTGGTTTGGTAGGGTGTGGATTGTGGGGAGGTTTGCAGGAAAGTTTCAAAAACCTGCTTGAAGTGTTTGATTTTTTGGGTTTTACCTCTAAGCTTAACTAACTTAATTAAATTATCTGGTTATTTCTAAATTGTCTTAATCTATTAATTGTTTTTTTTTTTTTTGGAGGATTGTTGTTGGATGTGGTTTGGTATATATATATATATATATATATATATATATATATATATATATATATATATATATATATAATATTTATATATAGGGAGAGAAAAAGAAAGAGAGAGTAAGAGAGAGAAAGAGAGAGTATTTTTTTAAGCATAGTAGAACTTTAAATGGAATCCTTATCCAAAGTTATTTGACCTAAAAAATTTTCTATTTAACTTAAAAAAACAGCATTTATCATACCTTTATATATACATACATACACAAAAATACACACATACACACACACACACATATATATATATATATATATATATATAACGAATGTTTTTTTATTTTAGGTTAGATAGAACTTTTGATAGAGATTCAATTTGAAACTCTCTCACGTTTAAAAAACACTCTTTATTTCTTTATTTCTCTCTTTCTCTCTCTCCCTCTCTCTCTCTCTCTCTATATATATATATATATATATATGTATAAACTTACACTAAGAAATTTTGTACAGTATTTTTTTTCTTATAAAAAGTCTGCATTTTGAATATTAAATATAGTAAGTGTTAATCTTTCTATATCATAAATTGTCTTATCATATTTATTTATATAGAATTTTTATCAAATATAATGTGTAATGGTACTTAGTTCACGTAGAATTTTTTTTAGAAACCTATTTTCATTTTTAAATTCTTTTGCTGACTTTTGACTGTATATATATATATATATATATATATATATATATATATATATAATAAAAAGGGAAAAAGCTATATAAAGAAATGTATTGATCTATCATACATTTTTGTAACAAAATTGTCAACGTAAATAACATTACGTATTTGAGTAATTTTAATAACGTTTAATGTAATTTTATTTTTTATTATTTCCAGGAGGTTTAATCCCCTACTCTCTTTATTTGCCGAGTCTCGAACTTGTTTCTGTTTAACAACGTACGGAGCATCATTAATTTATTTCATAAAATGTGTACTTGGGCAATTCTCGAAAAACTTTGTGAAAGTTTGGAAACGACAATTTCACATCACGCTGGAGCACTGTTCTTTTTTATATAATAAGATTTAAAAGTTAAAATATAACATAACAACCATCTAATGAACTACTGTTGAGAAAATATTATTATGATTCTATTTTATCAATGAGATAATCATTTTTTACATTTGACATTTTTGCTGTAGTATGGAATTTGAATTCATATACTTGAAGTTTTATTGAACGTTACTGAACAAAAAAAATATTTTAGGGACCTTAAATATGTATTATAAATACAGTATAACGTAATGAACAAATATGTTGTAAAAGAATTTTTCAAAAATGATAAAAAACATTTATTTCTTCTAAATACATAAATTATTTTTTCTTTTTTTTAAAACAAAAATTATTCGATATTAAAATATTTTAGTTATATATTAACTATTTTACTTTAATTACCATAAGGTCTGATGTTACTGTACGGTAAAAATTTAAAAGTTACCAAATATTACCTTTAAGAATATAATTATGTGAGTTTTTTAATTCAACTGTATAAAAACGTGATTTTTGTTTAAAGAAATTTAACCTTCAAAAGATTGATTACGATTAGATTCTAAGTATTAAAGTAATTATAGCGATAGATATAAAATAAAAAAATAATATATTTGCGAAAAGTATAAAATTTACTTGAATAGTATTATTAAATTTATTGACGATTATTTTTGTTGTTCCCTATTTCGTTTTGCATACAATATTTTTTTTACTTCTAAATTAATCGATTAATTTATTTTTTAAAATCAGTCAAACATTTTTAATGTAATATTAAGAACGTGTTGATATTCCAAATACAAAAGTGTATCAGAATAGGCCGATTGAAAAGTTGCATAATTCTCAAAAGTGTTTATATAGTATATTATATATATGATGCGGCTTATGTACACAAGGTTTTGATACCCAACAGTTCGTTCGAGCCGGTCGTTCCTTTACGTGTCGTTATTAAAGGAAGTTTGACTTCGTAGGTAAGCAGTTAGCGCGGCCAGATCTGATAAGCCGATTTCCGATATACTGCAAGCAGGCCATCTCGTTCCTGCGGGCTTTAATAAAGGACACGCGACGAATATTCACCTGTTTGCCTAGTTCGTGATTGTGGCTAGCGATCGGACAAACTACGTTCAACTTTTGAACATAATCGGAAAACGGAGATTTTCGATTAGGTCTAATGAAAACGAAGAAGAAATACTGATGTTATAATTTCTAATAATAGACTAGTTTATATGTATTTATATCTTTATCATCTTCATACTTATTCTCGGGAACTTCGAGCTGACTTCGAAGTAGTCTGAACACAATAGGAGTTTTATACTCTTCATCGATTATTCTACTAAGAGGAGTTCGACGTGTTTATAGCGATCATAACTTTTATGAACTTATTCATACGTGTTGAAATCATTTTTTATATAAAGAGATCTCTGCTAAAATCGTTTTTTTTTTTAAAAAAAAAACAATGTTTATTTTTTTCAGAATATTCTTTGTAGATATTTATATTCGAGTCACATTTATTTTTTTACGTAACAATAGAATATATTCTTTAAATAAAAAATTGCAATTGAAAAATATATTTATATAGGATTTTCCAATAAGAATATCAGAATTTTAACAGCTGGTGGTAGCTATGTTTAATTTTTTAAGCTTATTTTAATATTTCAACTTAGTATAGTTGGGGAAATTACCATTGAAGATTTAACACTTCAACAACGTTTAGAAATTGTGAAAACTTCAATAAACTAATTGAAACAAAAACGTAATGAGTCCATTATTTCACGAAATGGACCCATCAATTGGCTACCAAGATCATGTGATCTAACTCAATTGGATTATTTTCTGTGAGGTTATGTGAAATCATTGGTTTATGTTGATAAACCACAAACAACAGAAATATTAAAAATTAACATTGAATGTATAATTCGTGAAATTTGACCACAATTATGTAAAAAATGACTAATGTCAAGCAAAGTTGTGGTGGTCGTATGAGTGAAATTGTGTTCCATTATTAATGCCATAGGATTTCTTTAAAATAAAAAAAAATAATTAAATATTTTTTAAACATCTAAAGCGTTTATTAGAAAACCTTATAAAATATTTTTACATAAATGAACTATCACTATCACCACAAAATATTGAAAAAGTGTTCCATAATCATTTATTGTACATTTAATTTATTTATAAGCTGATGTGTATTTCCATTTTAATGTTATTCTGATAATATATTTGTGATGATGATGGCATTGCCATTGAAATGCGCATCAGCTTATAAACAAATAAACTGTACAATAAATAATTATTGAATACTTTTTCAATATCTTAAGATATTTGGATGATAGTTAATTTGTATGAAAGTGATTTTTTTATAGTTTCAAAACAACTGAGTATGCAAGTATTCTTAATAGAAAAAATATTATGGTTGATTTGCTAATATATATATAATGTAGAGATAAAGAGGCCCAATTGGATCAGAAATAAAATGAATGTTAAGGGACGTTATAGCAACAATAAGAAGTTTGAAATGGAAATGGGTTGAAAATATAAAAAGAGATCACCAATGGATAAAAGAAATTATTGACTGGAAACCTAGAATTATAAAAAGGCTAAGAAAGAGATTCATGTATAGATGAGTTAAAGATATAAGAAAAATCGTTGGAATGGATTGAAAAAAAGGCATTAAAATCGATCGAAATAGAACATTTGAGTAAATCAAAAGAGGTTGATAGTAATGATGTATATGGGCTTTTGCATACTAGTCAATATGCATACAGTATTCACGCCCATTACAGCTCGTCTCACATCCTCTTATCAACAAACTCCCCCACCTAAAAAAATTAATTTTCGGGTAAAAGCATGTGAGACGAGTGGTAATGGGCCGTCAATACTGTATGCATGTTGACTAGTGTGCAAAAGCCCTATATGTGTATAGTGTTTGATATTATGAACAGTAATAAAAATATTTATACAATAGGTGATGAAAATAACATATTTAATTTAATAACAACATATATATATATATATATATATATATATATATATATATATATATATAATATTTTACATTATTATACAGAAATGAACGTATAGACTTGAACGACAGAAGAGTTCTGTCGATATTGAAAAAAAGAGAAACGTAAATAAAATTGAATTAAAAAAGTCATATTACAATACAGATATAGAGAGGAAGAACGTTTCGGACGAAATAAAAACGACGAAAGAAATGTATACATACATTCGTACATATATGTCCATACATACATACATACATATATATATATATATATATATATATATATATATATATATAACCGTATAAACCGTATTTTTCTGCGAACATAACTCCCACTGGGTAAAATAAAAATAGACAATAGACACTGTTTACCCTCGTACTGTTTGTAGTCGGTGGATTCTTGGGTTCCGCTGAGATATTTTATTTGTGTTTGATTACTTTCAGTCTATATTTGTTCTGATATGAAAGAGATATTTATTTGTTGCTCGACGCAGGCCATATTCCGTGTAAATTACTCTGCTGGACGATTCGTATCGGCAGGTTGTTGTTAAAATACGTCAGCGATCGAATTGATTGAAACACAATGACCTGCCGAATATCTATAACATTCTTTACTACTACAATGTATACTAAAATTGTAAAAATTTCTTTTAGAAATTTTGTAATACAAACAATATAACAATAATCATTTTGTTGTTTGAGACTGTAAATCTTGTGATAGACGGTTCAGTAAGAAATTATCTTTATTTAATTGTTACAGTTTTAATCTGAGTTTATAAACCTGGAATAAAAAATATAGTGATTTAAAAAAAAACTGAGAAGTAAAAGAATTTTCATCAACATATTCATTGCAATTTTTTTACCTAATCTGTTATATCATTTCACATTATGTTATTTAAATACATAATTTTTTTTTATAATTAAATACTATCTTATTTTCTTAGTATATTTTTTCTAGTGTAATATATATATATATATATATATATATATATATATATACAAGTGTTTATATAGGACAAATGAATTTTAACCCCAACACCATAATGGTTTAAAAAGTGTTCAATAATCACTTATTGTTCACTTATTATTTATAAATATATCAGCTGATGCATCAGCTGATGATTCTGTTAAAATCTAGACTAAGTGTTCGATTTCTTTAAATATATACTAATTTGTGTTTTTTTTTGTGTCTTTATTTAATCCATGTCTAACTGGGGTTAACTGTTTCTTTTTATTTCGTCATAGGTTCGCAATTCTAGTACGTGTCTATATTCCACAGTTGTGATATTTGATATATTTATTTGGAAAGGTACGGATTGTATATATGTAGGGTTTTCCAATAAGCACTTCAGAGTTTAAATGGAAATAAAACAAAAAGTATTTAATTATTTTTTATATTTAAACATATTCTATGGCATTAATGATGGAATACAATTTCACTCAATTGACTAGCATGACTTTTATGGAATTAGTGGATTCATTTAGTTCAATTTTTAGTCACTATTTCACATAACTGTGGTCCAATTTCATGAATTACATGTTTAATGTTTATTTTTAATGATTTTTTTGTGGTTTATCGGCATAAACCAATAATTTTACATAACCCAATAAAAAATAATCCAATTGAGTTAAATCACATGTTCTTGGTGGCCAATTGATAGGTCCACTTCGTGAAATAATGGATTTATTAAACTTTTGTTTCAATAAGTCTATTAAAATTTTGACAATTTCTAAATGTTGTTGAAGTGTTAAACGTTCAATGATAATTTTCCAAACTATACTAAATTGAAATGTCAAAATTATCTTAAAAATAATTCAAACATGGCTGCCATCAGTTGTTTAACTTTTGACATTCTTATTGGAAAACCTTATATAAATTTCAATTCACTTGAAGGTTAATATGTCAATATAGAGTATAATATACAATATTTATATATAATTTGAACGAGAAATAAGTTAAAGAATGATTTTTAGTAATTCAATTATATTGTAGTTTTTAACAAAATAATATTTAAATTGCAAGTTAGGAACAGCTGATAGTCAGAATTGTTAATAAAATTGATTTTTTTAGACTATGAATTTAATTCAATATATTATTTTTTTTTTTAAAAAAAATCTAAGTATGATAAATAATTTAATATATTCAACTATCTAATCGTTAGGCGAATAAAAAAATAAATGTTCTTAAAAATTAACATTATTGATGATTTTAATTTGATAAATTTTATAAAATATCATTTGTATTATATTTAGATATCGTTTAGAAATTTCATAAAAAGTAATATTTCTTGATATTTCATTCTGAGAAAAAAAATGTGTTTGCTATAATACAGATTTTGTGATCGTTATTGTGGTATTGTTTATTTTATTTTGTACAAGATATCAGTTTTTTCCACTACAATATAAGAATACGTAAACACATCTGTATTAATATGTCGTTACAGTATGGCTCGTATAAAATCACAACCTAAGATCCTTATAACGTTATAAATAATTCATTTCAAGACCGTATTTTACATATGTCCATTTGCATAAACATATCCGGTCGACTGAATTCAAATCCGTTCGGTTATGAAACGCGACAAAACCAAAACACATAAATAAATAAATTGCCAAAAACGTAATGAATAGAATTAAACGACACAAAAATATATTCGAGCGATAATGTATGTAGATTGAGTCGGGTAACCAGACACGCGGTCGTTTCTAGGACTCGTTCGTTCGCTCGCTTACTCGCTCGCTCGTTTACTTACTCGCGAATGCGAGTGCGTATGTAGCGAGTACCTGACGTCCATATAAAATTGAACGCGCGGCATGTCGCACGCAGAACGAACAACAACAACCACATAAATGGCATTGTTTTCTGTATGCAAATGTTTATGAGAGCCCCATCAGGCATTCCCCGGAGATATTAGAAACATATTTTCATTTTACATATCGCTACTTTCGCGTACGTACGTCTGTATGTTAAATACCGGACGAATGAACGTTGCGAACACTGCGAATAAATATTTTATGTAAATGAAATGTGTGTGTATGTGTGTTATATATATTTTTTTTCTTTACGAGTGGGACGGAAGACGGTTGTTTATTGCCGTACGACGATGAAGCTCGACGATATAGACTTTTAAACGGTGTCTGTTGTGACGTTTGTTTAAAGTACTACTTAGATATCATTTTCACGCAATAAACATCACAATAAAAATATACTAAAGAAGAAATAGAGAATTTCAGGCAGCGGGCCGCGTGATAAAATCGAGCCTGGTCGTATTTTCAAAGTGGATTCGGTCGAACGGGGATGAAATTCTGTTGTTGCGGTTTTATCGGATTTTATTTTTTTTATATATAATTTTGTACAAATCGTGTGGTGTAAGAGCGTGTTATTAAAGATTTATCGTTTTATAGCAATTAAATTATACGAGTATTTAATTATTCGAAATCTAGCAGAGGGATTAATATATTACATTTACTACATGAACGGTAATTACATTAAGTTTATAATTATTTCACTAATAGCTTAAAATAATATAAAATACAGATTATAATTAAGCCTTTTTAAAATTGTAATTAATTTTTTAAAAAATATTAAGAACAATATAATTTTTTTTTATAATTGAAATACTATTAAAAATAATATATATTTATTGATACTATAACGAATCGTATAAATTTATATTTGTTTTTATTTTAATATTTAAATTTACACTATTAATTCATTTTAATAATGTTTTATATAAATTAAAAATAAATTTGTAATTCAATATTTTCATATAGATCGTTTAGAAGAATCATATATTATTACTGAAAACTGTATTATTAATATAGACAGATAAAATTTTGTAATTTTTTTTATTTTGATAAAAAATTAAACATTATTGTAACACTATTGTTAATAAAAAAATTAAAGTGGAAAAAGTATACAAAAACAATATTTATCGAATTAAAAAAAATCTGTTTGTACTGATTATTAATTAAATTATCAGATACTGATATTTATTAAATTATACTGATATTTATTAAATTATTTATTAAATGATACTGATTATTTATTAAATTATTAATTAAAATCAGTGGAAAGAATTAAACATTTCTTCCAACATAACGATCAAATGTGAGATGTTAATCAAAAGGAGAATTATTATTGATTTTTAATTAGTAAAATTGAAGAAAATTTTCATCAGTTTTTTAATTATTCTTATTTGCTAAAAAAATATTTGATTTACATTAAAAATTTAAATGAACGTAAAAATAAAAAGAGAATAGCAAATATTTCGATAAATGTTAGTGTAAGAATGAAATGATGGAACACAATTTCACTCATATAACCACCACGACTTTGCTTGACATAATGCATTCATTAAGTCTAATTTTTAGTCATTCTTTCATAAAATTGTGGTTTAATTTCATGAATTACATGTTCAATGTTTATTTTTAATGTTTCTGTTGTATGTAATTTATCAGCATAAACCAATGATTTCACATAACCCCACAGAAAATAATCTAATGGAGTTAGATCACATGATCTTGGTGGCCAATTGATGGGTCCATTTCATAAAATAATGAACTCATTAAACTTTTATTTCAAAAAGTTTATTAAAGTTTTTATAATTTCTAAGTGTTATTGAAGTGTTAAACGTTTCATGATAATTTACTAAACTATACTGAGTTGAAATGTTAAAATGAGTATAAAAAAAAATTCAGACATGGCTGCCACCAGCTGTCAAAGTTTTGACACTATTATTGGAAAACTCTATATATATTATTTGGTCTACGTATAAGTACCAGTGAATGGCGTAACATTCAATGTGGTTTTCGTTCAACAATGGGCTGATCTGAGTTAATATGATGATATATATTCTTTCTATAGAAGAATCAAGTATATTTACTTGTAAGTTCTTTTTGATTTTTATTCTGAACAAATTTGAAGTATTTTTTTCGTAGATTCAGCAAAGTTGTGAATAACTGATTGGAAAATTTCGATTAACTGAAAAATAATTCTTTATACATATTCTACTTAAACAGTATGATTATCTTTGATACGATACATCTATTAACATTGTTAGAGAATGTTGATTTAATAGTAACTCTTACTACTTACACGTTTGTAAAAAAAATCAATCGAAATTTCGCGTCTGATCTAGATAAAATTCCAAACAAATTACAAACAAATTAAATTGTGAAACGAACGGGAGCGGCCCCGTTCTTTATTTTTAATACAGTAGCAACTCAGGAGTGCAGTGGCAGTAGCATCAACGCTAGCATCGAGGTGAACAGAACAATGAATAATTGTTCTTCGTCCGTACTTTTTTTTGCGCGAATTATTTCATCAAGTTGTTTTTTCACCGGAATTAGCTTCGTATTCGAACGGAGTTTTAAACAGTAGCTGAAGTAATTTAATTTATTTTTAAAGTAGACTGAATTACACTTTTGAACGTCAGTTTAAAACACAATGGCGGAGTGGAATGATTAACTGCACGAGTCGACGAGCACACTCGGTACCACGAGTGCACGCTCTTCGTTCGACGGCCGTAGAATCGACAGAATCGGTGGCTGACGGCTGCGAAAACTGCTCAGTTCTGTGTGTTGTGCGTCGTTGTTCCGTGCAAAGTACATGCTCCATTTTATTCTAGTATGAATTATAAACGAGCGCTGAATTAACATATAACAATTCATTATTCGATAGAGCGCTATTGTTCGACAATGACAGAGTGCCCGGTTTTATTTTTGTTATTTTAACAGTGTGGTGACTTTGAGAGGATTTGTAGCGACGACACGACTGAACGTGTGTTCACAACTGGACTAGAATTAAATAAATTATTATTCGCTACTCAATAATACTTGAAAGTTGGATTTATTTCATCGATGAGATTTATACAATTTAATTAATTCAAATTAAATACAATTAAAATGATACTTCAATAGTTTTGAACGCATTTAAATAAAATATTCAGGGTTTTTGTATGTTTAAATAAAAGATAAAACAAAAATTCAAGAAAACGAATAGAGAAAAAGGTTTACAAAAGAAAATATCGTTAAAGATAGTAAAATACAAAAAGAATACTAATGACAGATTATACAAAATTATAAAAAACATCGAATAAGATTCTTTTTGTTATTAGAAAAACTCTTTCAACGTTAAATTTGAATTGTCTTAAACTAATTATTAAATTATTTTTATAAAAGAAAATTACAGTTTTAACAATTGTAGTCAATTTTTAATATATCAAAATATGAAATTATGTATAAGAATTTGTTATAAAATTAACATAATTTATAAATTTTTCAAATATAAAAATTAGTAAATTATCATTAAAGAATAATATTTCCACAGCTTCAAAAAAACTTTTCTTTTCATTTTCTTAAAATCGATTAAACAATCTGGATGTTTGAATATTTTTTTAATTACCTTATTATTTTCATTTTTTTTATTAAATTTATATAAAAGTATTTCAATGAACAATTTTTCCCCAAAAAGTTTTTAATAAAATCTTTTGTTGCTAAATGCCACTACCTTACAATGTATGCTTTAAGTATTTATCGTGCAAATGATAATTTAGTGTACTGTAAAAGGGTTGAATATTTTTAGTAGATTTTTGATGTTCTTATAAAAAAAATACAAGTTTTGAGAAGTCTGCACTATCTTATATATTAAATATTAGGTTGGCAAGTATCTCCCTTCCGCTTTTTTTTTTTGTACATAGCTGCGAAATTCAAAAGACCAGAAGGCGGAAGGGAGATATTTGCCAACCTAATATAATAATTTTTGTATTGTTAATGTTTATATTGTTTAAATGCAAAATAAATTGATAACACATTTGTATAAAAACATTGAAAGCGTCGAAAAAGTTTCAAAAATATGTTAAAACAAAATTTCAAAGAAATTTCATTACAGATATATCAAGATTTTTTGGAATTATAATAATCGTATACCAGAAATGAGATTTGAGGGCTGCTATCAATATTTCAACATTGGTATATAAATATATATATATATATATATATATATATATATATATATAATTATACCAAAAATACTCAAAATAAGGTTATAAAAAATTATTAATTTTAAAGAGTTTTGAATTAAAATGTTCTTTTTATAATACTCTTCCAGAAGTTATATACTATCACCAATACCATTACTACTTCCAGAATTACTTTTTAGAAATTGATATCAGGTTATTATATAATTTTTTTCTCTTCGAAAAAATACTTTAACTGTTTGAAAATGGAATTTTTTTAACGATATTTTAAATTTTGAAAAAAAGTCAAACGGGGTTAAGTAATATGATTATGGTGGCCATAGTATTCATATTCGTTATCCTAATTATTTTCATCTCTCTCTCTCTCTCTCTCTCTCTCTCTCTCTCTATATATATATATATATATATATTTATTAGGTTTTGTAATATGAAATGTCGGATTTTTCAACTGTAAATCAAAGAGAAATCCGACATTTCATATTACATGACCTATAAATAAAGATGTTATACAGTTTTTACACAAAGCAAAAGAAAATGGTTCATATTATAAGTATATTTCATTGTATTTTAGAAATTGCATATATTGTTTACAGTACTTTTTTATTACATTTAATCCTTTGTATTTTTTTTAAAAAAAATGTTATTGTTAAAGTAAAATAATAAAACATACTGTAATAAAACAAAATTAAAGTAAAAATTCATAATGTAATATTGAGGATAAATATCTTGTAATGTTTAATGAAGCAACGGTGATTATATATTGTACAAAATTTTATGTTCTATTTGAAATTATGAACATATACAAATTTATAGAATGAGTATATATATATATACACATAGATATATCTAATAAACAATGTAAACATATGAATTTACTTAAGCAATTTATTCAAAAATAAGTTTTCGACACGCAAACTGAATAATTTATTGTAATTTACGAAAATATAATAGAATAACAAGTTTTAATACTTTCAAATTATAATAGTTTTTTGTATTTCAACATATAGTAAAACTTTGTTGACTTTGTTCTTTAATGTAGAATAAGTGTTTTTGAATTCAGAAATAGAAATGTATGAAGACAGTTATTGTTCGATAAAAAGTATATATTTTTCATAACTATCATTATACTTTATTAACAAGTCTTTTTATATTATTCTTTTTTCTTACGTTTATATTTATAGCATTGTTTTTATTAAAGTAGAGAAAATGTTCAGTTTTTATAAATATCTTTTTCAGTATATACATATATGTTTGAACAAATATAAATAGAAATGGAAACTCTATTCTTGTTTAAACATTTTATTCATAATTATTCCATTTTATTCATGTAATTTGTTCTTATTGACGATATTTTTAAAATTGTCACAAATTATATATCATTACCATCTTTTTTTATAGAAATGAATGCTTTAAGTTATCTAAAATATTACAATATTTAAATGGAAAATAAAATTTTTTTCTGGAGGTTTTCAATCATATAAAAATTTCTATTCACAATTTATTATTTTTTATAAAACAATTAATCACGATTGTCTAATTAAAACTTGTAAATATTTTTTTATGATGCGATATATAGATACATTCTAAAAAGAATGAGCTTGAATAAGGTGGTGCAAAATCGACTGTAGGATAGTAAAAAATAGTAAATGTTAGTAAGCAAGTACATGTATGACTAAACCCTTCAGTCTAATTTGATCCATCCTATATGAACCTAACAACATTATGGTATATAAAATGTTTATATACAAAGAGGATGTATTCTATCATATGATGATGGATGAAAATATATTACACGGACTATAAGAAAAATTTTTTTAAACCTAAAATGTTCAATATTTCACTTTAAAAAATAAACTATGAATAATTTAACACGAACAATATAATACGAAATCTGACAATATAATACGAAATACTAAATTAAAAATAGGAATTTTTTTTAGTTTTTTATTTATTTTTCTTGAAAAGAAAATATAACGCTTTGTAACATTTTTCACAAACAACACATGTTTGGACTATACAATTAAGATTTCTATAACTCAATCGATTGGAATTCTAAATTGGAAAATTATACATTTTTTGGTAAAAGTGTAATCATATTTGATTTTTATTTTTTAAATTATTCCACAACAAAACCTGATAAAATCACTTCTAACGTTCGTCTGATGAAATGTTAATACACATTTCTAAATTTTGACAAAAAATAATATCATATTTTGCCAAATGGATATTTCATATATGAAAACGTCACACATTTAACGCTTTTAAAATGTGAAATACAAATTAATAACAAAAAATATCAATGATTCATATATAAATCATAAATCATTGCTCATTGTAGGGTTAAATTTTATTGTTGTGTTTTAACGTTTTTTTTTTTCATTAAAAATAATAAATCGGCATTTGATTTTTGGTATAAACTTAGGTTGTGTCAAATACTGAAATTTTATTATAGATATAATTTGTGTTATTGTATCTGTAGTATAATTTTATTGTATTTTATTATGACATTTTTATCTATAAATAATTTATATTCACTAATCATAAATTATATATAGTTTGAAGTTATTGTACAAATATAAATATAATAATACGTTAATATAGAATCAAGTTATGTTTAAATAGTTACAATGTGGTGATATGAAATTTAATTTGATTTTCATAAATGAGAAAAAATAAAAATTTATAAATCATATTTAATGAACATTACTCAGTGTCTTTATATATTCTTTATAGCTTTAATTAAAAGAAAACAAAGTTAAGAAAGAAACGAAAGCACAAACTACATTGACAATAAAAAACATATTAAATGAATATAAACATTTTTTTAAAAAAATACATTGTCCAATAATTAATTACCAATACAAAAGGTACGTAATAATTCCAAACTGTAAACATTTGAAAATAAATAAAAGTCAATATATAATTATTATAAATTTATCACAACATTATATATTCATCAAAACGTTCTTTCACATTTAAATTCCGGTACCGTCTGACAATATATATTCCATTTTATTAAATCTATGATATCACCTTTTGTGGTCGGAAAAGTTATGTAAAGAATGAAATTCAGTTATTGTAATATATACAGTAGGTTTATATCACAGTCACTCTAAAAGAAATTCAACAAGACTTATTTATAACTTTTTTATTATTTGAAACGGGTCTAGGAAAATTCAGTACTATTTTCATCTAATGACATCATTATACATCTTTGTTTTAGGTTATAAAAGAATTTTATGATCAAATTTATTATAGTTATTAAAATATTTGTAAAACACACACACATATTTATATATATATATATATATATATATATATATATATATATATCACTGGTTTAATGAAGTAAAAATAATATAAAAAAAAGTTTCGAATTAACATTATTAAATCATTTCTAGGATAAGAAAAATATTATATTCTTTGTAAAGTCTTTATGTAAATTTTAACTTTAATAATTTTAGATCACATAAAAGAATTAAACTGTATGATCACTATTTGTTTCATAATTGTGGAAAATTCACTTTAATATAAATAAATTACTCACACCAACATCTGTCATCAAGATTTTACCTGTAAAAAATTACTTATTGTTCTTTTTTATTCACTGATTTGTATTTTTATGAACATATCAGAGTACAGCATTATAAAATCAAAACAAATAATAATGTAACGCTTTGATGATAATGACATGATTTTCGAAATGTTCATTAATGAATAAATTGAACGATAATGAATGATTAAATACTTTTATACAATACTTGGTCTTGGTTCGAATGATTCATTTATTTTAAAATAAATACTGATATTTGAAGACAAGAAAGTATAAAAATATTTTTGTAATATTGTTAATAATCATTTAAATAAATAAAATTAGGAAAATAGTTATAAGGTTTAAAAGATTTGTTTCATTTTCAAATTTTTTAAAAATAAATATTAAAAAATATATGAAATAGACTGTTGGGAAAAACAAGATGAAAATTCTTTTCAAAAATTTGAAGTTTAATAATTTTAGATGTCCATATTACAGAAGAAGGGATGTATAAATTTTGTAATAAAATATTCAATTTCGATTTCAGGAAATTTTTGTACAAGTATAATTAATTGAAAGATTAATTTTAATATTTAACTCGTATTAATTAATTTTTTTATTAAAATGTGTCACAACTGAATTAATTTAAAATGTTGATAACAGATTTTATTGATAAAGATTATTGATTATTGCATGCTTCATTTCTTCGTTTTTTTGTGAAATAGAAAGTCTCTTGTTATAATTTATTTATACGGTAACGTTTACTTCACTTTAAAAGTTAAAATTAAATAAAAAATACAATTCATCATTTTATCACTTCACGATATATTTTTATATACAATTATGTAAATATTTTATTTGCAAATCAAATAACTCAAGAAGTAATAAAATATTCTTGAGTTAATGTCATATTTCGTTACATATATTTTTTGGATTAATATATAGTTTCTTCAGATTTTAGTTATTTTTTAAAAATTATTATTTGATTATTGTTTATAAGTAAATAAGTGAGATATAATAGTTTTTTTATGTTGTTGAAAATAAATTAAACGTAAAATAATTAATAATTAAATAAAACTAGAGTAAATATTCTTCTAATACGAATTATTGAAAAAATAATAATAATGTGAATTGATGAAGTATAAATATTTAAGAATATTTGAATATTAGAGTAAGTTATAATTATAATTTTTTTATTTTACATTATGATGGCGTAGTATGGGATAATAAATTGTTAAAATTATTTGATAATATCATTGAAAAATATGTGGAGTAATCGAAATGAATCGGCAGATGATAATAATTAAATATAGTTAATACAGGAAGTGAAATCAACTGTGTATTTACGTTTTCTTGAAGTTAAATGTCATTAACAGGAAAGGAAATCATTTCGTTCAGATGATTCCGAGAAATATAATTAAATTTAACGATAATTAATAGCCTACATAATAGAGATCACAATAATGTTGACAGATACATAAAACGAAAACGATAAATAAATTAATTTAATTACTGTCTGATGCGACGATGAGTTTCGACGAGTCCGGGTGGCATACAGAAAAAAAATAATAAACAATCAGTATTCGTCCCGTACATCCAAAAGAAATAAACAGGAATCGTTCGGAATGCGAACCGATTAGCGCGAACCGAGACAATCGGCGTGTTGTCGGCGAGAGATCATTATTTAAGTCTTCGGGGTGGCGTTCGTATGCCTCTCTTCGTTCGTCATCTCGACGTCCCGCGTCCGTCCAATAAATTTAATTTCGTCGCGAGATTACAGAGTGACGGTTACGACGATCAACGACGAGACAATTCATCAAAATTTCAAAACGGCGTCGACGACGGAGATGTGCTATGAGACAGACAGTGACGTCGCCCGCGTAGACAAAGATACCGAACATGTAATCTGTTTCGCTGATATTATAATCACGAGCCTGTTCTAATGGCTATACCGTGTTCCGTTTTAGTTCGGACGTAATGAACATTTCTTGTTCTGGAAACATTGTTTCTGTGTATATGTTTCGTTTTTTTTCCTATCCGTCGAGAGAATTATTTTAGGTTTCTCTGATTAAAGTAAGTCGAGATACAGTTTCCTGTTCGTCACGAAAAGCAATAATTTGAATAGTTACAAATAAAACAAGAAACATGTAGTGCTTTCTAATTACTTTTATAATAATGAATCATTCACCCTTATAATAAAAGATTTTGTAAAAAAATTCAATAGTTATTTATTGTTCACTTTACTTATATGTAGAGTATTTCGTTAGGTTGTAATATTATAAAATGTCATTTTTTCTTCCTTTATTCTTTAATTTATTTAAATAATTATAATTAATTCTTACAATCGTTATTTGTAATCAAAATATTTAATGTAAATTTCTATAGGGTGGTCCAAGTAAGACTTAAAGATAACATAGAATAGTAAATGTATGTAAAACAAATGTATATTTGAACCTTTCAGTCTCATTTGGGTCACATTATATAAAACACAAAATGAAATTTTGTTTCACAAAAATTTTTTGGTTTATATTTTTTCTGTTCTTAGAGAAATAATGATTTTTTATTCGATTTTATGAATCATAATTGTCTGTTTTTTACTTTTTGATAAATAATCATATTTTACTAAACAAAAATTCATAGACATGCTTATAGTTGCCAATAAACAATAAATTAAAATTTAAAATACTTTTCAAATTCATATGAATTAAAAGGCGTGACGAATTATAATACATTTACAATTTTACTGGTAAAAATTAAAACGTTATATTTTCAATAAAATATATTAATTCAGAGTTTTCTATTGTTGTACTTTTCCTAATAGTAGAGTAAGAGAAATATATCTATTTTTATAAAACACTTAATTCTATGTGTAGTAGCATTTATTGTAGTCTGTTGAGATTAAAAAAAATATTTGTTGTTTTGGAACTATGGCTGATTTACTTTAACACAAATGAATTTTAACCCGAACACCACAATGGTTTAAGTGTTCAATAATCACTTATTGTTCACTTATTATTTATAAATAAATCGGCTGATGCATTTCGATGGCGATGCCATAATCGTCAGAGCATTTCTGTTAAAATGACGATAATGGCGTAGCCATCGAAATGCATTAGTCAATTTATTTATAAATAATAAGTAAACAATAAGTGACTGGTGAACACTTTAAACCATTGTGGTGTTGGAATTAAAATTCATTTATGTTAAATTAAAAAAAATGTTTGTGAAAAGCAGATTTCATTGATGTTTTCATTCTATTTTGGAAATTAATATTTTTTGTTTATAGAAATGGAATAATTTACCTGTTTCACGAGTATGTATATATATATATATATATATATATATATATATATATATATATATGAAGATGGGATAAATAAATAAAAAAAATGTTGAAATGAATTGGAAGAAAAAGGTATTAAATCGAATAAAAGAGATTTTTACTTAACAGTGAAAAGAAAGAGGCTGATGATATGTAACTTCATTTTGTTTTATATACAATATTTACTCTTAATTTTTAATAACATATTCTTTTAATTTATTTTTCAAAAAGGTCGTATTCAATCCAATGATAATAATTTGAAAAATATGCGCGCGCGTGTTTGTGTACGTTCAAATGTATGAACATCAAAGCTCAAACATTTGTTGCATCATAAACACGCATTCCGTTATGAAATGAAACCGTCGTCGCTCGAGACCGGGCGGACCTCTAAAATAATTAATGAAAATTATACGTTTTTAATCTACGAAAACGGGCAAACACAATACAATCGTGAATCGAGTTTCGTTTAAGTGGAAATTGAAGAGAAAATTGCGAAGGTTAGTCGTCATCCGAGTTGACAGCACGGCTCTGCATAGTCTGAGAGACGTCGGAAACGGATGAAAGCGGGGGCAGGTATGATTAATTCATGCTAAATTACTAAACGTATCCGTTCGTTGCACAACGCCGAATAACAATGTTTGATTAACGAAATCCTCGGACCGACTTTGACGTTTTCGTTCTCTTCCTGTTTATTTAAAATGCCAGGTTTTCCTTTTCTCCATATATAATTCATATCTTTTTTTACAAACCCATATATAAGGTGGGTTTTTATATGCACAAGATTAACACCAGTGCTCGACTATACAAATTAAATTACCTTTTATAAAATTAGAATAAAATATTTTTTAAAAATATATATATTCCAAAAGAGTAATTAAAATGTTCTTATAAAAATATTTAATAATCATATTTCATTTACTTTTTTCATTCATGTAAATTTAGTTATAACTTGAGAGGGTAATATGATGAGACCACGCTCTAAATATGATTCATTGGCCATCGAAATGATGTGAGTTACAAGTAAGAAACGATTATTGAATACTTGTATAAAATCTTATTATGTTGAAGAATGATTTTTTTTACAAAAAGGAGAATTTAAAATTGTATTAAATATATAAAAATGTTTTTGACAAGATATTATACAGTGGAGATGAAAAATTAAATTATAAAACATTTGTTAAATAGTTTTCAAAATAACTGATAAATATCAAAAATACTAATTTACATATTTTATAAATTTAAACGTTGAACAAGATACAAATTTAGATCATGCTAAAGTTATAAGAAAATATATGAATAAAATATTATGACGAGAGTAGCACAACAGGGCAATTTACAAATAGAGTTTTAAAGAGATTAATGGAATATTCTTATTTGTATTTTTAAAAAGTGTTAGAGTGAGTAATTTTAATTTAAAAATTAACATCTTATTTTGTAATTAACCAAAATTATAAAAATTAAGGATTTATAACAATACAATTGATAAAAAAAGTATTTTTTTTTAAAAAAAAACAAACAAGTTTATATTTTCATAACAAAAAGTCATACTTCAAACCATGATATTCATATAGTACATTCGTGAGTGATAAAAATCCAGATCATTTTTTAAATTGAATTCCTTCCCAACAACAAACTACAAAATTAAATCATCCACTGTTAGTTTTCGTGTGGGATTCATTGTGTGAATGAGTTCGATCGTACAGTTTTATGTCACAATGAATAATTGGCAGTTGATATTAAATCCGGAAATATCAATTCAGTGGCGCCGATTCGATCATAAATAAGTAGTAAAGAGTACAATTCATTGTATAGATCGTGTGGCGAGTTTATGATCTATATAACGAATGAAAATGTTAATAAACTCGAATGAAATAAATAAATAAATAGATAAATCTAAAAATACGCTGTTTGTGGCAAAATCGTGTACATGTATCTAATAAAGAACAATATAATCGAACTGCTTTCGATAAAATATAAAGTCAATGAAGCAAAAAATATGTACCAATAAAAAGAACGGCTTGGTGTGTACGTTTTGTGGATATGAAAGGGTGCATAATATTATCAAAGTATCGAAATGTATAAAAAAAAACCTTTTAGACGAATCAGATATCAAATAGAGTTGTTGATAAAAAGCGGTTGTTATAGAGGTCTGTTATTATTTATCAGAAACAATTTTTTTAATTAAACAGAACGTGTATTTTTTATTTTTAAATATTTATAACAGTACAAGTTGAAATAATTCCGATATGAATCTAAAAATGTAAATTAATAAGTTTATTTAAAAAGATGATTGATTTATTTTGAAAATAATTATATTTTTATATGACAAGATTTATATAAACCAAATACAAATAAAATTCACTAAATTTTTGAGGTATTAAAAGAAAATAATTCATTTAAAAAATCCTAGTTTGAATAAAAAAATATATAAAATTATTTAAATTTTCTTGTATTGTTTTTCTATAATTTTTTTCTGAAAAAATATTAACATTTATTAAATATTGTTGAATTATCATTTCCCAAAAAAAAATTTTTAATACTGAATAATTTTTTATTCGTTTTTAAATATTTATGTGAATTTTAATAGTTTTTTCATTACTCTGTAGTAAAAACATAAAATCTGGATTTTTTAGAAGTGAATTTAGTTAATGAATCAAACTATAATATAAAAAAAACTATATTTATCTAAAAAGTTTGATTTTATTAAACAAATGTTTGTATTTTATTAATATTTTTCTTGTAAAACAATAAATGAAAATGCAAATAAATATTGCAAACGTTTTTATTTTCTGTTTCTTGATTTTTTGGATTTTATTAAGGTTTATATATTGATGGAAATAGAAAACTATTTGAAATTCATGAATGAATAAAATTAAGATCATGCTAAACGATACTAGTATATTCATTAATAAAACATCTGTGCATTTCGATTGACCTAGTATAAATATTAACATTCTTGTAGAGTGCTTAAGAGCATTTATTTCGCTTCATAAAACACAAACTCTAACTGGAAAATCGTTCTGCGTTTAGATACGACGAGGAAATATTCAAACGTCGTCAAAGAGGAGAACGCTACAGGAAAACTGATACCGAACTAATCATTTCTAAAAGCAACTGATCATTCATGACGAGCATGTGTCTTTGACAACGAGGCGGAAGGAATCGATAACTATAACCTCTAAAAAATACACACACACACACACACGTGCGTGTATAGGAAACTACATACGCTCGTGTTTTACTATTCTGAAGCCAAGGAGTATTCGTACCCGAAGACATATGCTCTGTATGCGTTACGGTCGACATAAGTGCGTGCGTTCCGGCTCGTTCGCATGAACTTCACGTCATAACATCGAGGTAAAAAAGCTTTTCACGGAAAACACCGCAGTAATAAAACATATCGATACGCGATTTTGGAAATACTTTTTCGCACCGAGACGTGTTTAGTATGCATGGACGCCTTTGAATGGTTTTTATAGCGTTCGAATTACGGTATCGTCTAACTGATCATTTATAACTAATTGTATATTGAACATTTAGAACAGTTATGTTCGTCGAAAGAAAAAAATATAGAAATTTATATCCAACGTTATTAAAAATTATTTTAAATTAATAAAATAAAGGCTATTTATAAAATTATAAATATTATTCATACATTCATGAAATAGTTTCAATCTTCTACAGACATGATTTTATAATTGTAGTGGCAACTAAAATGTCAGTTTAATAAGGTAATCAATTTTATATTATTAATAAATGATTAAATTTTAGTGCAATAGAAATATTTTCAAAATAATATATATATTTAATACATATTTAAAAATTTTCAATATATAAGTTATAATTCTAAGTTTGCCAATTATTTTTTGAATGTTTAAAATTTAAATTATAAAAAATCATTGAATATAATTCTCATCTCTCTCTCTCTCTCTCTCTCTCTCTCTCTCTCTCTACATATATATATATATATATATATATATATATAATCCTTATAATGACTAATACGAACATAATAATGTTTATAAAACATTATATATAAAAATTATATAATATATCTATTTGAGAATATTTTTTTTTATCTAAAACATTTTATGGAATATAATAAATGTTTAATAAAGTACTTTTCATTAAAAATGTATAAAGTTAATATAAAATAATTTAGTTTTTCTAATGTTTTATATACAACTCAAATAAAACTATCTTTTTTAACTTAAAAATATGAATTTTTCATTTAAGATTTTTTGTACTTTTAGAAAAAAAAATAACTGTTTAGCTTATTTCAATAAGCACAAGAATTAGTTAAATATAAACTGAACTTTTTTTCGTACTATTTATTATATTAATATTTGTCAGATGTACACACAAGATATTTTTATACATAATTTCTGTTAAAATTTAAATATTTTTATCATCAGACTGGTATTTTTTTAATTCCTGTATCAAAGAAAATAGTGGAGCTAGTCCAAAGCTAATTATACACAAAGTATTGGCTTGCTTAAACTATGGGGTATGGTGATCCACCCACATTTCATTACAGATAAGAATACAATTTAAAAATTTCATTCAATAGTCTCTGAGAAATTTCAATTCGAGTAGAATTATGATCTGCATTAAACAAGCATAAAATTTTTTGTGACGATTTTTTTTGAAACTAACTCATTTCGAATGATAAGACATCACTATAATATTTATACCATTTTTTTAAAAAAGTTAACCGCCGGTTTTAGTTATTGTTTATTAAAGTTCAAATTGTTCGAATGTTGTCAGGTGTGATACTGATCTTAGGACGACACAGAAATAACAAGTTTTGCACGTCATAATGTCAACCAACGAACACCTTAAGCTGTGTAATCATTTACGTTTTCGATAACGTTTCATTCCTAAGTTGTTTATATAATTTTCGTAAAATATCAGCTGGTTTCATGTTAACGTTCGTTAAAAACTTAAAATTATTTGCTCACTCATCGTATTAGCTACTAAAAAAAACGAATGAGGAGTCATGTGTCGATAAGGATGAACCCCAGACACCCCCACTAATGTTCCTACCATTCAGTTTTAGTTGTGAACATTAATTCGTTTAGCACTAGGAAAAAAGTTTGGTTAATATAATATTTGACTGACCTTCGTATATATATATATATATATATAAACGTTTGTGTTTTAACAAAATGTTGATTTAAGTTCTAATTTGCTTTAAAACAAACATATAGTTGGCTTCTGAAGTTTCTCTTTGATATTTTTTTCCTGACGTGCAATTAAATCTGTTGAACATAAATATCATAGTATTTATATACGTTTAATGAAACTATGATCGCTTAAGATAATATTTCAATTAAAATTGTTATTCGATTTTTGTGCTTTGAGCACTTTTAAATATGGTCTATATTAAATGATAGCTTGTTTATGAAATTATTAATTAAATGAAATGTGAGTTTACTTTCAAGAAAATTCGAGTGGTTTAATTAAATTCTTTATACACACATTGATATACATACGTACATATAAACATATATATATATATATATATATATATATATATATATATATATAATTTTAATAGGACAACGTATGTACTATACGAAGTTTATATAATTTTACAAAATACTAATTAAAGGCAATGAAAAATGTTTGAAAAAATTACAAGCTGTTCTTTTTATGAGTATTTAATATTTCATCTTTCATAAAAAATATCTCATATATATATATAGAGAGAGAGAGAGAAATAGATATAAAAATATTACTAAATAATTATATGGAATAATAAATATAAAAACATTGTATTTCATTTCTAAAAGAAATATATTCAATATAAAAAAGTAATGAAAATATTTTAATTTCATTTCAGGAAAATTTAGGAGTATAATTATTTTTTTTTCTTTTAAAAAAATTGAGTAGAATTTTCTTCTTATATATTATATATGTGTTTAATAAATTATTTAAAATTGTTCATGAACTTTATTACTAACGGCTGTTGATATATTGTTGATATAAACACATATAAAAATAATTTAATTTCCTTATTTTACATTTAAAATTTTGTACAATTATATAGTTTGTATTTTGATGATGTCAAATCTCTTTGGAAACGTTTAACTTTAAGTATTTTTAATTTATTTTTTCAAGTTTTAAAACAGTAAATGACTATTAAATAATTCAATAAAATTTTGTAGTGTTCAAATAAATGATTTGTTTATGTTAAATAAAATGTTGTACTCAGTTGATAAAATGATCAACGAGATTTATATTAAAGAAGAAAATAATTGTTTACATAAATCTTATTGTATTATATGGATTCATACAAATATGACGTCTATATTTTATTAAAAATAAACATGTGTATAGTTTATTTTAATAAAACACAAATCTGAGTGACACATTTGGATAACCCTATATTTGTTTTGAATTAGTAAAATTATGCTCTAATAAAAAAATATACATAATATTAAATTATATACAATTTTAAGCAGGTTATAGAGATTTTGATTTAGTTATTAAGTCAATAGTTAAAGGAAAGTAGTAAAAATTAAATAAATTTGATAAAAAATATAGTTTTTTAAAAAGGAAAAAAAGTTTTTTCACAAATTTTCATTATTATATGCATTGCTGCAAGTATGAAGAATTATACTCATTATTCTATAACTTGATTTAAAAATAATATTTTTAACTTTTACACTTTTCGTTTAAACATTTTCAGGGCTCATATCTAATAATAATATCAAATAATTACACGATATTATTAACCTTTTTCTTAAAGGTGTGTGTTTGTGTTTATATATATATATATATATATATATATATATATATATATATATATATATATATATATGTTTAATGTAAAGCTTAAGTGCTTATTTTTAAAAGTAACAGTACGTATTCAATGTTGTCATATCTAATAAAACTGAACGCACTATTCTTTCTCTACACAAAACACTTTTTATGCTAAGTAGTCGTTTCGTATATTTTTTTTATTGTATTATTTTTGACATCGTAAAGATATATATCAATGTTCCACTTTAATATTTGCATGAACGTTGTATACTAAAACTTGCACGCATAGGAATGACTTGTTTTTTCAAGTCATTCACGTTCTAGTTTGGAAGTTAATTAATTTCATTATGTATAATTATATGTACGTATATTGCCATGAAAAAGATTGGATAGCCTTATTTTTAACTAAAAAATACTTACGTTTTGAATGATTCAACATGTTTTACACAAGTGCAGTTATTTTACTTTGATGAAAACACAGTTTTATTAACATACGTTTGAAATTTTATTTAATATTATTTGTATGGAAGTATATTTTGGATATTTTACTACATGTGTGATGGAAAAACTTTTTTCACACTCAAACTCATATATATATATGAATAATCAAATATACTTAAAATTATTTATAAATGTATAATAACCAAATATATTCAATATTATTACGAAAAATATTCTTTTGTAAATATTTTAAAGTTCTTCACAAATTGTTGTGCATTTTGATTTATTGAATATTTTTTGTGAATTTGTCTACAAGTTGGTGTATTTTATTTTAGTATTTGTAATAAATATATAAATTTATCAATTTCATGTAAAAATATTAAATATTTTAAATCCTTTTAACTCTACAAAATGACTTCAATTATTTGTTGTAATGAATAACTCAACAAAGCCATTTGTAGTGCGATATTTAAAAAAATATTCGAACAGTTACGAAATCATTTCGAGTTTGAAAATCAAACGACATGTTTTTTTAATTATACAAAAGTTCAAATCACAAATATTTTTATTATACAAATTTAAATTATAAATCTTGTTACGATAAGTCAATTTAATATTTTTTGGAATAAAATTATTACTTGTTTCATATTTCATGCTGAAGTATTTTTTCATATGAGATACAGAATAAAGGAATTGTTTCAGGATATTATTTTTATATTTTGGGATTTCAACATTCTTTTAATAATCATTTTTACTCGTGAATAATACAGTAGTGAATTTTAGAAGAAATATTTTAAATTAGAAGAAAATTTAGTATTAGAATTTGTATTAATTTTTTTAATTAATTAAAATCATTTTTTAAAATATTTTATTAGAGTTATTGAGCTGATTTTATTAAATTTGTTTATTTGCAGTACCAAAGTATTGATTTTAGTAAATTAAAGAAATAATTTAATTTGATTCTTGAATTTAATTTATTTTTTTGTTCATTCGTTGTTGTGACTAAACTATTACTTTGATGTTTTAAAGATATTTGCATGATGCTTAAGAAAATTAAGAAAATAACATTTATACGCAAATGTATAAAAATAGAGAAAAAGTGAAAAATTGTAATTATTGAATAGCTTGTTAATATTTTATAAAATCTAAAGATATTAATTTATTTATATATTTATATGCTTTCGTATGAAATGTGTGGAAGTCAAATTTTCTCTATATGTTTTCAAAACTTTGATTACAACTAGATGAACTAAATAGTAAAGACAGTACAAAGATATTTCTATTATTATTAAATATAGTAACATAACTACATGTGACAAATAACACTGTTTCATTGCGTCGATGACATTTCAGTTTTCTCAATTCCTCAAATGAAATGTGTGAAGGAATGAGAATAACAAAGCTATCTGTTGTTAGGTAATCGTTATGTGCGTGTGTGCAGATGTACATAAGATCTTGTATAACTAAAGTGATGAATATACTTTAGAATTTAATTAGCAACTAATAGAATAATACACGAATAATGAGTGATAATTAATATCGTCATTTTAATTATATTTGCGTACGGTTAATAAATTGTCAAAACTGTTAACATTCTTATTACATCGGTACGTGTTTACAGCTACCGACGTAGGATATAAGTCTGCTCTGTTGTAAACTTTATTACAAACGAGTTGTCGACAACGTTCGCTTTTATATTCGCTACTAAAGTCACCTATATGCTGTGGTACAATGCGTTGTTTATATTGTTTTATATTGTCTGGAATTTATTGTGGAAGAAACGATCTTAAAACGAATTGGAACAAATATGACAAACAGTCTTTTAATTTATAACGTTTTTAGTTATGTGATGAAATGGTGAGAAATAAATACAGGGGAATTAATTTATGCTAATCGAATTATATTTTTTTTTGATCAAAATATAGAAATTTAATATTTCAGTATCATAAAATATTTTACATATGAAAAATAACTAAAGTAAATTATAAAAGAAACTTTGTTTCATTAATAAATAAAATAAGATTTTTGATGTAATTCATTAATATATCAAATTTCTATAATTAAATATTTAAATATTCAATAGATATTTTTCAGTATGGTGTTTTAAAGATAATGGCTTAGTTATAAAAGATAGATTAGAAAAGAAAATAAACAATAAGTTATAATTGAAATCTTTTACTGTGGTACGAGGAATGATTTTTATTTTAAAAGATACTTTAATTACATAAAATAATTATATTTGGTTTCTGTACTTTAACTCATTCAATTTAATCCAATTGAATCATATTTCAACACAGATTATAGATCATCAGATTTTATAAAAGTATTAAAAAACTAATTATTGCTATTTTTTGATAATGCGGATTTCGATGATTATTACATCATTGAAGAGTAATGCTGTATAAATTTCGTACCTGATTTTACAATTATAATCTCTGATGATCACGAACCACTGAATTAGTGAAAAAGTGAACAATGAATGATAACAGAACATTGTATAGATATGTGATATTGAGATGATATTATTTGTACTAAATGAAATTTTATCGAATAATAAGTAAATGCTAATACAAAAAAAAAATAAAAAATATGACATGTTTTTCCATAAAAATTACAGTGAATAAGAAATCACATAGTTAAAATGAAGATAATAAGATAGTTAAGCAAGGAATATTGATTTTTATTGAGGAGTTTTTTAATAAAATATTTTGATTTTAGAAGATTTATTTTTTGCCGTTAATTTAAATTACTTTTTATTTTTTAAAAAAATAAATAGATAGATGGAAAAAATGGATTTTAATATTATTTTACTTAAATTATAAAATTTACTTTACGTGATATATTTGAGAAAATATATGGATATATTTCCTATAATCTACATTTTTAACGCGAAAAAGAAAAAAAGAGAAAAAAATTAAATGCTCACTTCATTAGTTCAATACGTTGAATAGTTGAACATTTCAGAAAAATCACAATAATCATTTCTATAGAACGTACTGTACTAAAATTTATTTGAAATATTTGTAGACAAACACTCTGCGATATAAATATTTTCTTTAAAAATGCACTACGTTTAGTCATAAAAACGTACACAAAATATTCTTTTTGACATGAATAAAAACCTGTTGCATAAAATAACACAATTAAAAGTTCAAGGAAATTAAAAGAAATTTATTACTTTTGTGATTTGAAATGGAATATTTATTGAATAGTTAATTTATATACTTTCTTAATTATTCGTTATAATTTTAATGAATTTCGAAGTTCATATTTTTTATTTGTTTTAAAATATTTTTTTAATATTTTACAAGCAATAAACTTAATTACAAATATATAATTTTTATTATGCATTTATTTTACAAGCTTAGAATATAAATTGATTATATTGGAAAAAAGGACATTATAATTTAAAATTTTATTTTCTTTAATTAAAAACGCGTTTCTATAAGCGTTATAAAATACTATATTTTTTTATAAATAACATTAATTATAGTTGGGCCAATAATATGATAACTTTGTTCAGTACTTATTTAAATTGTGTTAAATTATTATAAAATTCTTATGTAATTATTGATATTATTTTAACAAATAACTACAAAATTAATAAATGTTTCTGATTAATATTTTTTAAGAATTTTTATTTATTTATCTGTCTGTTATTTATCTGCTTAACATTTTGAATTGCAAATTACAAATGTTTATAAAAATTTAAAATTAAGTTTGTGTAAAAAAATAAGAACAATATTATGTTTTTGTTACATTTTTATTTTCAGTTTTAAAAACAATATCTGTCTTTTTTTTAAAAAAATAAAATTAAGACAATTTGTGTATATATATATATATATATATAATATTTTACTGAAAAAACTGATGATAAAGAAGAACGAAATAAAAATATATTTAATTTAACTTAATGTCAAAATAACCACTATTATATTTCTAAAACAAGTTTATATATTTTTTTTTATTATAATCTCTTTGTGTTCAAAATTTGTTTGGAATTATCTCTTCGGTTATGAAAGCAAAGACGTTTATGAGATTAACTCGGATTTTGTTTACTTCGTGAGAAATGTATCTTCATAAAACGTCAAATTGAGTTTTTACACGAGTTTTACGTTTTAAATGCGAAATGCTAATTATTATTTAAATAAAATATGCATTTCAAAGACCTGAAAATGTGAGTAAAAAATAATATTTAAATTTTTTACAAGCAAAAATTATTCACATACATTATATATATATACCTGTTTGCATGACTAAGATATTTCACTTTATAATATTTTTTTAATTTATTTTTACGAAATGACGAAGTAATTTTTTGAAGATATTTTTAGAAGTAGCGTTATAATCTGATGTTTTTATTTTATATAAAATAATATTATGTTTTTTTAATTAAAGCTTAGTAATTATTTACAAGTGTTTATAATGTAATGAATAACTAACGTTGTAGACAAATAAATTATTCAAAAATATTTATTAATTGTTAATTGAATACTTACACACACACACATATATATATAAATATACAAATCTATAATTTTATTTTAAAATGTGATTAGAAATAATATAGAATTTAGACATTTTTAATATAAATGTATAATAGATTTCGATTTGTCATTTTGATAGAGTGTTTTATAGAATTTATGTATTTTGAGCAGAATTATGTTACTGAACATTAGAAGAAGATGTGTAAAATTTGTATGAAATTCCTGGTTGATAATTTTATACGCTGATGTAATACAAGAGTGAGTCCTAGTGTAATTTCTCAAATCTTAAGTAGGTTATAAAAGTCAAGATAAATATCATACAAATGTTATCTGGTGGAGATTGTGGTAAAATTTATTTGAACCAGTCACATTATCTCCCAGAACATTACACAAAATACCTGGTGTTTTCCTGTATAGCGCGCACGCAATGTTCATTCTAAATCAACTAGGTGCGTGCACATACATACACACATGTATTATATATATATATATATATATATATATATATATATATATATATATATATATATATATATATACGAAAACTTTGTATCTCTATTATTCACATTTTTTCAAGACATTCAGGCATGCTTCTCAAATTAATTCCTCAATGTCTACTTTTGTTCATTAGTCAGTTGTAAATTAAATAAATAATTAATAAAAATTTCACTACTTATTTCTTTATAAAATACATTTTCATTTTTTTTCATAAAAAATACATACTTAAAAAATTATATAAAGAAATTTTATTAGACGAGGACAGAACAAAAAATATAAAAATTAAAATCGAATAATTTAGAAAATATTTATATATTTTGAATTAAAAAAATATATTATATGGTATTTTTATTTTTAATATCTTTTTTACTTTTATGTTTATATAAATTGGGTCAAAGAAAAATTAAAATTAATTAAAGCATAATATATTTTTAAAACAAAATAGTTTCAATTTTGAAAAATACAGATAAACTATGGGGAAACAATTAAAAAGAGAAACTTATTGGACTATTAATATAATTATTGAATTACATTAGTAATATGTGGAATTTCAATCAATTTTTTTAAACTTGAATATCGAGTAAGTAAAAAAAAGTTGTTTTTTCTTGAATAAGTACAATTTTTTAAATGAGATAGCTTCAGTGATACTTTTAAAAATCTAGAATAAATTAGTTTATAAAAAGAATTTAGATTATAACAACTATATGTCTTACCATATTGTTCAAGAAGCAATCACCTTTAGATCAAATTCAACAATATTTAATTTTGCCATTATTTAACAATAAAAATAATTACAAGTATAAAATTAAAGCAATTTTAGAAACATGTATGTAAAAAAAATTAAAAGAGAAGTGAAAAACTGCAATAAAATGTAAATTTACTTTGCAGGATGGAATCATTCTTGTCTCCTCTACTCGACTTTAACAAAAGACTGAAATAGAAATTCTATGACAGTTAATATTTTTATCTCAAAATATTTTTCTGTCGTTGAACAGACAGTTGTTTTATTATTTTGGATTGATGTGGAGATTTAGTTACTATTAATTATAAAAGTTTTTGCACATAAGGCAGCTTTTAGAAAAAAATCTCGATATAGAACTCTATACATTACATCCAGTATATTCTGTCAGTTACAATTTATTTTCATATACAGTACAAACATTTTTGTTTAGTTTACATTATAATTTTATTTTCTGTATGTAAAATAGTAATAATACATTATATAATTTTATTTTTAAAATTTAAATTATAAGTTTAATTTAGTTAACTTTATGATTTTTTTAAGCTCTTAAAGAGAATTATAAAATTAAATTAAATAAATTTTTAGATTATGAATATGTAAATAGCAAAAAAATATTTTCTTGTTAAAGTGTAATGAATTTATGATCCTATCATATATATAAGACAGAGAGAAAAATAATTAATCTAGATTATTTGATTAGGATTTAAAATGAAAACATATTATACAAAGATAAATAATTAAAAATATTTTTAATATATATTTCTAATAATAATTTTAATATATTATTGAACATATGTAGTAATTTTTATTTACTTATAAAAAAATAGTTTTTTAAATGAAAGTTTATTAGAATAGATAATACTCGAAACAAATATGAATTTTTAATCAAATATATTGACTTTTAATTATTAAATATTTAATTTCTTACGCTTTCCACAATTTAATATCTTTATATTTAATATATAATTAGTAATTTGAAAAAAGTGACGCTTATTAATTAGTTATTGGTTCGACGAAAAATAAATTGACATTTCTAATAGGTCGCTTGTACAGAGTAATTAATAAGTAATTAGACTTGTAAATGTCAAATTAATTACGGTTTCATAACTAAATGTTTTATCAACAAAATGGTGATCGATTTGATAATATTATAAGTCATTGATACTTTTCAAAAAAATATATAAATTCAGGTCACAATTTTATGATACATCATATATATTTTAATATTTGAAATAAACTCTGTTTTAATAAGTTATATATTTGATATTTTATAAGATAAAAATCAGACATATTTCAATATGTTTAATAATTTTTAAGATGTGTAAGTTTTTAGATACATTCATATTTAAGGTGTTAATGCTACGTCAAATCATACATATTGTATGAATACACATACACACATAATAAATATATATATATATATATATATATATTACAGTTGGTATCATAAACTTCTTAAAATTATTGTAAGAGGTACTATCAAATATAATTCATTTTGTTACCTCGTATTTTATTAATATTATACCGGCATTATTTCTTTCTCAGATCTCATAAAATATACTTTAACTACACTTTGTTATTTTTCATTGTATTTGCGGCATATATTTCAAGCTGAATTTATAAGGTAGTATTGGCTTTATATTTTTAGCAAAAGACTTTTCACTATATAGATTAAAAAAATATTTTGAAATAATTGATTTTATATAAGAATATATAGAGGAAATGTTACGAATTTTTATATTAATTAATATTATTCTTATATAAAAATAAATAAATTGCTATAGTTAATAGTTTGAAACATACCTAATATAAATTACTCAAAAAGATCAATCAATGTTGATAATTATAATTACTAATTATTAAGTGTTAATTATAAAAATATAGGTAGAAAATATAATATACAAAAAAGTATAGTAATTGAGAAATTGAAAACCAATAACTTTCAAAAAAAATTATTGATTTAAAATAATAAAATGGTTTAATGGACAAAGATGCATGTATTTAATGTAAAATCGTTGAAATATAAGCATAAATGCTTGTATAGTCTTGTGATATATTTTCAGAAATTTTTTTTTTATATTTCATAATAGCCTTTAATATATAAAATTATAACAAATCATTTAATAATATATTATGCAATATTTTTTTAATTAAAAAAATATTACTGAAATAAATAAAATAGAATATACAACTTGAACAGGTATAAATATTTTATAAAAATAATAGTGTATTTTTTGAAAAAACATTAAATATTTAACCAAATATTATAAATGTGATTTTTAAAATAAAAATAATTTATTAATTCGAATCTATATATACACATAATAAAACCTATAGAAAAATATTCAAAAATCTAATAAAATCTGAACTAGTGTTTAGCAACTTGGTTATTAAAAGTGAATTAGAAACCATGCTATATAAAATTATTAAAATAAAAAATAATTTTACAATCATTTTTTACAGTTTTTTGAGAGCAGAAATTGTTTTCATTTCAAATCGGTTTAATAAAATGCTTTATTTTCACAAGATTTGTATTTTTTTTAAAAAAATGTATATATATATATATATATATATATATATATATATATATATATATACATTTATCCAAAGTGGAAGTTTTTTATATCACAACAAAGGTCGACTAGAAATATCGGAACACTTGAAAAATCAAATTTACAGAAAATTTGTGACCAACAAAGCGTAACATTGTATAGAATGTGTAGAAACGTGTATCATTGTATATTTAATCTAATATATATATATATACATATAAATGTATGTATGTATATATATTTTGTCACAGAATTTGAATAAAATAAGAGTAACAGTATCAGTAGAAGCAACAATATACGGTACCTTATCCATTCTTGCATGAATGAATATCATACAATGATTCCTACAAACTGAGACAGATGAGGTGTTTGATATCGAGATGGACACTCGGATTGTATGTAATATAAGTTGTGTGTGTGTGTATTCATTCGATTGTTTGTACATTCAGAAGGTAACATTGTTAGAGATTTTTTTGTAATTCGTCGAAGTGAGATTTTTTTAAATAATTTTCAAATAAAATTTATAACATAAAATACGATTCAATTATAAATATTTGAAATATTTTTTAAAGAATTTCTTTACAAAAAGGATTCAAAATATTTACTAATTCTGATCTTACTTAAATTTTATGTTTATAGTTTATGTAGGTGCATCAATGAACAAAATTTATTTACATTATTAAGAACTGAATAAATTATTTTTAAAAAATAATTTATATAGCCTTGATCTTACCGATTGTAAATATTAATCTATTTTTATGTAACAAAAAATTAATATATCACAATGTAAAATAATAAAACATTTTTAAAAAATAGGAACTTATTAAATAATATTAAACTTTAAATTCAAGCAAATAAAAATATAATATACTAACTTCAAGCGATAAATATATGATACTAAATTTATTTTACAAGAATGGATTTGAAAACGATATTATAATTATTAAAACGAATATTGGTGGAATATATGACAATATTTATTAAACACTAAAATCTTGGATTAAAATGTGATTTAGTTATGTAATTAAAATACGATCAGAAATATGTTTAAATAACATTTATTTGTATTTTTTTAAAAATTTAGTTACATTCTCTGATTTGTTCCTAACTCAAAAAATATTAAAGATTTTGGTTCCCTACACATTTTAAATCGTCTCATTAAAACATATAACTTTAATAAAAATAATAAGAGAGTGATTCATCTCTAACTGTTTGTTCTGTATATTGATTGTGTATTTTTTTCTAATGAAGTACATTTTGGAAATCTAACTGAAAAGACAAGCTTCTCTTTGTTATCATTGTACCGAACAAACATATTGCTGTTTGAGCGCATCAAGTCATAATTAGATAATACAGTATGACATTTAATAAGTATCATTAGTTGGAAAATTTCAACGAAGCTTGAAAGATCTATCAACGAAGAACGTGAAAAAAACTGTACACATCCACACAAACATACCATAAACACGTATCTGTATGCACGCATACACGCACAACATAATTCAACGAGACGAAAATTCCCATTGCCTGCCCACATCTCATGATCGGAGATGAATTGCGTTCAACGTACACCCACAAAAACTGCCCACGTACGACGAAAATTTCGTTGAATGCCGTACGATGTACAATAAAACATATCTTCTTGTGTACGTTGACAATGATGGGCATTATAAAGACCGACGAGTTTTATCACGAAATTTTCCTGTCCATCTATACACATCACTGAATTAAACCGACGTCCATAGATGGTGGTGCTTTTGCAAGGGTGAATGTGAATGTACAAATAATAATGCGGGGCAAATATGAAATTAGGGCGATCGTTAGATTGGTTTGTTTGGCATATAGTTGAATATTTCTACATCAGATACATTTCATTCTATTTGTATAGAACAGATACATCGAAAAACAGAACTTTTATAATAACAAAACTGGTTCGCCATTGTATAATATTATTATTTGTATAAATCTTAATGTGTGTGAGACGAGAAATCAAGCTTTATAATATAATACACTATTTATGATTTTATGAAGTTTTCATTTAAATAGCTTTTCAACATATATATAAATACAGAGAGAGAAAGTTAAAGAGAGAGAGAGAAAGAGATTGTTTACTTAAAGCATCTAGAAAATAAAAATTAAAAAGAAGTCAGATAAATGTAATAAACCAAAAAATTGACATATTTATGAAAACAAATCATATATGCCATCATTAATGTGATATTTGTTAGAAAAATTATTTGAAGAATTAGATAGGATATTTATTATTTTTCAAAATTATGGCAAATTCATTTTAATACAAAACACCCTAAGATTTTATAAAACTGTTTCATAATTTATTATTATTTGATTTATTCGTTGACATTTTGTTAATTATGTCATTATTGTTAAAACGTTGTATTAAAAAATTAACGTTGTTCATTTAATTGTAAGTTACTTATATATACATACATATATATATATATATAAATATATATATATATATATATATATATATATATATATATATATATATATATAAAATATAGCATGGCTCAAATGAGACTGAAGGAATTAGATTTATATTTATTTCCTTTCTGTCATTTACTATCCTTCGATTTTATTTGAGCCACCTTATAAAAATATTAAATTATTTTCAATTTAATGCAGCTATATATGATCTTGAGAACATGGTTTTGTATTTTGATGTCAAACTTTTTGAACATTTTTAACTTCATGTATTTTTAATTCATTTTTTCAAGTTTTAAAACAATAAATGACTGTTAAATACTTCAATAAAATTTTGTGGTGTTGGAATAAATGATTCGTTTATGTTACAGGGTTAAATTAAATGTTGTATTCAGTTAATAAAATGATCAACGAAATTTATATTAAAGAAGAAAAGAATTGATCAAATAAATCTTATTGTATTATATAGGATCACCCAAATGTAACGCCTAGATTTGCGTTTTATTAAAAAAAAGAAAAAAGTATACATATGTTTTCCTATACACATGTTTCCTTTTAATAAAACACAAATCTAGGCGTCACATTTAGATAACCCTATATATTTAATTATATTAGCTTAATTGGTTCATTGATGGGCGAAAATTTCTTTGGATATTACTACTCACTGATACTTGGTTATACTTGCCACACTGAATAGGTAAGTTGGTGAGGATATATATATATATATATATATATATATATATATATATATATATATATATATATATATATATATATATATATATATATATATATAAGTGATGATACTTTTGATTCGACATTTATGTTTCTATACCGATTAATTAATCTACATGTTATTCACTTGGATCATCTGATTATTAATATTCCTTATATTTGTCATTATATTATATTATTAATCAGTGTTTGTTATTATTCATTATTATACTTTTATCTTATATTGTAAAACTGAATATCTAAGAGTACATTTTATATAAATCATATTTAAATAAATAAAATCAAGTCAGAATCAAATATAAGACAAGTTTTTGTAAAACGATTATGATTTGAAAATTTAGTCGATGATTGTTAGTCATATATTCTGAAAAGTTTTGTGAAGATGATTGAATTAAAAAAGATTTCTTTTTATTAAAGCTGGATTTGAAAATAAAAGTTGTATTAAAAATTAGTTTACTATTACAAGATTTCATTCAATTAAAATAGTTATGAATTTATTCACATTTTTTAAATATGTTCTAATTGAACATATTTTTAACACAAACAAGAGATTATAATGCATAAAAAAATTGTGTTAGGAACTTTCATTGCCATTTTATAAATAATATTTGAAATTGTGTGATTATCACGCAATTAAATATATATTATTTTTGAATTATTAAAGTTGAGTGTATATTAGTTATCAATTCAGTATATATATAAAGAAATAAAAGTTTAAGATAAAATGTTAATCATTAATATCTTTTCATTTATATATGTCGTATACTGATACACCTTTTTCTATAAAATCAATATTGTTCATATCAAATACATATACATATACATATACATATACATACATATATATATATATATATATATATATATATATATATATAAACACATAATATTTGTTGAGTGAATTAAAATGGAATATGAAACCTTTGTTTGATATTTAAATTTTTATTGATTTAAAGGAAAGAAAAAACGCAATTCATTGATATAATAGACAGGTAAAATGCTGTCAACTATTTGTTTTCAAATTCACTTTCATACAAATGTGACGAATTCACTTTTACACAAGTGAATTATCACCCCAACATCATTTGTTGTGTTCAAACCCCAAATTCATTGTGCTGGTGTTCAATAATTAATTATTGTTCACTTTATTTGTTAAAAAAGTTGTTAAAATTTGTTAATATTGATAAGAAAACATATAAATAAATTTTAATCAAGAATTAATCTAATTTTTATTTAATGTAACTCTTTGATGATAGTGGCATTGTTATCGAAATGTACATCAACTTATATACTTATATACTAGACAATGAGTAATTATTGATCATTTAAATATCTTTTGATGTTTGCATGATAATTCATTCATGTAAAATGTTGCAGTTAGAATTCGTATAAAAAATTAAAACCAATTCTCACTGATTGGCTTTATACACTTATTTTCGAGTTATTGCGCTTTGTTTTGATTATTCAAAAATGTTTATGTATTAAAAAATTAATTAAATAATATATTTATGTATGAATATATGTTTGAAATGGTTACTAACTTGGTTAAATAAATAACAAATCGAGTTATTTTTAATGTTCGATTTTAATTGAAACATTTTTTCATGGAATTTTTCAATTATACAGAAGTGTTCACTGTTTGTTTTTAAATAAAATTTCTGGAATGTTCTAGTTGAAAACATGTGAATAATTGAACACGTTCTCTATTTATTTCATTCGTATCATTATGTAAAAAAATCATGCAATTAGTCTCATATTTTTATTTTATAGTTTTTTTGAAAAAATGAAACAATTTTATAATTTGTATATATATATATATATATATATATATATATATATATATGTGTGTGTGTGCTATAGCTTAGTAAAGTTTTTAAATAATATAATTTTATGTTTTTTTTAATGCATATTTCTATTATATAAATAAACAATATTTCAAAATGAGAAAAGACTTAAAATTTTATTGCAATAAAATATTTTAAAATAACTTTATACAAGCAATTTAAAATTTTAATTAGATATTTATAATATCATTTCATATTAACATTAATCACTAATAATTGTAATAAAAAAATAATGTCCTATAATACTAATTAAAGTGTGTATTAAAAAAATATATTATATAAAATGCATATTCCTAAATATGCAGAAATAACATTTATGATATATACAATATTTATTTATTATCTACAATAACATTTATGTAAATAATATTTTTTTAAAATTATTTATCTCTTTCTTTGAATTTAATTTGGAAAAATACTTTTTTTACAAGTAACAAATTTATATTTGTATAATATTTATACAGTTGTAAATTTTACTTGATATTATTATTTAATAAGAAGTCAAGTTAATTAAAATTACTTAAAATATTTAAATGAATAATTGTGTCGAGTTGGTAAATTAATTATTCTTTATACTGAACTCATTAAGAAAATAATATAAACATATCCATTTAAACAACAACACAAATTGATAAATAAATCAAAGTAGCTTAAAGGATTTATTAAAATATAAACTAGAAAAAAAATGAAACGAACCAACGTTCACGAATCTTATATCAAACTTCAAACCACTATATAGATTATAAAAATATAAATTGTTTCTTTTATTTATAGTCCGGTGTTTAGTAAGCACGCGATATTTGTGACGTGACGTTACGAATAAAATATACTGACAAATTTATAAAGAAACTCAACATTATCTACATAATTATTAATAAAAGATACCACTTCAGCTGAATGTATCATTTGTATAAAATGAAAGTTTTGTACTCAATTAAGATCGTTATTTTTGATTCAAACTTATTTTATAATTCGAAAAGTAGAACGTATCATTTTTATTTTCTATTTATAGCTTTTTTAAAGAAGTAATCAATATAAATATAAACGAATTTGTAATTTTAAATAAATATATTATATGGTATATTATATATATATATATATATATATATTTCTTATTTTCCAGGTTAAATTTTATATAAGAAAAATAATTTTTATTGTGAATATATTTATGTTGAATGAATTTCGTTTTCAGTATTTTCTTTGTGTTATTTTCAATGTCTTGGGATTTATATATACGTACGTACACATACACACACACACACACACACACACACATATATATATATATATATATATATATATATATATAAGGTTATAATATTTTCCTGGAATACAACAAAACTAACTTTGGATTATTATTTTTATCCAGAAAACGTTGAAAACATATAAAAAAATAGAAATAAAATTAATATTTTTTCAATAACATCAAGATTTTTCTTTTTTTTGTAAAACTGAAATTGTTAAATTATTAAATAAAAATTAAATGTATTTTTTAATTGCTTGTTTCTGCAATATAAATATAGTATATTTTAATTTATTAAATATAGTACACTTTTCATAGATGGACTTCTAAATCAAAGCTATAAAATATTATATATGAATTCAGTAATTATTCAATATTCACTTTTTCATTTAAGCACATTACGATTTTTAAGCTCTCATATGTAGAGAAATAAATAGTAAAAGAATTAGTGAATTATTTCAAATATTTTTTATAATATAAATAATGTTATATTTTTTTAATGAATTATTCAATAGTTACCACGTACATTTAGTGCATTTTTAATATATATATACGAGGTCGTTTGATAAGTCCGTGTAAATTCCGAAAGATGGCACCACTGGTACATATCGAGATTATTTTTAATTAGTAGCACCTCTTGGAAGAACACACATCAAGTTTCAGCCATATCGGTCTATTCCTTTGTGTTTGACAATCGTTGGAATCAAGGAAATCGAGTGATTGTCAAATAATGGACGAAAAAGAATTTCGCGTGTTGATTAAACACTACTTCATTAAAGGCAAAACGCCTCAGGAGACTAAACAGAAGCTTGATAAACATTATGGTGACTCTGCACCTTCGATTAGTGCGGTTTATAAGTGGTTTCAAAATTTTCGGAGTGGCCATATGAGCACAAGAGACGCTGAACGTTCTGGACGCCCTGTTGAGGTCACCACTCCAGAAATCATTGATAAAATCCATGATATGGTGATGGATGACAGAAGAGTGAAAGTGCGTGAGATTACTAGTGCTGTAGGCATCTCGTGTGAACGGGTACATAATATTTTGCACCAACATTTGGACATGAAAAAGCTATCCGCCAGGTGGGTGCCGCGATTGCTCACGATCGACCAAAATCGAGGTCGTGTGAAGTGTTGCAAGTACGGTTTGCAGCTGTTTCAGCGAAATCCGCAGGACTTTAAGCGTCGTTTCATCACTGTAGATGAAACATGGATACATCACTACACTCCTGAGACCAAAGAGCAGTCTAAACAATGGGTTATCAAGGGGGAATCTGCTCCGAAAAAGGCGAAGACAATTTCTTCGGCCGGGAAGGTTATGGCGACTGTCTTTTGGGATTCGCAAGGAATAATCTTTATCGACTATTTGGAAAAGGGTAAAACCATTACAGGTGCATATTATTCATTGTTATTGGATCGTTTGAAAACCGAGTTGCAAGAAAAACGTCCCCGATTAGCCCACAAAAAAGTCCTCTTTCATCACGACAACGCACCAGCTCACACCTCAGCAGTTGTGGCCGCAAAACTAATGGAAATAGGGTTCCAAATCGTTTCACATCCCCCCTATTCTCCAGACTTGGCTCCATCGGACTATTATTTGTTCCCTAATATGAAGAAATGGCTCGCGGGAAAAAGATTTTATTCGAACGAGGAGGTGATTGCAGGAACGAATGACTATTTTACAGACTTTGACAAATCCTATTGAATAATAGGAAAGGATCAACAAACTAGAGCAGCGATGAAGTGTATAAGCCTAAAAGGAGACTATGTTGAAAAATAAAAACGATTTATTCAAAAAAAATGAAGCAGTTTTTATTTTTACACGGACTTATCAAACAACCTCGTATATATATATATATATGTATATATATATATATATATATATATACACATACACATATATATATATATATATATATATATATATATATATGTGTGTGTGTGTGTGTGTATGTGTGTGTGTATAAGGAATAACGGTAAATGGTCAGATGGATACTTATAATTTATAAACGATATTATTATTTTTTCAACAATCTCAAATGAACTTAAAAAAGAATAAAGATATTAGATCAGAAACTGATCTTATGATACAATTTGAATAAAATACTAGCAAAATATTGAATAATATTCATTTTTTCGAATATGAATTTCATAGTAAACGCACAAGTCATGTCCTGTGCATATGAAAATGTGAATACTAAAATATCATATTGCTCTACGTTGAGTGTTTCATTTCAAATTTTAATTAAGTTTTGAAGATTGAATAGACTTTGTTGTCATGTTATATTAAATTCTGCAACGATTTACATATTTCCTTTTGGTATAGACTTGATAGTCGAAATATGGACGGAGTTATATGTTTCATATATTGTCTGAATACATTTGTGTATTTAAAAAATGTATATATGTAAACTGTGATGTGGTATTTTTAACAATACTGAATTGTATCGAAATTTTATTTTATTCTCTAGACGATTAAACTTGTATGGTTCATTTAATTTCATTTTAATTCGTTAAAAATTATACATACACCAATGGGAATTATAAATTGAATACAAAATATATATTACATAACATGGCATACACACACATGCACGTATATATATATATATATATATATTTATATGTTTTTGATAACAAACTGGACAGACATATTTAAAGTAATTATACGTAGATTATTAACAGAAAACAATGAATAAATAACAGGATGGTTACAATAGAACAGAGATTTAAAAGGTTTTATTAACTTAACCTTACAAAAATTCAGTTTGTTTTTAACAAACAATATTATTTATTGAAAAATATTAAGTAATTAATAAAATTTTATCATTTTTGCGTGTATCATACCTTGAAGAATTATATATGTGCATCGTATAACTCATTACGTTGAATTCTTTAACTGAGTTATAAAGTATTTTAATTTTAAAAAAATTAACTCTTCAAAATGTCTGTATAAAAAAGTTAATAAGTGAATTTTTATTTTTAATTTATTAAGTATTTATTGCAAAGGATTATTTGTTGATAGTCAGTGTTAACTACGTTTACAGTTAAATAAAGAATCCACTTTTCGTCAGTTGTCCAAATTTGATCAAACTTTTTTTGATTTTAGCTATGAAATAAGAGATACACAAATATTAAGACGCTATAATATGGTACAATATTTAATAAATTAAATTTAAATAAATAATAATTTTTACTTAAGAAAGTATATTAAAAAATAAATATTTGTTATTATAAAAGAAAATACTTTCTAATTAATTATAATAAAATATAGCAATATCTTTAAAAAAAAGAAAGAGACAAATATAAAATAACATTTAGATAAGTGCTTTTTCTAAGTGACATTAAAAAAATATAAAGTAGTCAGAGTAATTGTTTAGAATTTTAAGTAAAACGTAAAATGTTTTACATTAAGTAACCCCAAATCATTCCTATGATTACATAATAGTATTTGTTCAAATATTTATGTTAATAAAGAAGCGATTTGATTTTTATCTGAGATTTTCACGCGAACGTACGAATATATAAAAGTATATATGAATAAAAAAACCTAAACAAATATTTCTCAGATCGAACAAGCGGCATTGAACTCTACGTTGTATTTTTATAAGTTGGACGTATTTTAAGGGAAAAATTTTCATCTGTAATATTTAGTTCATGTGTGTTAGTGCCACATGTATGTATGTATATATATATATATATATATATATATATGTTTTTTTGTAGAAAACCGAACGGACTGAATTGTATAAGGTAGTAAAAAAGTTTCGCTTCCGTATTTGACCTCTCAATGACCAGAAGCACTGGGTCAAGCTGATACAGCAATACATTTTTCTCGTCGAAATAGACACGTCAGTGTCTGGTGTAGAACGACACATTGCTTTTCTTATCAAATTATATGATTTTTTTAAAAAGGTCCTCGAATTTTTTATTTGCATTTATGTTTTAGTAAACTCAATTGTTCGTAATGAAAATTAATCAAAATTCATAAAAAATATTTTTTATTGATACTTTAAATATTTTTTTTTTAATTTTTTAAGAGAAAAATATTTTAAAGTCGATCTAATGTTCTATAAATACAAAAAGAATTTTTTACAGGTTTTTACTTTATTTTGTGCTTATTGAATAGTATGTTTGTAACAATGACTGTAATATTTTAGGTTTGTATACTTTTATTATAAATGCTTTAATTATTTATAAAATTGACATTTTAATTTGTAACTGAGAAGTAATAATTTGATAGAAATGATGACATTTTTTTTTATTGAAATTAAAATAAATTTTCTGTTATAAAAATTGTATTATTTTATAATTAACATTATTTTAATTTAAAAATTGCTTTTTTCTATAAATTAGTAGATTTTGAATAAAAAAATTGATTGATTACGAATTTTCAAAATTACAAATTTTGATTCTTGAAAAACGATGATCTATACTATGAAAAATTCCAAAAAAATTTCAAAAATCGAAATTCTTTATCTATAATCAACAGGTTATCATAAAATAAAAGATATCAATGATAAGAATCTTATATATAAGAATCCGATTTAACTAATTACCCACAATTTCAAACTAATTTTTTTTATTTTCATTTTTGAATTCTGTTCATGTAGCAAATTTTATTCCTGTATCTAAAATTCAATAACAATTTTAAAGTTTAGTAAATCAATGATTGAAATTGATTTTTTTAATCCAAAATGAGTTTTTACAGAAAACTAATATCGCTAATTTGTTTGTAGTGAAAAATAATACTTTCATTTTTGAGAAAATTTGTTGATGCAAATCTTTAATTTTTACTTAAATTATATATATTAAATAATATCACAAGTTTTGAACTAAAAACGTTTTAATGGAACAAACAGTTTTTTATAATTATTATAACTTCAAGAAAAAGCAAGGAAAATTAAAAAAAGATTTTTTAATTACAAAATCGTATTTTTTAATAACAACTTTAATTTTTCTAGAAAATGATTAATTTCTGTCCAAATAATCGGTTCTGGTAAAATATATTAATATATAATGAGTTTTCAATTTTTCTTTTTGAACTTTAAAAAAACACATAGTATATTAAATTTAATGAAAAATCAATATTTTTGAGAATCAATATTTTTTATCTAAAATCAACGACTAGGTCTAAAATAAAAGAAATTAGTGATTAGAATTATATATTTAAATATAAATTGAATTATATTTCAAAAAATCTGATTTTTGTAGTTAATTACCTATAGATTTAGATAAAGATTCATTATTTTCATTACTGAAAGCTCTTGAAATAATTAAAAAATATTTATCTAAAATTAAAGAATGGTTCTAAAATACAGCACGTCATTGATTGAAATGGAATTTTTGTACTAATTAAATTAAAAAAAAAATATTTTAGTAATTATCTGTTGATTTAATAAAAAAATGTACTACTTTTATTTTTAAGTAGGACTGTTGAATCAAATATCATTTTTTTTAAATAACATCAGTGCTTTTGAATTCGAAAGAGGGTAAAATAAACAAGCACTAATTATTTAATTAATATTATTAAATAATATTAATTTAATAATTATTAAATAAAATTTCTCAGTATTGATATGTAACTTATTTGTAAAATATTACATAAAGTACAGAGTCAAATTCATTATGATTCAAAATAATGGAAAGAAATATGTGTGTATATATATATAGATATATATATATATATATATATATTACATAAAAGGAAAAATTTTTAAAAGGGAAAAATGAATAATATGAAACTTAATACAAAATAAGAAGAATGAAAGAAGCACTCAAGCATAGATTATTTTTTAATTGTTTTGAGTTTGTGCTCAGAAAATAATGAGATTGTTAAGAAAAATAGCAGAAAAATATAACAATAATTATTTTATAAAATATTACTATAGGAAAAGATATAACTACTGACTCATATTTTAAATTTGTTGAAAATATAATATAATAGTAAAACAAAATTTTGAATTCTTTCTCAATCCAGATATCTCATTCAAAATTTTTTTAGATATATTATTTACTACCAATTTTATAAAAAATTCAAACAATTAAAATATTTTAGATTAATAATAATATCAATTTATTTTAACACTTATTAATTGATAAAATTCATAACATTTCAAAAAAAATATTATAAATTTTTTAAATGTTGAATAAAAAATCCTTATAAGATTTTCAAAATATTATTACAAAAAAAATTGTGAAATTTATTGCAAAATATATTTTTTTAATTAAAGGGTATTAAATTTTATCTTATATTTGTGTAAATAGAAAATATTAATGAAATTTGTGTTCAAAATTAAATTTAATTTTATTAAGAATCATTTCATAGTCTTGCAAGACGTGTGAATTTTTTTTAATCTTTAACTATTATTTGCTGTAATTTCTTATTATGAAATTCACATTTTTTCCTTCCTTTTCCTTTCCCCTCTCACTATACATGTGTGTGTATGTATATACACACACATAATATAAGTACAGCTTTCACAGATGATTTAATTAGTTTGTCTTTAATATCTTAAGAACACTATTTTTGTTCTGAAAGTCGACAAAATGCAATCAACATTAGTTAGTTAATTCGTAAGCGTTCTAAGTAGCAATAAGAAATATATATATATATATATATATATATATATATAGTTTTGTGCTAAGTTTTTTCTCCTCTTCTTGTACAGCCGCTGTAGTTTTTACCATCGTGGCGTTAGTGTTCCGCGGTCGCCAAGTGTTCATTTATCACTCTCAAGTAGCAAAGTTTAGCACACCCGAACTAGCTCGCAGCATACCGCCATAGGAGTTGCTCGTCGGTCGGTCTGTTGGTCTTTTGGTGGTACAGTTGTTCCTTCGTAGTATACGGGATCCCAGCGTTGCTACTCATTCTGTTGATAGTGGTGTCGCCTGCGGGAACCTAACGCAGGCCCCACCTAGAGATCTCTGACTTCACATACATATACATACACACACACACAATACACAGTTATATATATATATATATATATATATATATATATATATATATATATATATACAAACACACGTATAACAGTACAGACATACACAAAGAACGTTTGCACTCCCGTCGTATCGAGTCACCCCCATCGCTAGCAAGTTTATATTGCTTCGGGGCGAAACTTTTTTGCATATCGCGATAAAGTTTCTTTTTTAGACGTAATTTAACAGATTTAATATACTGAAAGTGACAATAATATTCTTGTACGATGCGCGTGAACGATGTGATTTAGTGGTAACGTTTCGGTACGGCCGTCGGTGTCGTCGTCGTCTTCGTCTTCTACGTAGCCCGTTTCTTCTTTTTTTTAGGAGTCTTTTTTATGTTCACTGGCTTTTTGTTGTATTGCGTTTAGTTTTATTCGATGCTTTATTACGTTCGGTGTTTTTCATTATACGCCCGACGTGAATTTCGACAAGTGGATGAATTGTACTTTGACCATATTACATGTATAAACAGGATGAATGTATTGTAATTTAATGAAAACAAAATGAAATTTATTATATTTTAGTGATATGGGTTGTTATACTCGTATATGATTTTTTTTTATAATAATATATTAATTTTGAGAAACGTACATTTATGTTCATAAAAATGTTGGTTAAGGCTTGAAGTTTTTTAAAATTGTTGAAGAAATTTCGGTATTATTAAAACAATAATTTTTCGATTGAAAAATTTAATATTTATCTTGATAGGAATATTTAAGTATAAATATAATATAAATTTATAGATATAAAATAATTTATCAAAATAATTTCTTGGTAGTTATAAGCTTTTAGTTTAGTTACAAAAATGTTTATAATTATTACGATCTTGTCTTCTGAAATGATATCTTTTAAACTTAAATATACAAAATATTACAATTAATTACAAAAAAAACACTTTCATAGTTTAAAATTAGTACAGTTATTTTTAATTACAGGTTGAGCTATTTTGTTAAAGATGACAAGTGTTAATCTTGATATCATTAAAAATGTAAATTGAAATTAGAAATTCTTCACATTTTATATATTTTTCTATAATTATACACACATTTACATTCATACATGCATGTATATATATATATATATATATATATATATATATACACACACATACACACACACATACATAGATATATATAGAGACATACGGAATGTATGTATATGAGTATTTAAAAAAAATTGGCTGGATGTGGAATCCATCGAATTTTTCCAACTCACTACAGTTGACATTTATATTGATAAATTATTCAAAGCTTTCAGCATGATTACTTTGTTTTCAACACGCACAATTACATTCCGAAACATAAAATATTACGTCCAAAGATCGGAACATACGTGTCGCGCAGGTCAACGAAAATATTTCATTGTGTGACGGAAACCATTAGCGAACATTCACACACATACAAATTTATATAATATTCGATATATATATATATATATATATATATATATATATATACGTGTATATGTATATACACATACATATAGTTCTTCTAGCTTCGTTTATTTGAATACTTAATTTGTACAATTTCAATATTTATTGTAGCGATAGAATTATCATTTTCATCAAATATTCATTATAACATACAATGTACCTACTCTAAATGCTTAAGGAATCTATGTACATAACACATTATATAAAGTGGATATATATGTTTATATATATATATATATATATATATATATATATATATATACATATACACATATGTATATTTACTTTTCCATTAGTACTAGAGCACAGCAAATGCTTGAATTAAAATTACTTCCTCAAAAATCATCTACCACATTGTTTTAATTTAAATTAAAAATATATTAAAACAGATTTTCGCTTTTACTACACTTTCAAAAATATTATACTAAAAAAAATATTTTTTTTGAAAAAGAATAAAAAATGATAAAGAGAAATAAATATATAGAAAGGAAGAAATAAAGTGTTGTAAAATTGGAATATTTCATAAAAGCTAATTAAATTTTTCAATCTTTGTAGTTGAAATGAAAAATGAAAATAATTTTAATTTTCTTGTACGATTTTCACATATAAATCTCTCTCCCTCTCTCTCTCTCTCTCTCTCTATATATATATATATATATATATATATATATATGAAAATTGTTTCTTTTTGAAAATAAGAAACAAATTTAGAATTCTAGTTCGAGAAAAAAGTACTTTTTTTTACTCTTTGAGAAAATGATCATATCAGCAAATGGTATAATGCTTCTGTTATATCTAGAATAATTTGTATACGAATGAAAAAGTATATTTCAACAATATTAAGAACCATTTCTGAATCCTAACGAGTTTTTTTTCAAAAAATATTCTATTTTGCATAATGTTGCACTGAACACTTCAGGCGTATCGTTTTCTTACATTAAACACATCTTTGTTATATGAAGATAACCGATAAATTATGCAGGTAATTTAAGAGTACATTATAAATAAATAAAAGGTTGGTAATGAACACTGATAATGATATTTTTAAATTTTACATGAATGTTATTAAAATTCTAAATTCTTCTAATGCATTTTCTCGATTTTTTCGTTTATATTATAATCAATATTTTTTTTTAAAAAAAACTTAATGATTATTGATTCAGTTATTAAATTTCGTTTATTATAATAATATTTAATTTTTAATGTTCAATACTAATAATAACTTATAAATAAGGACGTAATTCGTTTTTATACTTAAAATACAATACTAATAATAGATTATTGAGATTAGAGCAAATTTCAAAAATTTTTTTAAAATATTATATTTTTTCCAATATATTTAAAATTGTGTATTGTCCATTTGTATTTAATTATTTTCAATAACTTAAATTTATTATATAGGGTGTTTTTTAAGCGTTATAGAACTTTAAATTGAATCTCTATCGAAAGTTCTATCTAACCTAAAAAAGTATCTTTATATATATACATACATATAATTCATATATATTTATATATATATATATATATATATATATATATATATATATACATACACACCCGTCCCTCAATTTACTCGGAGTATCCGTTCCACGTGGATTTGTTTTACGCGAATGAAAATCGCGTAAATTGAGTCTGTCAGTACAAATAGAAAAAATATAGGAAATAAAAGCTAGTAAAGTTGTAGAAACACATATTTATTTCACATAGCTTAACAAAAAAATAATGACGTTTTAGAAAACAAAAGTAGATAAATTTTATTCGGTGCCATTATCGCTACTGTAATTCAAAACAATTAACCTTTTATATATTTATATCGTGCTTTTATACGTTCAAGTAAGAATTTGCGTCACTCTGATATATAATAAATTCCATGAAAAATTATATAAAATGAAATCTATCTGACCGCGTATAAAAAGTGCCACATAAATCAATACCGCGTAAAAAAAGTCCCGCGTAAATTGAGGGACGGGTGTATATATATATATATATATATATATATATATATATATATATATATGTATGTGTGTATATATATATATATATATATATGTATGTGTGTATATATATATATATATATATATGTGTGTGTGTATATATATATATAAAGGTATGATAAAGAATATTTTTTTTTAGGTTACATAGAACTTTTGATAGAGATTCAATTTAAAATTCTACCATGTTAAAAAAATATCATATATTATAAGCTATTTCTATTTTAATATTTTTTTAAATTCAATAATCAACATTAGAATATTAAATAACATCACTTTTCAAATAGAATTCAATAGGTCTATATTATGTGATTTGATTATAAACGTCACTTTATAATTGAACAATTTCACAACATTGTAAATACCCTTCTTTAAATGTTTAAATATGATCACTCATACCTACATGCTTATATGCAGTATGAAATATTTGAACAACAACGTTTCAGAAATCTATTCTTTATATAAAATTAAATCGAAGTTTGATACGAGTAACATTTTGCCACAACCCTCTGTGAAACAAACTTCGTATAACCTATACGAAAATTTACTTTAGAATAATATTGTCAAAATTCGACAATAATTGGCGTAACTAAAATCCGTTACAAACAACTCATTGAAAATTGTTCAGGCATTTCGTCTTTGTTGTTGAAGGCGTAGAGAACGGTTCCATTCATAGTGTCAACTTTAGAAATCTAACTTTGGAGGTAGTGAATTTCGCGGCACTTGGATTAATCACCTTGTCGAAGAGAATATATATATATATATATATATATATATATATATATATATATATATATAATTTGATCTTTAATAAACGTTAAAATATCAAAATGTCGATCTCTATGACCGATAAAATAGCGACAATCGGAAACTTTTATGATAATTTTCATTCAAATAAGAAATTCGTTTGGCGCTGAAAGCGACGATAGTAGATGTGTGTTTGTGTGCCATGTACGAAAGTGACAGACCATACAAGCACCGGGAATTGAAAATTGAAAGCTGTTCTTCCCTCTGCTGAATCAGAATAAAAGTAAATAATGTTTTAAATGATTTTTCCGTTTCGATCGGCTGTGACAACGCCAAAAACGAATGAATTTTATTTACAGTTGAATTGGTACCGAACGAGGCACATATAAATAAAATAAATTTTCAGAACAGGGAAATTTCTTAATTTAGTAATATTTTTTTATACATTATATAAAAAAAATGACTGGAAAAATATTACTAAAATTTTTATACATAATGTGAAATCGGAATTTAGTATAAATTTAATTTAATAAAAGTAGATTGACATTCTTATGAATTTTATTATTTTTTCATATATAATATTTTATTTAAAAATAAGCATTTTTTTGAAAATAAGTTTCTATATAATTTGTGAGAAATACTGTTAATAATATAAGAGAATTTTATTTTAAAAATGATTAACATTGCAAAAAATAGAATAAATAGATTATTCTCTTATATAAAAAAAATTATTTGAAAAAATACTATTATTTTAATAAAAAATAGCAATTTATTTTATTCCAAAAATAACATATTTTCTTTTGCTTTAAATTTTGATTGTAGAGATATTTTTCAAATTATGCTTATAGCACAAATAACAAAAATTTCATCATTCAAAACTGAATGTTGGAGCGAGAGTGGAGATTCAGTTGGCATAACAAAAAAAAATATCAAATAAAATATTTTTATATTCAATATATTTTCAGTAGATTTCATCAAAATCAAAACGAATTAAATCTAAAAAATTATCACTTTTGAATTGATTTCACTTGAAACATTTGTCTACTTATCCCCCCTCTCTCTATATAAATTGAAATATGTTCCAAGAAATTGGGATAGAATACAAAACAAATTAAAAAATATACGTTCTACGAAACTGAAGATAATGAAAACTTTTACTCAAATACTTCAAGAAATAAAAATAAAATAACGATACTTTATTTCCGGATGCTGTAAACATGTTCTTGGAATCTTTATTAGATTGCACTGGAAATAACATCATAGAATTTATTCACTATTTTCGAACAAGGGAAGAAAATACATGGTTCATATATTCTCCACGTGTCTATATAACTTTAACCGGTTCATTTTATTTATGAGTAGTATATTTGGGAAATCTATTTGTGATTAAATTGTAATAGAATTTTTTTCACTATTTGTAATTTTTAAAAATCTTTCAACTTATGCAATATTTTTTTAAAACATATTTTCCAGTTTAGTATTTATTTCGGATCTATAATATTTTTTTTAATGGAAAAAAATTAATGAGAATGGAGATGTGAAAAAACGCACTAAATACGTTTTTAGAATTCAAAGAAGTGTCATTTTATTGGAGAGGAATTCAAAAGCTCACATTAAGATAACAAAAAATTGTTAATAATAACGTAAATTACATTGTTAATTAGGTATTAATGAATAATATAAAAATTTATTATTTTATTTTGGTTAAAAAATAGATATAACTTTTTGGTAGACATAATATTTGTTACAGTCAATGAAATAATTGTGGTTTCTGAAATTTAATATACGAAATATAAAATTAGTCAAAAAATATGAAGTCGAAAATTTTTTTTTAAATGTTATTAATGAATGAGTATATTAAAATTTTTTTTACATATAAATCATGTTTTATTCTACATGAGTATTTGATAATATTTAGTACTTATATAAAATATAATTATATGATTGATTGAAATTAAGTCTTTTATTTAACTTAACATGCCTACATATTAACAAAAATTGTAGTTGATTTTATTTTTCATTATTTAATTTAAATTGTTATAATGAAATTTAATGCTAAATTTTATTTTGAAAATTTCCTTTACTACCTTTTTTATTACAGAATAATTTTTTTAAAAAATATTTGGTATTTCAGTATTTTTAATTTTTTCACTATTTTTAATTAAAATCGTATTTTATTTTTATTCCAAATTTCCTTTAAAAATTTTATTACTTTTTTAACTGAATTTATATATAGAGTGTTTTCGAATTAAGAGAGTAAATTTAAATCAAAAAATATATTTTAATACGTTCACTTTGATATGGAAATCTTATAAAGTTATTGTATAGGAAAATTAAATTTGTAATGAATAGAAATACTTATAAATTGAAGCCAATTCATAAACAGTAAAGTATTAATAAATATTAATTTTTATGTTAAAATATCAGTTTCTATATTTAAGATTTTTGACCTATTTTTATTGTATTTGTCATTAATTCAAAAATAATTATATATATATATATATATATATATATATATATATATATATAGAGAGAGAGAGAGAGAGAGAGAGAGAAGATGGGCCGTATTATTAAATATTTGTATAAAATTATATCTATGGCTTGTAATTTTAAGATTGAAAAACATTCATTAAAGTCAATATACGTAAAAATAATAGAAGAAATGTTTGATTTTTCGACTTAAGCTGCGTACGTCATTCTCTCTCGTAGACACATATGGAAGGAAGAGAAATTGATTAAGAAACCTCAGCGGAGAAAATCAGTATTTATGGCCTTAGTGGAACGCTGTATATTTCCTTTTCCATTTCTGATGCGTTCGATTGGATGATGTACGAACGGAAAATAACCTCGTCCCGTCTAGTTTTCCGGACTATAATATAGAATTGGTCTACTGAATTGAATTGTTCCATTATATTTTAATTAATTTATTAATCGTTATACGGGCAATAAATTTATGGAGCATTGATGATTTGTGGACCTGTAGAGATCTTTATTTATTGATGATAGTATTTTTTGCTAAATATGTTTCTGCGTGTTTTATTTTTCTGTTACAACTGTTCCTGTTATAATTATATTATTGGTTTGTTATATTTATTATTTTATTGTTACACCGGAAAATAAAAATTAAATGGTTTTGATAATAAAATTATATAGAAATTTTATATAATTGAATTTTTGATAAAAGTAAAAAATATATAATAAAATATGAAGAAATAAATTCTGTTACTGCAGTTCTAGTATCATATTATAAAAAAGTTGGAAAATGAGATACATAGAAGAACTGTGACATCATGTGAATTAGAATGTTTTATTTAAAAAAGAAACATTAACATATTTTAATTTTATATTTTATTTGAATAACTGAAATAATTAGTCAAGAAATTAATTTAATTTTACCATAATATGAAATTTAATAAGGTTTAAAAACATTTCAATCATATTTTCAGTTTTTAGAAGAATAAATGGAAACGAGAAAATTGATACAAATAATTCTATGAATAAAAGATAAATTTAGAATTTCACTTTTTTGTTCATAAATATAAATTATTATTGTTATTTTTTGATTATTTATTTCTACTGAAATTTCAGAAAATATTTATATAATTGTTATCATGAAAGCTAAAAATACATTATTTGTTTTGTATTGTGACTGATTTTATGTAAACGAAAAAATCATTCAAATGTCATAAGATTTAAAAGAAGTATTTAATGATCAAATATTGTTTAGTTTATTTATTGAGATATATTTTTGTTATGAAAATTTAAAATATAACTTTAAATAAAATCTTTTTATGATAAAAACATGGATATTGAAATATATATAGCGTGATTCAAATAATAAAGAAGGGTTTGGACATATATTTACTTGCTTACTCTCATTTATTATTCTTTACTATCCTTCAGTTTCATTCAGACCGTCTTATATAACCGAATAGAATGATTAATAATTAATTACTGAACTTTAATAACATTTTATTTGTTGTGAAAAAAGCAAATAATAAGAAAGAAAAAATGTAGTTTGTAAATAATTTACATAATTCATGGGTAAATTAATAAAAATATAAATTTTATGATCATCGTTCAATAAAAATCTATAAAATAATTTTCAGTTATATCTAATTTAATTTTTATTAAATCATTAATAAATTCAAAAAACTATAATTTCAAATTGTTATTTAAATTGATTTTCATTTACAATTATGATCTATGCACTCGAATATATAATCATGTTCCCTTATTCGTTATAGGCAAATCATGCACGTCAATGAATTCTGACAACAAAATATATTGATAGCGTGCCACATAATAATTATTTTACTCAAAATGGAAAATTCGAGTCCGTGACATTAAGCCGATGTTTAAAATCTGACGTAGTTAATCCGTTATCGCAAACACATTACTGGATTAAAACGTATCAAAACATCAAGGTGACAAAGAACTGAAGTTACTACTTCCATTTATTCGTAACTTTTGTATATAAATGTTCCTTGTTTGGACATTGGTGATAAACTATAAGCTAAATCAAATAAAATTCGTTTTTTTCTATTTATTATAAACTGTAAAAAGTGTATTATTGCGTTTTCTAAAAAATGTATATTTAAGTAATGATCTAATTTAAAACTATTTTGTGTTAGTTATTTATGAGATATTTTACTAACATTTTATTACAGTGTAATAAAATCATAACAGAATATTGAAACTTGTGCGCTGTAAATATATAATTAAATAATTTATATATAATTATTTTTCATTAATAAAAAAATATTACAAAAATAAAAAAATATTTATAACAGCCAGTTTATAATTTTGTGTTATTTTGATAGCAAAAATTCATGCTTGTGTAAATAGAGACTCATTTTTTATATTATCTGATTAATAAATTAAAATCTAAAATTGGTTTTAGAAAATATTAACAATATTTTTTTTATCAATGTATATATTTAATATTGTATTTATTTATATTAATTTCAATTTATTTAATATCAGTATTATTTTTCGTCACTAGATTATACAATACAGTTCTCTGATGATGATGCATGGATATCGAAATGCACATCAGCAAACAAAGTAAACAACAAATAAATATTAAAAAAATTAAAAAAAATGTTTTGGTGTTGGGAATAAACTATATTTTAAAATATAATTCCAAAAAAATCTTTTTAAATATTTATTGTGTTTTAATTGCTGAATGATATGATAAAATCAAAATAATCTGGTGAATTAGTTTTTTTTTGGGAAATTTTCAATAATTTTATTTTTCATTATTGAAATATTAAATTTCATTCATGTATTTTCTATTTAATGAAGAATAATGTGAAAATTTTCTACTGTAACATGAGTAATTATAAAAAGCTCATATAAATTATTTCGTTTTTTTTATACTTTTTTAATATGTTCAGTTGGATTTAACAACAAAATTAGTTTTTTTTAAGGTTTTTATGTTGAATTTGGTACATGGAATAAAATGTAAAAATAAAAAATATATATATTATAATTTTTTTAGTCAGGAATTTAGTCAGGTGTAAGTAAAATTGTTCCAAATTTTTAAAGAAATTATTGTAAATTCTCCATATATGTTTTTAACCACCTGTAGTAAATTCGGTAATGAAACAATGTTCGTAGGTTTTCTCGTATTTTTCTTTTTACAATTAAAGCTTGTTAGGTTGGCCATTTACAATAAATTTAACCGAGTTCCGTTTGAATAATCTCGACGTTTCTTTCAAGTAAATCGTCATAAATATTTGTCGAATTAAAATGAAAGGAAAAAAATTCCGATGGAGAATTCGAAGACGATTACATTTATCTCGTCGACTCGAATGATATAATTTAGCCACCGCACATATGTTAACCTGCGTGCAACATAATGTCCACTGACGTTATAAATGTGCGTCGACTCTCGGAGGTCAGACCCTAACCGAGCCGAAAGAAAAGTAATAAAAGCGAGTCGGGTCATTTAGCGTAACTGTAACAATATATTCTGAAACTGTTGAAAAGCTGTTTGTTACCGCTGCAGACGACGTACATAAAAGAATCACTCGGCGAGAACAGTACGGGGGGCAAACATGCTCGACAACACAGTAACTCTGTTCGTTGAATGCACTAAAGTCCGCTTGAAATGTCCGGCTTGTCCGGTTCTCAACAGAAACAGAACGGTTCAGCCATTGTATGTTCGATACGAATCAGTGGCAGCTCGTTCACGAAATCGAACTCGTGCACGCGGATACGGCTGTCATTTAATTTTTCCACATATAAATCATCAAACGAAAATACGATCGCTTCATTCTCCTTCTTGATGTGAATGTTTCCTGACTTTTTTACAACAGGAAACACAAATATTTAAATTACATACCTAATCATTTTTTTTCTTTACTTTTAACTCAGTTTGCTCTTATTTTTTTATATTCTTTTCAATAAACATCCAGAACTTCTATTACTATGTTTATTTTCAAAATAATTCAACAAATAATGATTGTAATAGTTTTTGTATTATACATTCTCTTCAAAAACCAACAGAAATTTCTCATTTAAACTACACGCACTTGTGGAATATCATGTTGTATTTTTAAGGGGTTATACGCAATTAGAAATTTCAAAAAATCGATTTTTTTTTTGCATTTTCGGAATGCACATATATTTTATATTTCAAATCCGATAAAATTTTTCTGAATTTGTAAAAATTTTTAACTATGACTTCGAAACTTCAAACGCGTTTATCTACGGTGTTTTTTTGATCTCAATATCTCAGAAATGGCTGAACCGATCGGTCTCAAATTTTTACACAATCTTCTCAAATATATTCTTCAGGTATTGAACGAAAGAATAAGGTTTACAAAAATTATTACTATTTTTTTTAAACAATTTGGAGCAAAAATTTTAGTAAAAAACAAAAAATTTTTTTCAAGTAGACGCCATTTTGTCAAAAATGAAAATTTTTATTATTCCTTCATTCAATACCTGCATTAATCTATCCTTTAAAAGAATTGACCATATTTTTTGATTTCAAATAATCCAAACTGCCGATATGGAGATCACCGCCAAGCGCATTTTTTTGGACGTCGTTCGGGACATCGTCTGCAGAAGCGGTGTACTTCAATATTTTTTTATGATCGACATGTTATTTTATTCTTGAAAGTAGGATCTATTCAAATAACCATAATTTGTAATTGCAAAATAAATACAGTTTCTAAAAAAATTTAAAAAAACGTCGACGCAAGTGCGTATAACAGTTCATATATCTATAAGTGACAATTTACGATGTTTTTTGTTAGATGGTGATTGTTGTTCATGGCAATTTTTACGATGTAGAAATCAGATGATCACAGAATTTGCATTAAATTTTGTGTTGGGAACCAAATAAACTTCACGAAAACGTTGGAAATGTTAATAAAGGCGTAACCTGAGAATTATCTATCACGAATAAGAGTTTTTGCGTAGCATAAGGCGTTCAAAGAGAGCCTTGAAGCCATCGATATTTAACTACTATCTGGACGTCCATCGACATAAACTGACGACAAACAAGTCACTCAAATCAAAGCATTGGTGCTTAAAAATCGTCGTATGTCTGTCAGAGAGTTAACATTTGGAATGGAAATCTCAAAAACACAATACCATGTTATTTTGGCTGAAATGTTGTGCATGAAACGCGTCGTTTCTCGCATAGTGCCAAAAACACTGAATTTGTTCGTGATTTTTTGGCTAAAAACTCAACCAATATAATTTCATAAGCTCGGTATTCACCTGATATGGCTTCTTGAGACTTTTTCCTATTCCCAAAACTCAAGTTGCAGCTCCGAAGACATCTTTTTGAGTCGATTAAAGTCATAAAAGAAAATTCGCTGCGTGAATTGAAGATTATACCACAAAGCGTGTTTGCGAGAGCGTTTGAGGACTAGAAGAAACGTTTGCATTTGTGATTACTTCCAGTAAGGAGCACTTTGAAGGCGATAAAATAAGTATTGATGAATAAATAAAAATAACTTCTTATGTTATTTCGAAAGTTCCGTTAGTTCCCGAAATAAATGTAGAGCTTTTTATAATTGCTTGGTACTGCAGAAAATTCAATTTAAAATAAATAAATTATTTGTATTCAAACCATAAGAGTTTATAAAAGTGTTCAGTATTACTTAATGTTGATTTTATTTACTTATGTGCATTTTGATGGTTATTTTATCATAGTTTAAGTGATGCATTGTAAAATATAAGATCATATAATGTAGTGATTGAACGACAATGGTACGATCATCGAAATTCTCATTAGCGAATGAAGTGACTAATAATTAATTATGAATAGTTATAAAATCTTATGATACTAGAATTCAAAATATATTTGTGATAATATGTTTTATTTTTTATTGCATTTATTTAATATTTTGTATCAAAAATTTATTGTGAAAATATATGTCAGAAAATTAGTTTTGTTGTGTTATTTTATTTTTACGATTACTATTTTAAAATGGCAATAAAAAATTGTTTCATTTCATTTCAATTAGTGTTTAAAACAGAAAATTTAGAAATGTACGCTAATGTAGATACATGGATAAATTCTAAAAGGGTTTGAGTAGTACATGAAATGTTAATTTAAAAATTCTGGGATTTATTATTGATTTTAGAATTTGAAAAGTAACCTTTGAATATTTCAAGTACAATTATAGGTATATCATTTATTGGAATTATTTAATGTTTTTGTAATTAATAATTTTATAAAATTGTATTGACATAAAGAATGTCTCTTCTCTGGATTATTTTACAAAAAATCTACCTTTTCAAATGAATTTTAAATCAATTTATTTCATTAGTTTGTATTAAGTCTATGTGTTGTTAATTATAATTTAGTTTATTTTTTAAAACAACTATGATTTAATTTTTATTCAATGTGTTAACTCGATTTAGCACAAATAAATTTTTAAAATATATAAATATGTTGAAACTATCAAAATAAAATATAAAGAAACATTTTTATTATTAAATCTGCAAGAATTTGGATACAAATTTTTTTTTATCAAAAATGGGTAAATTAATATTTTTAACCTAACTTTATCTTCAGAAATATAGTTAATCCATGTTTGGATTCATGTATAAGTATGCAAGATGGGTACAAAATAAATTGACTTGGGAACAGGTAGTATCGTCTAACTGTTTGTTCGTTTCTACTTTCATTCAATAAAAATAACCTATTTTTGAAACGTCTGGTAATTAGAGATGAAAAGTAGATTACATATAAAAATGTAATGAGGAAAAGAGTATACTTCAGAGCTAGATGATTAATAATTAAACTGAGTTTAAGTGTAAAACAAATGTTATTTATATCCTGGGATATAAGAGGACCGATTTATTGAACTTTTAAAGCTAAAAGAAACGTTCCATTTTGGAAAATATTATCAACAATCAAACAATTTGAATAATGAATTTAAAAAAGCGTCCGGTCTTTGTTAATAAGAAGTAAGTTATTTTATAGTATGAAAATATACGGTCACAAGTTTAGTTTATCAATCCAGAAAAAAATAATTGAATTTGATTGGGAGGTTCACATAGCATATATTTTTGTTTTGTAAAATTTATTAAAAATAAAAAAATGAAGATGGAAATGCGAAAAAGACACTTAATGAGTTTTTAATTTTCAAGAACGAGTCATTTTATTGGAGAAGAATTCAAAATTTTTCATTAAAATAGAAATAAGATTTTAATATTAACTGAAAATATATTGATAATTAAATATTAATTAACAATATCTATTTATTACTTTTTTATTTATAATTCGGACAATTTTTTCTGTAGATTATATACATATATAAATATAAAATATATATAAAATACATTTACATTCCTAATGTATACAAAACCGATTCATTTCTATGATATTTAACATATTCATCATTCCATATAATTTCTTGAATCTAAATAGCATTTAGTAATCTCTACGGTCTTGCCGTTATTAACATCGTTAATTTCTACTTTCCACGTAATTGCATTATGTTTTTCTTGAACAAAAGTATAAAATATTCCTTATGCAAAATTATGCAAACTTGTATTTTTTTTTCTTTAATGAATATGAATAAGAATACATTTTATTGCAAATGCATGTTATGAATTATAGTTTAAATAATCCATGAATTTATTCATAATAAATTATTATTTAGCGTGTCAAAATAAATATGATATTCAAAATTACAAAAATATTTAATTCGAGAGTAACTTTTAGATAAATTAAAAATAATTTAAATGTTTTTAATTGAAAATGTTAAAAAATATATTGAAATGTAAATGTTTTATGAATATTTTATACATTTGTTCGTTATAAAATATAAATATAAAATATATTGTAAAAATCTGTAAAACAAATTACTACAAATTGAAATATGAATTAATTAAAAATTGATTGTTGTGTTATTATTTACATACAGTACACTATATTTATGATAATTGTTTATTACAAAACATTTATGGAGATTAATGTTGGGTGAATTGATTTGTATTTATTATTTTTTTATATATTTCAAATTTAGAGATTCACTTATTGAAAAACGTAATGTAATTTTCATATCATAATTTCATATGTTAAAAATTTAATTATTCATTTATGTAAAACATATAACCGAAACTTTTTAAAAAATCAATAAATTTTACAATTAACTTTTACAATTTTTTTTTAAATTTAAAATGAAGAAATTTGTGTGTACTAAATGAACTATTAGATTATGCAACCGATAGTTAAATTTTTATATTGGTATTAAACAGATTTAATACTAATATTAATTATTCATATTTTTTTTAAAAAAGTACATCCTTTAAAAATTAAGTGAAGAATTAAAAGATAAGTTTATATTTTTAATTGTCTGTCAGATCTTATAAAAAAATATAGAATTAGTACATTTATACTATATTTTATTTATATATTGTTAAAAAAATGATTATTTGTATAAAAATAAAATTCATATATCAAATTCAATTCATTTAAAATTAATACAAGATATTTTGTCACATATTAGATTAATTACTAAGAGTATTTTTGACTTGTAAATTTCTTAACTTTAGTTTTATAAAAACAAATAATATAAACTTATTTATGATTATAGTTTTGTTCAATTTGTATAATTAGTCCAGATATTTTATATCATTAAGTTGTCATGTTTTCAAAAATAAAAATGTCATATAACTACATCACATTAAAATACAACATTTATTCATTTTCACGCGATTTTTTTATTCTGACAGTAAATTTAAACGAATATGAATTTTTATTAAACAGAACTATGAACAAAAACTGAAAATTGTATTTTTCAAACGCTTAAAATTAGTAACAATGTAATAACAATGAATGATTTGATGAAAACGTTGTTAATAAATTCACAGAGTTAATGAGTTAAAAATAATAATAATTAAGATATGAAGTTTGAAAATGAGCTGTGTGTTAAATCAGAAATAATATTTATGATCATCAACTAAATCTGATATATGTCAATTTGTAATATATCTGCTTAAAAAGTTTTTATATTTCGTATAATAAAGGTGTTTTTTTAAACGTGATAGAACTTTAAATCGAATCCTTATCAAAAATTATATCTAACCTAAAAAAACACACTTTGTGTGTGTGTGTGTGTGTGTGTGTGTGTGTATGTATATATATATATATATTATAAATAAAGATGTTTTCTAGGTTAGATAGAATTTTCGATAGGAATTCAATTTAAAGTTCTATCACGCATAAAAAACATTCTATATATTTAAAAATTTAACGATATATGAAATCTATTATCAAAAATTATAAATAAATTGGTTTCATATGAATGAATGTAAAGACACAAAACATAATGACTTGAGGTTTATTTTTAACAAATAAAATTCATTTACATCGAATTTTAACACCTGAAGAAAATTGGAATCTATATGATAATCGATGAAAATTTGTTTAATGGCATGGCTTCAATGAAATATTAAAATAAATGCTAACAGGATTTAATCAGTGATTGGCAGTCCATAGCTGTTATATTACTCTTTTTTCAAAATATTGTCAATTTGACATATTTCAAAGAAATTTAGTATTTCCTAAAATATCTAACATCAGTCAATCGAAATGAATCCACATTAAATGTTCGATCACATATGTAACAAATAATTTTAGAAATTCAACCAGGTAGAGTATGAAATCTTATTATTTTTATTCATCTGAAAAATCATCTACTAGCTATTATTTTTTTAATATCTGGACAACTTTTTGAAAGAGAAGATTTTTATCAATAAAATTAATTAAAATTGTTCTAAAGAGTTTGTCAGATTCACAAACTGAAAATTTTAATAAAAATGTATATCTCGTTAGAAAAAAATTATTAACACTGAGACGTTTATTTAATAATCTTTGATTTTAATTGAGTTTCAGTATTTTACAACACTTTATTTAAGGGAATTTTTCGTTTATTTTCTTAGTCAGCAGTGGGGAGCTTTTATGTTTTTCGTAGTGAAAATTATCTGCTAGGTAACATTAATGTATTTATTAGTGTTAATATCATATTTTATGTCAAGTACTGTTATTAAATAGCTGTGAAAATTACCAATTATAAATAATCATATGGAATTATCTATGATTGGTGGTTGAGTATCAAAATTGAAAAAAAATTTTGAAATCACTAAATAATGAGTCGAATTAAAAACACAGAATATTATATAATTTTTTGGTAAATTGATAAAGATTAGTGAAAAATACAATATTTAATATACAATAATTTTGCTGAAAAATGAAAAACAAAAAAATATTTAATTCAGAAAAGTTAATACTCTTTGTAAATTTCTATTATTTTAAAAGTTTTTCAAATATATAAAGGAAGTTATTCATATATATAAAGGAAGTCATTCAAGTATAACGTCAAGTTCACAGAACAAAAAGCATATGGCAGAATGTTCCGCCCATGTTTACGTATACCGGTAACACTGTCATCTCGGTTCTTGCGTTTCTCTCAAAACAACCATTGTTTAGAACGGAACATGATTCGTACTCTATTTATTGTGTGATCTTAACAGCGTTTCAGAGTAACGATGTGAGTTAATTTCTGGTCTGTTTGTAAGCTTGAATGATTCGTTTTTAGAACTAAAACATCTCATGACCAGTTGCACACTAAATACGTTTAACAAAATGAGATTAATTCTTCTTAGAAGCAAATAAGTTCATGTATATCTGATGAGAATATTTTATTAATTTCACGAATCATATTATTTCTTTATTTTTTAAAATGAAATATTCATTTTCAAAACGCTAATGAATAAAGTTTTAATAAAGCTGTTTAAAAAAGAAATGCCATTTTAAAAGATTTTTTTTATTAAAAAAACATATAAAATAACAATTATTTAGAGTGAAATGTAATTTAATTTTAATTAGTTTTATATACAATCTACAATTATTAATGTGTAATTATTAATATATCATATTTATTCAGAATATAATTTTTAATTATAACTATTTTTTTGATCACTTTTAATGTTATTTAACATTACTATTAATTACCATTCTCATAACTAAGTTAATTAACTTTGTTTAATTGCAAATTTTCCATCATAAATTTTACTCGAGGAAGATACAAGTATTTGATCTAGTCGTAGTGTTAAATAAAACCTTAAATAACCATAAGGTTATAATTAAAAAGTAATTATAAACACTGTAAAATATGTATCTGACATACTATAATTTGAAAAGTTTAATTATATTCTTCTATACAGGATATTGAAATAAATCAATTAATTATTGACAACTGTCTGTTTCTTTTTAATTTTTTTCTATACCAGGGGGTTTTGCCACTTATTCGCTTTTCTAGTCGATCCTCGAACTTGTTTCTGTTTAATAATGTAAATAAGTTATAAAAAAAATGTTTAGAAAGCTATGTTAATACTTCTGTATAGATGATGTTTATTATAAATTGGTGGTTTGATGTGCGTTCAAATTTAATGCCAATAAAATTAAAATTTATTTTATACGAAAATCTGTCCAGAAAACTACCCTAAAAATCTGAATTTTGTGATTTTAATATTTTATAAAATGAGTACTTCAGTTATTCTCGGGAAATTTCAAAAAAGTTGGAAGTAAAATTTTCATCATTCTTTTTTTAATAAAAATAAAATACAAGAGTTATCTTAAAATTAATTATATTAAATATTATTTTGTAATAAAATAGTATTGAACATTTCTACAAACGTTTTTTTTAAAAAAATAAAAGGTTTATAATATATATATATATATATATAAACACAAATTTTTAAAATTGTAATTATAATAAAACACTTTCCAGTTATGAAATTGTATTGATACAATTTTTTTTCTTCTACATATAGAAATGAATTTTCAATTTTTTAATTGCATTTTGATGTACACTTTTTATCTGTACCAGTTGTTTGAACGATTTTATTGAAATGTTTATATTTTATTAAAAAAATATTGAAAAAACAAATAATTGTATGCACTTTATTCTCATTTATATTTAATATATATATTTATAAAATATGCCTGAAACATTTATAAAAAAATATGCACTAGAATTATTTAAATTTATAATTACTTCTCAGTATTTATTTTGTAACATTATTGGAAAATGAAAATATTTAATAATTTATACGAAAATATTTCTGAATGTAATATCATATTTATTTGCCATTCTATAAATGTGATACAATATTGAATGTTCTATTGAAAGTTTTCTAGGAAATGAGGATTTTATTCAACGTCATGTTTTCATAAAGTATTAAAATCTATTCAAAATTGCCAATTTGTGACAAATTCTTTGAAGTATAAAATATGTATAACATTTTTTAAAAATAATATAATATATATATATATATATATATACAGGTTGGACCATAAATCATTTTCTCATTTCAAAAAATCGTTACTTTGCTTTTAATTACTAATTTATTTTTTTCCATAAACAAATTTCATAATTTAAGTTTATAACGTGTAAGTAAAAATCTTGTCAGTGTGCAAGTATTGTAGAAATTTACTCGAGAAGTAATAGTTCAATTATTTCAATTTTATTTCTACTCGATTTTAATACAAAGTAATTGGGAAGTCCACGATCGTCATTTGAGAAAAGATTTATTTGAATTCTCATATAAAATTCCACTATTACAAAAGTTGTAACGATTGGATCATCAATTTGTATAGAATATATTCGTATTGTTTTAATTTAGTGGAATTTATTGAAAAAATCAATATGAAAATAGGAAAAAGTGAAGTAAACATCATTTTAATTTATGCGATTTTATCAATATACAAAATTCCAGATTCTAGGGATCATGAACTCAAATTTTCTTTCATCAAAGACTTTTTCGTTCACTAAAAATGATCGTTTGATGTAATATTATTATTAGACAAATCATTCTGTCATTGTATTTTGAGAATGAAGAAGAAAATATAATAATAGTTAATAGAGTCTTTGTTTAAAATTTTTGATTCCAAAACTGGAAGAAAAATATTTTCGAAATATAGTTTTAAGAAAGATGGTACTAAGGCCCATACGTTTCTTGAAATAATAATAATCTAAAGAATTGTTTTTCAAAATCACCTTATTTCAAATTTGAGGATGTAGAATGCTTGAGAAAATGACTGATTTTATAATAATTGACTAATTTTTTTTGACTTTATTTGAAAAAGTGGATTTGTAGATATGCTTAATATTTTGACTGAGTTAAAATTCACGAATGAAGAAATAAACAATTTATTGTAAGAAGTTTTTATTGATGACAAATTCTATGAAAAGATTTCAAATTTGTGAACAGTTGCAAAGTGCTTATACATGTTTAAAAATGTATTTTTAAATTTTTACTTGTCAAAAGCTTTTTTGAACTAATAAATAATTTCCAAGTCTTTATTTCTTATCAAATTTATTTAATCAAAATTGAAATCAAAAGAAATTAAAAATTTACTCTAAGCTTGTAATATATATATATAGGTGTTTTTGAGCATGATAGAACTTTAAATTGAATTTCTATCAAAAGTTCTGTCTAATCTAAAAAAACACCTTTATCAAACCTTTATATATACAAACACACATATGGATATATATGTTTTTTAGGTTTGATAAAACTTTCAATAGGGATTCAATTTAAAGTTCTATCACGCCTAAAAAACACCATATTTATAGTTGTTAAATAAAATTGTACTTTTATGATAAACATTGATCGAATTTTTGTTTTATAAATAATTTTACTTGTCTTTTTTTAATTTTGGTGGTATCTAAATTTTACAGTTTATTTCTATTTATTCGTATTGTTAAAATAAACAGCGTTTTAAAAAAACATTTTAAATAAATAAAAAGCTCAAATAGTGAAACATTTAATGCAATCGTAGTTTTCATTAATATTAAATTCATTTAACAGGAGAATTGATCCACTGTCTTGATTTTATTTATATTGTAAATCATTTGATCTTCGAAGCACGAGTATTGCTTTCTTACAAAGTCGAGTATCGTCGTTCAATCAATCACTCGAAGCACTTCGATTCCACTCGAAGTAATTGTCGCGATAATGAAAATCGCATGAAGTGTTCAATATTTAACATTCTCGCGATGTGTTCATTTTTCGTACCGTACGTTTGACATTTATTTGTACACGTTTAATATTTGACGAATCTTTTTAGTGAATTAATTTTGTGTATCGACGTCGATGACATCTGCGAGAAATTTATTTATACAACGGTATATTCCGACATAAACGACATGTTATTCGGGTATATGATGTTATTTGAACATGGTGTCGGTGGATGGAGGAGGCGATACTTTCTCCGTTAATGGATGTTCCGTGTTCCGCACAGGCGGTCATGGATAAATAATACGATATCGCGAGTGAGACAGATTGGCGCAGCAGCGGCATCAACACCGACACCAACGTCGACGCCGACAACACCACCATCATCATCGGCATTGGCACCCGTTTTATATATTCTGTGCGATATGCATTTCTGTTTGTGCAGATGCACGAGCATATATCAAACGACGTGCACACGACCGATCCATTCCTCCTCCACCCGCGCGTCCTCAATAAACTGTCGTTTCGTTTTTTTCCTCCCCATTTTCGACATAATAAGTGTAGTGTGCATTTACAAATTCGCTCGCTTTTAGCAACGAACTGTGCTGTTATTACACTATTCATGTTTAATAGATTTGTATACACGTCAACGATAATGTTCTGTTACGAACTTATAATTGAGAGACAGCTTTTCGCTACACTCACTCGACTCAGATCACCGTATGGATTTATATATGAACATCAAAGTGGGAAATAGACTTGAACAATTATTAAGAGATATTCAAAAGGAGCTTAGTGAAGGAAAAACAAGTACGTCGATTTCATAAATTAAATTAGTATACTCGATGTGAAAGAGCTCGTATAAATTATACATTTGCTTTGCATCTCATTTATATAATTAAAGAAATATTTATCAATTACTCCAGCTTTGCAAAAATATTCAACGTTATTTATTTACATACAGAGATTAGATAATTAATGATCACATTAAAAATGTTATATATATATATAGATTTATTCCAGTTTTTAATTAATTGAAAAAAGCATGTTTCGTTATTTATTTTACTAATTTCATTAAAAATTAAAAAGACAACATTATTTACATTTTAATATTTCAAACGAATTTTTTTACAACAAAGGTTTCAATCATATTTTCATCAGTTTTAATTTAAATTGAAAACAGTTTGATGCATTGAAAATTCTATTGTTCTGTATTGTGCATTAGTTATTTTCTCATTATTGATTATGTCCTTTAGCATTTTTAAAATTATATATTGTAAAATTTATATTTCCTTTTTTGCAAGTTTTCTCTATTGGTTATCAAATTTCATCAATAATAGATTTTTTCGAAATTTAATTATTTAAAAAAATAAAATTACTTTTTATATCCATTGAATATAACTAATCATTTTACAATTTATAATTCTATTTTTTAAAAAGTTTTCCTTCATATTTATTATTAAATTTTAACAATAGTAGATTTTTTTAGGAATTTATTTATTTAAAAAAATATTTATTTTATATTTAACTAATATTAAAAACTGTTTTAATGGATTTTTACTAACCAAATATATATATATGTATATCTTTTGATTTATTTATTTGTATATGACTTAACTGTTTCATCAACCAAACAATCATACAACAAATAAAAGCTCAGAATAAAAAATCATCTATCTAGGAAAATAAATTATATACTACCATTTAAAACAATTTAATTTTAAATTAGTTTCATTAGGAATGCTTGAATTTAATTATCACCATTGAAATGTTTATTTTAAATCATTATTATTGGTATTAAAATTTGTCTTGTCTGGAAATTTATACATAATTAGTCTTATGAAACTAAAATTGAAAATAAATAATTCAAATTCTTTTTTTTTTGGATTTAGAAAAATTATGTTGTGGTTAACGGTTTTATTTAACTTGTAAATATAATAATTAGTTAAAAATCAATGAAAAAACATGAAGCTATATTTAATAAAGTTATTTATTATAATGTTTTATATATTTTTTATTATTATTAAAATAATGAATCTTATTAAATGTATTAGGAATTAAAATAATGCAATGTTCAAATAATTACAATATGATAATTATAATTGAGAAATTGTTAGAGAAATACTATTTGTTTATAAAGAAAAAAATAAGATTTGGGTATTTTTAAGAACAATAACTGTTGAAATATTATTCTGTGATTCTATTATTAACTGAAATGTTTTGATGTTTGCATATTCAATTACATAATTTTGTCGTGTAATTGGTTCAATTGTGTAATTAATGTTGGTTAGTTGAATTGTATGTAAACTTATCCAAGCGTAGGTGTTTATAAATACATTTCATTCATGTTAATAAATTATGGAAAGAAAATATAAACGTCACGTAATTAATATTTATATTGAAATTTATAATGATATGGTGATGGATGACAGAAGAGTGAAAGTGCGTGAGATTACTAGTGCATCTCGTGAACGAAATTTTCATATTTTGCACATAAATTCTTTCTATATTTTTTAGATATTAAATTCTTTCTATATTTTTTAGATAATTATGTTAAATATTTTCATTTTATTTCGAGTATATTTTAATCTATCCATTTTTTATCTATTTAATAATTTTATTCTAAAAATGATTAAAAACAACATTTGATAATATTTTTTTAATATACGAAATTGGAAAAGAGATAGGAATAAATTAATATAAAATTTACTTTAATTTATGATCAAAATAATGTCCAGATTTTTTAAAAAAATAAAAATCTTAAATATGTAAAAGATGAAATAAATAAACGTATCGTTTTTACAAAAGTGACATTTGGGGTTTTTAAACTGAAACCTTGGATTAAAGTTTATTTTTTAATTATAATAAAACTATCATTTCAATTAAGTCATTTGAATAATGTATTTATAAACTGTAATACACTGATATAATTTATTTCTAAATCAATCATTTAAGAAGGGTGCATGAAATATAATCCTACAGTGTTCTGACAGGAAGTCACAGTTATAAAGTAACATATCTGAAGTGTCACGTTTTGGATTTAACAACGTTTAGTACTCAGTTTAACATAATTAAAATTATGATATGAGATTTTATTTTGATTTTTTTGCATAAAATAATGTACACGGTTGCGTGAAGTGATCGCGAAAACCGCAACTAAAAGCTGTTTACTTAGATGGTTGGAGTGGGTGCAAGCAATTCCTTACGAGTCTGCCACTGCATAACGCCACCGTGTGATGGATAACCGTTCAAAATACAGCAACAGCGGGGCACTTCTCCAGAGTATGTTGCGTACTTACCACACTACATGTGAAGCGTGAAGATAAACCGGGACACGGGAGAATAAATGATGAAGGGTACGGCGCTAGTATGACGTTCACTCGTTCACGGCATGATTAATTTGACGACCTTCGCGCGTTACGGAAATGCGAAATAATTTTTTTCTTCCGTTGATTTTTATATTTTTTTTCTTTCTCTGGTTCAAATAAATCACTTACTCGCACAAATGCACATGTATACACACACACACATATATGTGTGTGTGTATGTATGTGTTTATACAAACGCAAAAATAAAAAAGTCATTGTATTACAAGATGACACAAATATATTTGAAATTTCATATTTTCAATCTTTTTCGTGAATATTTCTATAAACATTCAATTTTTTCTAAACATTTTTTATGATTAAATATGACTGTAAATACGAATAAAATTAATTATAATCATAATTGAAAAATTTTAAAAGTTCAAAATATTTTAATTCTTATGAATCTGTTGTGTTATAAAAATCCTTTTCAAGTGTTGATATTTCTTAAGGTTATTTTTATAGCATTTTCTAATAACTGGTTTTAATTCGTTGTTATTGTTAGATACATTTAAATATCATTTGATTATTTCTCGAGTATTATCAAGTGTATTTGAAGAAAAAATAAAAATAAATCATGTGAAGATAATAAAGAAAGATCATTAATAAATCATACAAAAAAGAATTTCTTAAACTGGTATTATATAAAAATAATAAAAAAAAATATTTACTTTATCAATAATACAGCCTCTTTATTAATTAATTCATTATTATATGGTCTTAATGAAGCCTAATATAATTTTTATAATTAAGTATGAGATATCAAACTTAATTAGAAACCATTTTTTTGTTTGAAATTAGAGTAGTTCCAATTGATCTGTCTCATTTCTAATCATCGTATTAATCTTTGAATTTTGTTTCCAAATATGAAAAGGAAAATTGTTAATAGAAATTAATTCTATAGAATACGACTGACTAAACTATATAAACCTACATTGACTTCTATCAGATCAAACAGCAATCTTGAGAGCTGGTTTACTGGCTTTAACAAAAAATTGTTATTAGTCCCTTATCAATTTCTATAGATCAACAAATTTCCATCGAGAAAAAGATGTCTGTACTTAAATACGCATATATTTATATTAAGTAATTTGATCTAGCTGAGATTTGTGATGTAATGACATTAGAATTTATACATTACTCGCCTTCTAAAGTTTCAATGATAAAATATTAGGTTGGCAAATATCTCCCTTCCGCCTTCTGGTCTTTTGAATTTCGCAGCTATGTATAAAAAAAAAAAAAGCGGAAGGGAGATACTTGCCAACCTAATATAATAAAGTAGTTTTACTGGAAACTACAAAAATGTGTAAGTAATAAACAAAATTTAAAATAGCTTCTACTTGTAAGGTACTCTCAACTCTTTGTGTTATTTGTTGTTTTGGAAATGTGATTGATTCACTTTACACAAATGAATTTCAACTCCAACACCACAATAGTTTAAAGTGTTCAATAATCACTTATTATTTATAATATCATAATTTATAATTATATGTTTTGATAGAAAAAGGTTAAATTTTTTTGAGTAAAAATTAAAAAATTAATATCAGCAACGCAAAAGAAAATAAATAAATTATCAGTAATATCATAGATAATAATAAAACATTCATATATCTTATACGGATATAATAACGATATATATATATATATATATATATATATATATATATATATATATATATATATATATATATGTATATGTATTTATTCAGATTTTCCTACATAAAACGGACAGAACTTATTTGACAACCTGATATATATGTATATATTGTATATAGTGGAATACACTTTGAAATAAAATATTTAAGTTTTGATCAGAATCACAGATAAAGAGCCGTCTGCATGTCAATAGGCCATAAAAGTAAAGAAATGTGAATAATATTATGGCATTTTCATCGTTGGCACATACTCACATATATTTTCCGCGTTCGCTTTTCATACGTCAGGTTAATTTTATGGAACGTCCGTCCGTCGAAACGCGCACACAAAACTGTACGATTCGTAAAATAACAGCGTCGAATAAAATGGAGCGTAAGAAAGACGACAGAGGAACACCGGTGCCCCCATACACATTTTCATGTGTGTGCTTTCGAATGTGTACATATGTGTGAGTGTGTGGATTTGGTTGGATACAAACGTACGTCTGTACGATCCGAACGTGCGTCTGTTCGATGGTGGTGTGTGTACGTTCACCGCGAGTGTTTGTGTTATTGTATGCAGGAACTCGTATTGTATACGGGCGCGTATTAGTTATTTATGTTATAGAATGATCGGGAATCGGTCGTCGAACAAAACAGTTGACAGGCGAAACAAAACATAAATTACATTTTAATGGCTTAATCCCATCGGAATGATTGATCGCCCATAAAACGTTTGATGCCAATTTTGTATAAACAGGGGTTGATGCTGATTTATACTGTCCACTTTTGGAGATTTTTATGGCTCCCTATAAAGATTGAATGGGTTTTTGTGACACGGTGACATTCGCGCGTTCCGATGTAAATATGATGTGTCCGCTTTTATGTCGTACCGACGTTTCTCTTTCTCTATGTGTCGCTTTGTATTTTTATTGACGCGAAATGACGTCTCTGAAATTCAGAACAAGTATGTTTGTTGCCAGTTTTGTTCCGTCGTTTGAGTTTTAGTTCATGTTTTTGAAACGAAAATGTATCAAAATAAATTTACAATCCTAAGGAAAATAAAAATATTCGATTCGATGTACTACATTATTAAAAACAAATTGGAAAACGATGTTTTATAAATATCTTAACAGAGAATCCATTAGGTATTTAATCCATTCTAAAATCGGTAATTTTTAAATTTAAAAATATTTTTAATTTAAATCTGTTTTACCACTTTAGATTGGTGCAGTGGCTAATTTATTATTATACTAATGATTGATTGAAAAAGGTTTTACGTAACTAATTTAAAATCACTTATTATTTTATTTATTCGTTAAAATGCATTTCAATAGCTATGCTAAAATCGTTAAAGTGCGGTGTTTCCAAAATTTTATATTCTATTGTTAAGAGATTGAAATGTCCATTATCAGATATAATGAACAATTAATGATTTTTGAACAGTTTTATACAATCGTATTAGGGTGAATGATTCCTTTATGTAAAGATAAAATATGTTTATTCACTCTACTAAAAAACGATTATTTCGAAAAATACATTGTACAAAAAAATCTAAATATTTTCATAAATTATTTGTAGGGTGTATATAAATAATTACATTATTATTTACTGGGCAATAAAAGGAAATAATGAATTTTCGATTTTATGTACAATATTAACTCGTTAATAATGAAAATTATATTTAATATATCATAGAATTTAAAACTGAAAAAACAGTAACTAGTATAATAATAAAAAAAATTATGAAAATAATCATTAATTCCTGTATATTTTTACTAAAAGAATCAATTTAAATACCCATAATGAATCTAAATTATTTTATCTATTTATTGTATTTTTAATTAAATATTTATTTTTATAGTTTTGAATGTTATATTTAGAATTTCAACAATTTAAACAATTTTGTAATTAATTTATTTACGAATCTTCTAGAAATATTAAATTTAAATACTAGAAAGAAAATATGTAAAAAAGTAAGATAATTAAATAATACGAACTTATGAAAAGTAATTTAATTTTTTAAAATAAAATTAATTTTAATTACAAAAATGTAGTTCATAACATTAATTATTGGAATAACAAAGAAATAATAAACGTTTAGAAAATACAAGTTGAATAAATTCGAAAAAGCCAATTTTAAAAAGAGAAGTGGTCGATGTTAAAAATAAACTTGATATAAAATACTAGAGAAAGATTTACAAACATTCATAAACATTCGTGAAACTAGAGAGCGTGCCTTAAGTTTTAAACTATTGTCCAACTTTCTTTAACATTATTTTGTCCAGTGAGAGAGAACTTAATGTTCCGGTATATTTCGAAACTGTTCCTCTATACTCTATTTACTCTGTTTAGTTTTTACTAGTTTTAGTACCAGTATAAATTTTATTTACTTCAAATAATTATAATTGGATTTTTTAAATCGTAGTCAGCGAATAATATTTTGTTGCAGAATATTTTGCTAAACTTTTTTAATAAATAATTATTTTCTACTTTTTCTATATTCAATATAAAATACTTTAAAATTACTTTATTTCTTACAAACAATTTTAATGTTATGTACTATTAAAGTTGTTTGAGAAAATTTTTTTGTTCTATCAATTATGTATGTATATATATAAGCCTATAAAAATGTTATAAACCTTGTACATAGGGAAATTTTAAATACTGATTTTAATAAAATTGGAAAATCCGCAAAAAATTACTAGTTTAGCAAATAAATATATATAAAAATAAATAAGAATACTGAACTAAAATAAATCGATTATTATTTTATAAAATTAAGATAAAAATTATAAAAATACAGAAAAAATATCGTTTGATTAAAAACACGGTAAAAACTTTTTAAAATTGAAAAAAATTAAAATACGTTACTAAAATAAATTTAGAGTAGAATTCATATAATAAAATTTGAAAAAAATAAATCTATTTGTCACTTGAACATAAATAAGAGCAAAAATAATATTTAATATTGTCACTATTATTATTCGTTGAAGATTACTACAATATGGATCTGAAAGTAAAAAATTAATTTGTTTTTTTTGGAGTGATGGATCAATATTATTAAAAAATAGATAAAATCGAAGGAATATTTTTCACGGTACAAAGTAAAGAAAGTAAAGTGTAAGGAAGGAGTATTATAGTTTGGAAGTTATTTTCCTAGTAAGAATAAACTTTGTTACTAGATTAAAGATGCTATGACTCGAGATGTTTATGTGAACATATTCAGAATATATTATTTCCTTTCTTTGAAGGTAATATACTGTTATACTGAACATTTTCGTATGATGATTCCAAATACTTTCAAATCAGAAAAATTGCAATTTTGGAAAAAATATTCATTGTATAGTTAGTAGAGTTATTAGACTTAAACCAATTGAAACATTTATGAATTAATATTAAAAAATCCATAAAAAATCAAAAATCAAAAAAACAATACTAATTTGTAGGTTGATATTTGTTCTACAAAAATTGACATCTTTATTGATAAATGCTATAAATGAATAAAATCTTTGCCATGTCTTTGTGAAGATGTATTCTTAAAATAAAATATACAAAATTTACAAGTTACCAAGATTTATCAAATATTACATTTTGATTTTAAATTTCTAAAGATTGACTGTATTTTATGTCTTGTATAATGAATGTAACTACTTTTTACATGTTTTTTTTATTTCACACATATTAAAATTAACTGTGATAAATAAACCAATTATTGATTTTACTTGTACTTCCTAAACACAATTATTATTAAAAATACTGAGATATCAAAAAGTATGTTATGCAAATTTATTTTATCTAATTTTTTTATTGCACCTATTTTTTGCACAACATTGTTCACAGACACACACACACACACAAATATATATATATATATATATATATCGTGTGGTCCATATGAGACTGAAGGGTTTCTATATACATTCAATTACTTGTTTACTATCATTCAGTGTCTTTTACTATTCTTCAGCCTTATTTGGGTCATTTTATATAAAATATAAAAGTAATTTATTCTTTTATTCTTAGTTCATTAATTAAAATAAAAGTTAATATTACCATTAGAATGTTTTAAGTTCATGAATTTTTTTTTAAAATAAAATATAATGTTTATTTTAAAATAAAATAAAACTTTAGGTAATTTAACGTTAATTAATTAATAATATACTCTTTCCAATAAAAGTTATATCAAAGGATGTATAATAGAAATATTTAATATACACTTTTACATGTACGTGTTCATTAATTAAATAGTTTCTTAATTAATACTAAACGAAATACATAGAAAAGCACAATGTATATTATTTTCTCATAAAATAATTACTAGTGAAGTGAATATATATATATATGAATATATATTTTATACGATTTCATATAAAAAAACCTATATACGAGTATACTCATATTTATTAATAGCTTTTATAAAAAAAATATGTGTTTAAATTTACAAATTAATTATAATTGTCTGCCTCGATCTTGTGGTACACGAATATTTTGTTAATAAATATTTTATAAAGATACATTAGTACATTTACTACATAAATATTTTTTACCATATTGTAATTTGTTAAAATATATTATTTAAACTTTCCAAACTATTTTTAATAAATTTCCATTAAATATTATATCTTCTAAATCATCTGAGAATAAAATTTGTTAAAATATAAAAATATTTAGTATATATATTTTAACTTATGAATTTATTTATTTCTATATAATTTATAAGAGATTTTTAGTATTGGTGAATGGGGCGTCTTTCTATATTCTAATCAATTATAAGACTATTAAAACTCTGAAAACGACCAAAAAAATATGTAATGGTAGTTTTGTGGAAGTCTATTCAATTTAATACTCATTCAAGTTTCAAATTATAAAAACATAACATAGTAACAAGTGTCTAATAATCATTTATTATTTACTGTTTTTATTATTAATACCAAGATTTTGCATTATATCTCAAGAACTAAACTCTTCTACATGCATTTTACAAATAACGACCAAAAACTATCATCTACGATACAAAATTTTTTTTAATTATTTACAATATTATATAGATCGGATAATAATTAACTATTTTTTTGATAATAGAAAGATTGTTTAATATAAATATTTATTTATTTGTTAAAATTTGAAAATACCTTATATTTCAACTCTTTCATAAATGGATTTTTTAAAATAAATACTGCTAATATATTAGTACTATTAAATGATAAATACTGTTATATATTGGTAATAAAAGTTAATGGATTCATAATTACTTCAATTAACGAATTTAATCTGTAATTATATTTAATTTTATTAATTTTTTAATACAACATGAATCACTGAATATGTTAATTTTTTATTTAATGGAAAATACACAAAACGTACATATTTACAAATAATATAATAAAAAATATTTACCATTTAATTCTTTACATACATAATTATAATTGTAATTAATATTTTGTTAAAAATTAGATGTATAAAAAGGCCCAAGATGAATCTCATGAATAGAAGGAAAAGAGATAAAAGAAAATTAGATGGAATGGACTGAAAGTGAAAGATATTGGATCGATTGAAGTAGAAAATTTTAACAAAGGCTTTTATCCAACAGTGTATAGAAAAAAGGCTAATTAAATATATATATATAGATAGATAGATAAAATCTTATAAGATGTACGTATGTTAATGTAAAAATACGAATCAAAAGTTATCATCATATATTACTTAATCAGTTTATCGAAATCAAACAATATTTAATTGTGGCTTGATTCGTTCATTTAGAGTTCGTTACTTTCATTCCAACTAGTTTAACTAAATTTCCTCAATGGAATTTGGCATTTTTGTCAAATATAATGAAAAATTTGATTCGATTTCATTTTGAAAATTCATTCTGTGAAGCTTAGCGGAATTAATCCCCTAAAAAGTTAATTACGTGGAAATAATAGCGCATGTGTAGGTGTTTCAATGTGAACTAAAGTACATAAAAATATCGATTGAGCTTTCCTTTTCGGACTATCACGTTGAATTGATTAAATATGTGTGTGCTGCTCATACGTTCGGTATTAATTTATATTTTTTTTTATATCATGATATCTTTAGAGTAAATGAAAATACAGTTATTATTAAAAATATTCATACATGATCTCACAGAAACACACACACACACACACATATATATATATATATATATATATATATATATATATATATATATATATATACGTGTGTGTATGTTGGATAACATTTCCTTTTGATTGAGCATAATTAAGATAATTGAAAAAAAATTTTTTTTTAAATTTAAAATAATTATTTGTTGTATTGGAACTGTGGCTGATTCACTTTAACACAAATGAATTTTAACCTCAACACAGCAATGGTTAAAGTGTTCAATATTCACTTTATTGTTTACTTTTTATTTATAATTATATCGGCTAATGCATTTCGATGGCGACGCTATCATCGTCACAGCTTTTCTGTTAAAATCTAGACTAGTTTTGACTTATATATATATATATATATATATATATATATATATATATATATATACTAATTTAAGTTTTGCATCCTTATTTAATCCATCTACAACTGAGGGTTAAATTTTTCTTTTCATTTCATTAACTGGTCCGCAAGCATAAAATGTTTGCTGTTATTTATTGTTTTTTACAACATGGTCCTTTTTCATAGATTTGTGACCTTTTCGATGACCTAAATTGACTTATTTATTATTTGTTACAGTGTTTGAAATGTTTAATGGCTTGTGTGGTCTGTTCTAGATGAATAGAATATCTGCATGCGTTATTTTTGTGATTTAATTTTTTAAAAACAATAAGTGATTATTGATCACTTTAAACCATTGTGGTGTTGGGGTTAAAATTAATTTGTGTTAAAATAATTAGTTATATTAATTTAATTCAAAATAATTAAATATATGTATTATTTATAAAATAATATTGTAGATTTTTGAATTTTATTTTAGAAGCATTGATTTAGTTTTAATTCATTCATTTAACAATATTTTAAAGTAATAAACATTAACTCGTTCGCTACCAGCGTCGCACATGTGTGACGACTCGATTTTCTTACCTCAGCCCAGCGTCACAAATGTGTATCGGATCTGTGACGGATTGTGAAACGTCTGGGCTGTGGTGGTGGTTTTTCTCCTGAAGCACTGGTAGCGAACGAGTTAAGTGTAAATTAAGAATTCTTTCGTATGGCTATAAAAACAAAATTAATAAGATAATTAAATTTTATTGAATTTTATTATATAATAATTTGCAATGTATGTATGTATGTATGTATGTACATCCGTCTCTCAATTTACGCGGAGTATTCATTCCACGTGGATTTGTTTTACGCGAATGAAAATCGCGTAAATTGAGTCTGTCAGTACAATAGAAAAAATATTGAAAATAAAAGCTAGTAAAGTTGTAGAAACACATATTTATTTCACATAACTTAATAAAAAAATAATGACGTTTTAGAAAACAAAAGTAGATAAATTTTATTCGGTGCCACTATCACTACTGTAATTCAAAACAATCAACCTTTTATATATTTATATCGTGCTTTTATACGTTCAAGTAAGAATTTGCGTCACTCTGATATATAATAAATTACATGAAAAATTGTATAAAATGAAATCTATCTGACTGCGTTTAAAAAATGCCTCGTAAATCAATACCGCGTAAAAAAAGTCTCGCGTAAATTAAGGGACGGGTGTATATATATTTATTTATATATATATATATATATATATATACATATGTATTTATATATAATATAGGGTCATCCAATTGTGACGCCTAAATTTGTGTTTTATTAAAAAGAAACATGTGTATAGGGCGGTGTATACGAAAATATATGTATAGTTTTTTTCTGTTTCTTTCTAATAAAACACAAATCTAAGCGTCATATTTGGATGACCTTATATATATATATATATATATATATATATAAACATAATGTGTTTTAGTGCTCGCTTCAGTAACATTTTTTCCCATCACCCACTCCATTCCTGTAATATTCAATTAAAATCGATATAAAAAATTCAGACACGCGTATTACATTGTCAGAACGATTTTGTTTCGACGTCGACATGACAAATAAGCGATTCCGGGAGATCGGCACAGAAACAACAAATCAAATAAACACGTGTCCCGTCGTCATCCTCGTCTCCAGTGATTCTGTGTCCGGAACTACCGGACCACGTAGCTGTCTGTCAAATATGTGGTGTGTTACGTCGACAAACGGTCAAGACGCACGATGTTCAAACAAACTCGCACACTCACTCAATACCGTCGAGCTAGTTTATTCTCAATGTATGTGTGTGTAACATACACACTTTTATATGTTATACATGTGCGTAGATACATATATATGTACTATATACGTTGAGTTCTTTTCATGAAAGACACGCATGGGAGAACAGCAACGGTCGTCGTTCGGAAAACAGAACACGTTCCTTGATAAGTTTAATGTACATGCTTTAAAATTTGATCGTCGTGAGGGCCTGTAATTTATTTTAATAAATAAGTGCTTCATTAATCATTACCTTATTTTGACAATTTTATGATAGATTCTGCTATTTTCGGATCCTGCTCAGTTATTTACATGAACACACTTATTTATTCAACTTCTACTGATAATATTATATATATATATATATATATATATATATATATATATATATATATATATATAATGTACTGTTACAGTTAATATTATATTTTACTATGGAAAAGTTCATTAAAAATTTGCAATAAAATCGTTATAAATATTCTAGTGAAAATAATATAATATACCAAAGTGAATAAATTTAAACTATTTTTATTATTATAAGATATATTAAATAAATTAGGTACTAACGTTTTGAAACAACATTTGTAATTAAATAACGTATTGTTTGAGTTAATAAAATATTGTTTGAATTAAAAATATTTACATACAACAAAACAGTAAATAATACACTAATAACCTCAAAATTTGTCAATAATTTAATATTTCAATGAATATTATTGATTATGATTAAATTAACTGATTATTAAAAAACAAGTCAATGATATTTATCTCCTACAAAATGATCTTATCTTCATGAAAATAAAGTAGTATTGAATTAGGGCCGTAAAAAGTTCGTATTCTAAATATTTGTTCTATGCAAAATATTATTTTGTATAAAAAACACTAATTTTAAGAAAAAAATGTTTTTGGAAATTATACTATACTCTTTTTTATTTGATATTTTTTACAAAGATCAGATATTTTTTTTAAAAGTGTGCTTTTGATGCGAAGCGTTAAAAATATATTTTTTTATTTAAACGCAAAAAGACGAAATTAGAAGACAAATAATAAAGTTGACGTATTTTTAATTTTTTAAAATTTTCAGTAAGTTCTAGTAATATTAAAAAGATATGGGTTTAAAAAGCTATATTTGCTTGCCTACTTGTCAAAAATGATATATATATATATATATATATATATATATATATATATATATATATATATATATATATATACAGATTTACAAATATTTTTCTTATTAATGTGAAAGTTGAAATTTCAATATGAACAATCGAAAAATGATTGATATAAACTATTATTCGAAATTGATATTAAATTTATAAAATTATCTAATTTTTTAAATTATTTTATTTTTTCATTGTTTATTTGAAAAATAGTATCTTCTATGTCAAGAAGTTCAAAATAGTAACAATCAATTATAACTAAATGTTCATGAAATGTAAAATTTATTATTTTTTGAACTGCAAAAAAATTGTCGATAAAAATATATTTTCTTACCTTATATTTTCCGAGATTGTTGACAGTACAAGACAAAATCGCCTCTCGACCTACAGGAGTCGTTAAATTTCCAATAGGTGATTCGAATTCAGGTTCGTCTGTCATGATTTTTGTTGTTGGCCACTCTTCTATAAAAAATAAATGTAATTAATTACAGGATTTTGACATTAATTTTTTAATTTGATGAAAATAATTAAAAATTTATGTTTGAGAATTAAAATATTATTTGAGATGTTTCATATACGAGGTTCTTTTGATATGTATGCTAAAATAGTAAGAAAAACTAAATTAAATAATTAAATTAAACAATAAATAAAATTACCATACTTATCAAACGACCCTCGTATATATATATATATATATATATATATATATATATATATATATATATATATATGGTCATTCAAATGTGACGTTTAGATATGTGTTTCATTAAAAAGAAACAAAATAAACTATACACATGTTTCCTTATACACATTTCTTTTTAATAAAACATAAATATAGTCATTACATTTGGATAGCCTTATATATTTGAAATATGCGAGTAAAATAAAGTATCAAATTTCTCATTTTATCATTGAGTAAAAACAATAATAGTGGTTTATTACCTAATGAAAATAATTTAAAATGAGAAGGATACAAAAATATATGAAATTATAAAATAGTATTTTTATCTATTTTAATATTAAAAAATATTAATAAAAAAAAATAACCATATAAAGTAATAATAAATTAAAAATTTTAGAGCTTTTAAATTGTTTATAATGCCAATAACTAAATAATTTAAATAATTAATTTAGATTTATATTAATAGAATATTGTACACAGAAATAATATTCCTAGTTGTGATATTTGCCACTCTCTCTCTATTTATCCCTCCCTTTCTCTCTCTCTCTCTATATATATATTAATAAATGTGTGTGTATTATATACACATATATGTATATACACATTTGCATAATTCAGTTGTATTCTTTTACTTTTTCAATTATGTCGCTACAAATGAAAATACAGTAACTGCACTTAAATGTTACGTCGAAACGGGAACGAATTGTTACCGAAATTGAAATAAGGTAAATAATTACATCCTGCTTTCAACGAAACTAATTCGTTTAATTCAGCAAAAAGATGCAAAACGTATACCGTAATCGTATTTAAAGCGATGAGCGTGACAAACAGGCCGTGCGCTCGCCGGGATTAACTGAATTCAGGTAAAAGATTTTAAATTGTTGACATTTCCCCGATTCGAACTACTACTCCGTATGTTTGTTGCCGCTCGCTTCATTTTCAAAACAAACGTAATTAATGTCAACGAACACATAGGTTACCAGACACATATACACATACATACAAATCATGTATGCATATATATATATATATATATATATATATATATATATATATATATATATATATATATATATGTATATATATATATATATATATATATATATATATATATATATATATATATATATATATGAACAAATAACAGACGTTATTTTATACACAGGTTTTTCAGTTTTTGCCAATTTTAATGATATTTAAAATTAGTCATTTAGAGTTAAGTCAATGATAAAAGTAATTAAATATAGCAGTTACATTTATTTTAAAATGTATATTTTTTATCGATTATAATATTTTTTTATTATTATTATTGGAAAGTAATTACAATGATCTGATTTTGCTGAAATATAATTTATAATCTTAATGTATTTTAGACTTACAAAGTTATAGAAGTAATTTTTTTAAATCTAGCTAATTAATTTCGATAAACAACTTTTTTAGAAATTATTAAATATCATTAACTTGTCATTAACTTGTTTATTAAATATCATGACTTGTCATAACTTGTATTATTTTCCTTATTAGATGGTATAGACTTATATTCTATTATATAAAAATACATTAGAGACTTGCTATTTTATTAAAAAAATCTTGGGACTTGGTGGAATTCAAAATAAATAAGAAAAAAATTAATTTTTGTTATCTTAAAAAGTCAATAAAATAACTTTACTTAATTTGTATACAAATAATTTATATTATTAGAAAAACAAATATAAATTAAATAGTGGATTTTTTGTAATGTATACGAAATCATTCATAAATTTGTAATAGAATTTTATATCACTTACATATATGTACATGTTGAAAGCTTTCTTATTTTTTTGGTTGGATATATTTGGAAATTCCATCTAAATATTTTTTTTAGTATTCTCATGATCAAATTTGTGTTCTAATAAAAGAAATAAAAATTACATTATTTCTATTTAATCTTGAATAATAAAAAAGAACAATATTTTTGTAATTTTGAGCAAAAATTCTGAAAATATATTCTTACAAAGATATGGAATATAAAATTCTTAATTCATTAAAAATTGGAAAATTCAACGAATCCATCACAACTTTTTTTGAGCACTATATAAAATAATATTGAACTGAATTGTCACGTTGATTATAAATTTACTATAATTTTATTTTTTGGATTTTTAATTTGAATTTCTATATTTCTCTACTATGTCCATATTAATATCTTCCAATAAATGAATTATTGATTTCATTCTTATATCTCTTTTTTAATTTTCTACAATTCTATAGACATAAAATGATCATACGTATTGTTTTTAAGTTAAATGAAAAGTACAAATATGTGGACATAGGATTTTATGTACTAATTATAGACTTTAATAGTATTCTTTAAATAAAATTAGAAAATTTCTTTTAAGTACACATTAATATATTAATATAATATTTTCTTATTTTGGAATTTAGTTTCATATTACTTATTTTATAATGACTGAACCTCAGATATTTTTTTTACAAAAAATACACATATTAAGACTAAATATTCTTCATTTGATATTTAGAAAATCTAAGTTTCCGAAATCATCAACTAAACGTTTTGTTTTTTCACATTTTTTTCGATTTTATTAATCTTTGAGTTGTGTGTACTATTAATCTAATAAAAATTGCGAAGGACTATATTCTAAATGTATTTTTTATTTATGTCACATCGTTTTATTGATCTATAAATAACACAATATCCGTCAGCAGGATTTTTTATATACACTGACGAAATATTTTATAAAAAAACAAAGCCAATTTTGCAAGGCAAATAATGTATAAATACAAAGAATGTAATCTTGTCAATGAAAAAATATATCACGTATAGAATATCTATCTATATACTCTCATGTGTGTGTATATGTGTATATATATATATATATATGTGTATGTATTGTGCACATAAGTGAATACACGTATATTTTCTTTATACGTGTAAGCAAGTGTATATATTTATGTAAAATATACTTGCAAACATAAAGTTAAACACATATAGAATTGGTATGAATAAATTTCACATTGGTCGCGTGTAAATTCTAATGTGTAAAGAAAGCGTTATCAAACACATAGAAAAAACGTCGAGAAAACGCTTTGAGAATTTTCCACAACGTTGCGTTTTCGGCAAACGTCGAGATAATTTAAAGGGCTATAAAATATTTACTTTGTAGTATTACATTTAACGTTTTATCGTTGTTAGATTGAACGATATTTTACGACCACTTTTATTCATTGATAACAATTTTCATGTTGTTAACACAATTCTTTTAAAAATTGTATTACTGACCCAAACGAGTTTTATAAAACAGTTACGTGGCTGGACATCATTTTACAGCATTTAATTTTAGATATATTTCTTTATTTTACGGATTTTCCCAGAAAAAATGTACGAGAACGGTTTTTTTTTTGGTTAAAAAATATTTGCTACTTAATGTATACGAAATAAATGTTTTAAAAATACTTGCTACATTTTTTTTAACTTTTATATCACTGAAATGGCTGAATTTTTTTTACAAGATACATTGCTTAATAACAAGGCAGCTTTCTGTGAAAAATCCTACAAAGGTCCATATTTAAGCATATTTCTCAGCTTTAAGATTTAGAAGATTGACCTGATTCATCAAAAAATTGAATGTAGAAACAATGCTAAAATTATATAAATTGGATCTACTGAAATCTGATGAAATTTTATATGAAAAATGTAACTAGGATTGTGTTTTTTAATCCTATAAGTCCAAACACGTAAATCGCCTCTATATTTCATAATTATTAAAAATGACTATTTTTGATTTGGACAAATGTTAATACTGAAGTTATTTTAATACATTTGTAAAACTTATTTAATAACTCAAAAATGTTTAATTAAATTTAAAATTATTAAAACCAACCAAGAAAGAAAATTAAATAATCACAAAGACCAGTTCTTTCAACTAATTATTTTCGTTGTTTCTATAGTACTAATTTCTCGTGTAACTAACAAAATTCATTAGAGAATGCAGAAAATAAAATATTAAACATCGAGGCCTGAATAAAAAAACGTGCTTACAAAAATCGATGAAATTCATAAAGTGGTTCAGCGTACCAGTTTTAATTAGAAGGTATTCGTTCGGAGTGTTTATGAAAAGTATTTAACATCTAAATGAAAACAAGTAAATATCGAATTTCATTAATTTGTTATCTGATGTAGTAGACATGCAAGCTAAAAAACTGAATTCCTAATTATAGAGGTAATATATTACTACATACAATCGACTCCATTATCATCACTTTTGTTAATCTAATTTTGAATAAACACGTTTTTGAATTTGTTAGAGAAAAATGAGTCATATTTTACATGTATTTATTATCAGAAAAAAGTTGAAAATTAATATCTAAAGAGAAATATATAAATACATATATAGTCATTTTAATAATGTTTTAAAATTAATTTTCAAATTAAATAATAATTGTTTGATAACATTTATTTTTAGACATGAAGGAAATATCTAGATGTGGTTTTATATTAACGAGAAATACAGAATCATATTTAGAGTTAATTTGTATTTAATTATTATTGCCCTTATATATTTCCAGATTTTTGATTAAATTTGTTAATTGTTGTCCTTTTTAGAAATTTTAATTAAATTATGATATATTTTATATTTTGTAATTTACGTTATAAAAGACAAAAAGAATTATGGTTCAAATGACAAAAACAATATAAATAATTATACAGGATATGTAGGAATAAAAATATAAATTTAAAAATATTAGAGATCAGTTTATATAAATTTTAATATGTTGTTATTAAGTGTATTTAACCTGAAAACGTATTATCCCATGTATCATCATTTTTCATTATTATAACAGTATATTTTAATAGAAATTAATAGCTAATATACATAATAAACGTCAATGAAACTCCATTTTATCATATATACTATTGTTTAAATAAAACTCTTTGAATTTAAATCGTTTAAATCATTCAAGTGTTAAATAAAAAATCTACTTATCAACATAATTCAAATAAAGTAGTATGACTACAAAGAGAAGTTTAAAATGTATAAATATTATTAAATTTAAATAAATATACAATATACATTTTATATACTTAATAATTTTCATTTATAAATTTAATATCAGATAAATTCCTTTCGTTAAAATGTAAAAGAAATTCAAGATTTACAATAAAACACACAATATGTAATTTATAAACCTAGTGTTTTTTTTTCTGTAAGTCATTCACAATTTAGAACAGAAATATTAAATTCAAACTTTATTATTTTGAACGTTCTTTTAAAATAAAAGTTTACTTGCAATTGAAGAATTTTTTCTAGTTGAAACCGTTTGTTCCAACATAAAAAGATAAGAGAACTAAGGAACGTAATTAAAAAAGTAACAAGAAGTATACGAGCAACAACGAACAAATTTAAAACTAGTCGACATACACAAGTAAAACGTATTATAGGGTACATTTTAACGTAGAGTAATATATAATATAAATGTTAAAGTGTTTACATGTTATATTAAATTATTAAACAACATCGTTTAGAAATGAGAAATGTAGTAATTTTAATAAAAGGGTAAATGAATTATATATATATATATATATATATATATATATATATATATATATATATATATAATAAAATAATAGACTAACATATTCAGTGCAATTAAAAATTACAAATATTTATCAAAACTAACACTTTAAAAATTACAATTATTCAAAAAAGTATTTTTAAAAAAATGTATTTTTAAAATTATTTAAAAAAAGCTTATACGATTTTTGTACAAAAAAATATTTTATTACAATTATACTATAGCTAACTTTGTTAAAAAAATACTTCTTAAAATTACATTGTTAAATTATCAATTATTATTTATTTTTGGATAATTTACAGTTTAATAGCCTGACAATAATAATTTTTGAGATGAAAAATTGTAAATATTTTAAGAATCGTGCTTTGATGATTATTAAAATAGCAATTAACTAAAAATGTACAACTAATAATTATAACCTCTTTATATTAAATAACAATTTTATTTGAAAAGCAGAAATGTTAGTTAAAATTTGATATTGAAAATAATTAATTTCTAATTTTCAATCAATCCAAAAATATAATTAAACTATTTAATGATATTTAAATATTGAATTGTTTACGTATCCACAATTTTTAATAGAACAAAACGTCATTAAAATATCGATAATAATTATTCAGTATTATCTTACATAATTTGTCAGTAGAGTTAAAATCTCCATATTGCATTTTTTTGAACAATCATCTGATCATTTTATCAGTAACTGCATCCTTTCAACACATTTTGTGAATTATTTTTATGTTTACTGAAACATATAATCCCTTCGAAAACTCGAATGACATGATATGTAAAATATGTAAATTATTTGCGTTCATTTCCAATAATTACCAATTCAATAAAAATGCATTCAAAACAAATTAATTTTACACTCAAATGAGAAATACCAACATAGTCATTCGAATAATATGTAACATTTGAATAATTATAATTTTTTTTAATACATATATATATTGATCATCCAAATGTCACGTCTATATTTGTGCTTTATTAAAAAGAAATATGTATATAGGGTGGCGTATTGGGAAACATTTGTATAGTTTATTTTGGCAGTGATGTATGAGTCTTCAATATTAAAATAATTTAGTGATTTAAAAAACTCAAAAAAGGATAGAAAAATATTTGTTAGCAAAAACACGAAAAAATAAAAAGAGAAATGAATGGATTAGAAAGAAAATAAAATTATAGATAAATTTTTATCTTGGCCAAAGGATTGTAACAGGTACTATAAAATCAAGACTACAATAGAATTAATCAAACTAGACATTTAATTTCTAATCGATAGCCGAAAACAAGAAGTGTTTCCAAACTTCATTATCAACTTCAACCATTGTGGTGTTGGGGATAAAAAATCATTTGTGTTAAAGTGAATCAGCCACAGTTGTAAAACAATTAATAAAATTATAGATATTATGGGAAAAGTTTGAAATTGAAATGGGCAGGTCATATAACAAGAAAAAGGGACCATCAATGGAAAAAAGAAGTTTTTGAATGGAAACATATATATATATATAATATAAAAGAAGGCCTATTAAAAAACCCGTAATTAAATGGGTTAAAGATTAAGGAAATTCATAGAAATGGACAGGAACAGAAACTGGAAGATATTGGAAGTTTCAAAGTGAAAAATTTTAGAAAAGGCCTTCATCCAGTAGTGGATAAAGGGAGGATTATGTGTTATATATATATATATATATATATATATATATTTATATATATACAAGGGTAGTTACATAAGTACCTGGCCTGACCTAGAGATGACGGTAGTTGTTTGAAAAATATCACTGTATTAGAAAGTACACAATCTATAAGCATATGTTTCAAGTTTGAGAACGCCACGTTGTTTAGTATTTGTTTGGCAGCCATCAATAGCGAACGTTTTCAGTGAATTTGTGAAAATGGAGAAAATTGGTCATCGTTACGTGATACAATACTTTTATTTGAAAGGCCTCAGCTCAACCAATTTAAAAGCTGAGCTGGATTCTACTCTGAGTGAGTCTACTCCTTCGTTTACAACAGTGAAATATTGGGTAGCAGAGTTTAAACGAGGCCGTACGAGCTGCCAAGACGAATATCGCAGTGGTCGTCTAAATGAGGTGACGACTTCAAAAATGGTGAAGAAAATCCACAAAGCGGTCGAGCTGGATGATCGTCGACTGAAAGTGCGCGAGCTAGCAGACATAGTAGGCATTTCAAAAAGTGCGGTACATCGCATATTATCTGAAAATTTGGACATGAGAAAGTTGTGTGCAAGATGGGTGCCGCGTTTGCTCACACTCGAGCAAAAATAGTGTCGTGAAGATGTTTCAATTGAGTGTTTAGCGAAGTTTCACAGCAACAAAGCAGAATTTTTGCGCCGTTTCATAACCATGGATGAAACATGGGTCCATCACTTCATACCCGAGACAAAAGAACAATCAAAACAATGGACTGAAAAGGGAGAACCGGCTCCAAAGAAGGCGAAGACCGTTTCATCTGCAGGTAAGGTCATGGCGTCGGTTTTTTGGGATGCGCGTGGGATAATTTTCATTGACTATCTTGAAAAAGGAAAAACTATCAACGGCGAGTATTATGCGAACTTATTGCAACGTTTGAGCGAAGAAATCAAGCAAAAACGGCCGCATTTGGCTAAGAAGAAAGTGTTGTTTCATCAAGACAATGCACCAGCTCACAAATCCGTTATTGCAATGACCAAAATTAATGAATTAAAGTTTGAATTGCTACCTCATGCACCCTATTCGCCAGATTTAGCCCCCTCGGATTATTTTCTGTTCCCAAACTTGAAAAAATGGCTCAGTGGTCAAAGATTTCCCAACGATGAAGAAGTGATGTCGGCAGTTAATGGGTATTTTGAGGAGCAAGACAGTTCTTATTATAAAAAGGGTATCGAACTTATTGAACATCGCTGGGAAAAGTGTATAGAGCTGAAAGGAGATTATGTTGAAAAATAAATATATTTTTTTCAAAAATTTTTGTGTTTTCTTTGTTGGGTCGGGTACTTCTGGGACCACTCTCGTATGTATATCCAATACGTTTCTCTTCCAATTTATTTAGATCACTATTTTTTTTATCTTTGTTCCATCTATCCATGAATCTCTTCCTAGACTTTTTATATATCTAAGTTTACTATTAAACGTTTATATATATATATATATATATATATATATATATATATATATATATATATGTTTGAATTTAATACTTTAATAAATATTTATTTACTTTATGTTTGACTTTTATGACGATTAATATGTTGTAATTATGTATAACTACTGAATGTTTTGATCTTGATGAATATATGTTTTTTAATAACTTGCTACAATTATTTTAGGATACTGTTTTATGATTTCTTTTTTTAAAATTAAAGTTAATATATATTTTTTTAATTATATTGAATTAAATTAGAAATACAACGTTTATCAAAATATTTAGTAATTAATAATGACATTAATTTCTTTTAACAACAAACGAACGCGTCGAGTGTTAAATACTGAAATCTTTATTGACGTACGTTGTCATTATATTCGCACCCATTCTGTACATAACACGACACGACAGTACATTAGCCATCCAACGATCGGAATAAATTGTAATTTGCAGTGTAGACTTTTCATGTTTGACGCAAACGTTAATAGTGAAAATTTCACGGTGTGAATAAGGACGCGAGATAATGCTACAAAGTAAACGTTTTTCTAGTCTGGTAAATTTTCACGTTACCATGCACTGAAAACTCGACGTAGCGGAAAAATCTAGACGTACATAGAGACCTTTCTGCATTTCGGTGCGCGTTAATGTTACACGCAGAAATTTGCTCATTTTAATCTACATAATTATTGCAAACGAACCTATTAAAATATTAACATTGAATGCGGTATTAAAACATTAAATTACTCGACGAGTCTCATGTAAAGCGAAAACACAATATCAGTGTGATGAACGTGTTCGTTCGATTGCTTTTCAGACGATTTAATAATCGCTTTCATTTATAGTTCTATGAATTCATATAATATACACACAATATATATATATATATATATATATATATACATGAAAAATGTAACTAATAGTGGAAAAAGAAAATTGCTGTTTAATGTACTCATTTGACAGAAAAATTAAAATAAAATGAATGAAATTCGTGAAATTACTAAGTACGATTTTTTGATAATAAAATCATCAAAAATGGATCATTCATCAGGAGAATAAAAATTTCATAGAGAAAATTTAAACAAAAATGTTTAAGGAAAATATTAAATTAATGTATTCTAATAGTCTTTACTTGTCTCAAATTATTATTAATTATTAAAATAATTGAAAAGCAACAAACAAATTATAAACTTGGAAAAATATTAATATTTAAAAAAGTTATTGAAAGAGAATAAGATATAAATGGTGGCTCAAATAAGACTAAATGATTTAATTGTCAGTACCAGTTTATATAATTCAGTCTCATTTGAGACACCTGTATATAATAAAAAAAAACGGAATCATAAATGTAATAAAAAAAATATAGAAACTGAAATTAAAGTGAACAGAACATTTGAAATAGAAAATAAGCATTGTTTAATAAGAATTAATGATGAAAATCAGAAAATATGAAATGTTCAAAAAAATATCGATGAATTGGTAAGTTAAGAATACTAGGAATTTTTATTATAAATTTTTGGAAAAAAGATAAATGGATTGTTCGAGCTGAAAAATTTAAAAGACCTTTTTCTAAAAGTAAGCTGATATATATATATATAGTTATTTTTAAAAAGAATAATTCACTATAGATGTCTCCAAATAATGAAATCTCTCATAATAATATATTACATAAAAAAAAGAAATACTATATTATCAGTAATTTATGTATTTGATGTAAATAAATAAGTATATAATCTGGGTTACACAAAACACGTAATTTAATCAATTTATTTTTTAGAATCTGATGTAATATAGCGTATATTAAAAGTATTATTAGTGTATAATTTTATTTTCATTTTCTGCTACAAGACGTTTGATCTCTTTGTTCAATGCGAGTAATGTAACCGTAAATTAAATAATAATTTCTATATATTGTGTTAAGAATATAGTGAAATCATGTCAAAATTAAATTTTATGTTATATTTCACAAAACTGTAACGAAAATATATTAAAATTTGAAAAGGGATATGGTGTGGGGATAAGTATTGTCTCGAATGAATAAAATAATTTTTGATGGTACAAAAAATATTTTAAGATCTTAAAAATAGCTAAAAAGAAAATATTCAGGTTTTATTGTTTGCCATGGTAATGTATTTGAATACATGGAAAAGGTGTAAGATCTGATTAATTTGAATCAACATTGACAACAAACAAAATTAAAGACTAGGTGGTCATTTGCGTGTTTGGGCAAATATAGCCGATCTAGAATTTTAATTATACATACAATTTAAATCATTCCTTACAATTCGAGTTGCGTGCCAACAAAAAACTGCAGTAATTTATACACTAATATCCAATAGTCACCAAATCAAAGTACATATTATTGTTATTTTTCTCAAATATCACAAAATGCTTATAATATCGTAATTTTGAGATAAAATCCATTACAAGAAATCGTGGATGGATTTTACTTTAATAACTCAATTACTTTCAAAAACAACAAATTTAAAATGAATAAAGTTAGAAAAATATATTTTTCATGTATAGGGTAATCCAACTCCTCTCTAATCCAATTCTCTATCTCTCTCTCTCTCTCTCTCTCTCTCTCTCTCTCTCTCTCTATATATATATATATATAATGTAAAGTATTTTTCTATTTAAATAACTATGGTGCTCTATACTTCGTTAAGCAGAATCAAGTTCGAGAGTTGACTAACAAAGTGAGGAGTGAAAAGAGCCTCTAATACAATAAAAATTTTTTTTGTACAAATAATTTTATTGCTTTTAAAATAAACATTTTTCTATCTCTTGTATATCATTAACTAGTATATTGAAATATAAAATGAAATAATATATAAGGTATGATAATGTTTTAGGAATAAATAACTTAAGAAAATATATTTTAAATATAAAACAAAATAAAAACCTCTCAAAGTAGTTTTCTTGCAATTTGAAACTGGAACTCTGCCTAGTACCATTTTTGAATTTATTTTCCTTTTTTTTGATCATTCATCATACTGTGTTGATTGTTGGAAATGTCTTCAATTTATGAATGTTGTAATTTGAAGAAACGAAAAAATTATAAAAACATTTCTTGATATTAGAAAATATTCCAATATAATAATTTAATTTGAAATAAATGAGAATTCATCTCAAAAGTATTTGCACGTACTTTTCACACCAGCAAAAAATTTAATTATTTAATGTCTTTTAAAATAATTTTCAGTTTTTCAAAAAATGTTCATCACAGTAAATCGTTTGTTGTTTAGCACTATATTACACAAATGATCGATACGTGTTATTGAAATGCATCTGAATATTCAGTATATTTAGTGAATAATTATTTTACTCAGTCTAAGACACACCGTATAGACATTTTTTTTAAAAAAATCAAAACTAATATTTAAAAAAACCTGATATTAATAGTAGTTATAATTAATTTCTATTAACTTTTATTTTCTAGTTTCTATAATGCACAACAAAGAATAAATCTGTATGTTCATAACGAATAAACTTATACGACTAACAATACATATGGTTGTTTTGAACTGTGTATACGTTTCGAAAAGGTTTCTGTTACATAACGATAAATCTAAACGCGTTAAAGTTAATAATACTGCAAGATAACAATTATTGTTTGAGTTTATAACTGTTCATTTTTACAATTACATAACGTAAATATAAACTAATATTATTCTCAATGAGTATAAAGTAGTATTTATTAATAATCAGAGATAAACTAGTGAAATAAAAATATACGTTTATTTTAAGCACTTCAAACGATATAATTTATTTAAATGTAATTATATTTTATTAAAATTCCTATTATTCCCTCTTATTAAAATCATCAATTCCTTTTTAAAAAAAATATCACCACTGAAAATTTTTTTGAAACAGCATTGAATTATTCTAAAAAAACTGCATACAATATTATGTTTACTTTTATTTAAGTACGTTTTATGTTTAATATATCAATGTTATTTTATTAAATTGAAAACGTAAACAATTAACACTGAGAATATTAAATAGACGAAGTTTCATTAGAAACGTTTATTTGCCTACTCTATCGTTTACTTTCTTGTTTGTTGGTTACTCGTTACGTTTTCTTTCTCTTCCTGCGTATCGTTAGAAAAACGATTCCGTAAGTAAATAAAGTAAGTTGTAATCGGCTTAGTTAACGTCGAAATCATTCGTGAGATGTTCTCGTGTCAATGAGAACGCTTTGTTTGATAAACAGACACGATGCAATTAATATGATTATTTCGAGATATGAACTTCGTTTCTCTGACAATGAAATCCGATTCAAACATATTAAACGATTCTGAAATCATTCAAAGTAGTACAAATGAGAGACTTTGAGAACATACATACATACATACATATATATATATATATATATATATATATATATATATATATATATATGTTTTAATGAGTATGTGTTTCTATTAAAGTTATGTGTTATATAAATACAAACATTATATATACATACATATCTACACACACACACACATATATATATATATATATGTGTGTGTGTGTGTGTGTTTGTGTATATATTTAAGATGGCCCAAATGAGACTGAAGAGTTTAGCCATAAATTTGCTTGTGTATTATCATTTACTATTCTTTACTATCTTTGAGTCTCATTTGAGCCAACTATATATTATATATTCACATGAACAGAAGTTTCTATAAAGTTTTGTGCTATATAAATATAAATACTATATATATTCATACATATATACATATCATATACACATGTACATATACATAAATCTATAGGATTTTTCAATAAGAATGTTAGAACTTTGAAAGCTAAGTTGCAGTCATGTTTGAATTTTTTTTAATCTCATTTTTACATTTCAACACAGTATAGTTTGGCAAATTATCAAGGAACTTTTAACACTTCAACAACATTCAGACTTTATGAAAACCTAAATAAACCTATTGAAATAAAAGTTTAATGAGTCCGTCAATTGGCCACCAAGATCATGTGATTTAACTCCATTGAATTATGTTTTGTGAGGTCATGTGAAATCATTGGTTTATGTTGATGAACAACAAACAATAGAAGCATTGAAAATAAATATTGAATGTGTAATTCATGAAATTGGATCACAATTATGTGAAAGAGTGACTAAAAATTGTGGTCTAAATAAATGCACTATGTTAAGTGAAGTCGTGGTGGTCATATGAGTGAAACTGCGTTCTATCATTAATGCCATAGAATATGTTTAAAAATAAATAACTTAATTATTAAATATTTTTTATTTTATTCCTATTTAAATATATATATATATATATATATATATATACCGCTGGCCAAAATTAGAACATTAAAAAATAAACATTTTTGTGTCTTCATGAACCAGTTATTGTCTGCAACGCATCATTAAAATGTAGAAATATTATAATTTACAATATTGTCTTAATAATTATGCTATATTCATTGAAAAGTCTATTAAAAAAGAAGTAAATAATAACAATAATTAAATTCTTTCACTAAATTTTTCAAGTTTGATGAGAATAATTTTCGTATACAGAAATTGTGAATATATTTTTAACATATATTACAATAGATTATGTTCCTCTTTTTCTATGACAATATATAGGGTCACCCAAATGTGGCTTCTAGATTTGTGTTTTATTAAAAAGGAACAAAATAAACTATATACATGTTTTCTTATACATCACCCTATACGCATGTTTCTTTTTAATAAAACACAAATTTAGGCATCACATTTGAATGGTCCTATATTTATACTCTCAAATCGAATTGGTATGTGGAAATTTGATTAATCCTTTATATAATATCAATTGATACAATATAATTTCTTTTTTAATATAAAATTGGCGGAAATAATTTAGTTCAATTATTATAAATTAATGTCTTTTTCTAATGATAATTTTTAAGTTAATGTTTTTATATTCTTTCATACTTAACCAGTTGCGCTGGAAATTAATTAACATGCACGCGTGGCAAATCCGTCCAAAGCAATTCGCAGCGAGTTGGTATTTGAAATCATTTTTTTATAAAGTTTTAGACACACACACACATTAACATTATAGTAAAACTTTTAAATTGATTAACAAATTTATTAATAATTTTTGAAAAGGAGTATTTCTTGGGTTTTGGTACGTTTGTTATTTTACCGAATAGAATAGAGATATTAAAAAATTCTATATCCATTAGATAAAAGAATATTTTTCTGTAACTTTTTGCAAATTTTCTTATTAAAGGAAAAGATGATAAATAGCTATCTTGCAGGTCTAATCCATCCATACCATCATTGTAATCTAAAACTATATTAGGTTTTGTAATATTTCCATTTTGGTCTGTATAATTTCTACAATTTTTCTTTTTTGTTACAATCATTTTTGCTTTGGAATGTTTTGAAGAATTAAATATATATCTTGTTTGTCCTTTCATTTTACAGCTAAGATACCATTGTAAGATCTTAAAAGAACGTAAAATGTTTTTAATTTTGTCGCTGCGAGATCTTTTAGCATATTCTTTCTATTAGATCTGACTGTTTCGATAGTATTATTTTTTTGTAAATGTAATTTCCGATACAGTTTTGGTGACGAATACCAGTTATCTAAAAAGAGGGTGTGTACAAAATCAACTAAAGGTCTATATAAATCCAGTACAACATTTTCTGATGCGTTATTAAAAGAATAAAATAGTTCTTTGATAAAATAGTTTTTTATAATAATAAAAAAAAAATGTGTTTTGTAGTTACTTGATTATTATTCAATGAAAATATGTAAAATTAATGAACTTCTACAAAAAAGCACTTGTTTGCCTTCAAAACAGAAGTGTGATACTTGCTAACTGAACTCCGATGTTATTTTAATTTAGCAAAATCACACAACGTGCTATGTACGTCTTATCGACATTTGGTGCAGATAGCAATTGACGTACATAGCACGTCATTCCAGCGCAACTGGTTAATTCGAAATTAAATATATTGGCAAGTAGTTGGATGTCGAATCTTTAAAATTTTACCTTTTTTATATATGATTATTAGAAACAAAAAAATATTGTTTAATAAAATATTAAAATATTTTATTTTTGACCATAGCTTGAATTTAATTATTTTATTTTTTTAGAAAAGAAACAAATTATATAATTATATCAAACGAAAGTACATAAAATATTCAGAATATTTTAAATTGACAATTACTAAATTAAATACTTGGTGTAGAATTTTTTATTAAAATCTGAAGATCTTTAAAAGTTATTGAATTACATCTTCTATTAATTGTACTCTCTCTCTCTCTCTCTCTCTCTCTCTCTCTCTCTCTATATATATATATATATATATATATATATATATTTATATACATAATACCGCTGTTCATTTAATAAGAGTAATCAAATACGTTAATAATGTTTGAAAATAACAAAAAATTCTCATAGAATGAACCTCGTCTGAGCAATAAATCTACATGAATCTTTTCTTTGTTACTAAGCTAAGATCACTGGCTATCAGCTAATACATGTCGCATTAAATTGCGCACGACAAATTCGATATCTCGAGGTACTCGACAAACACTCTGTGCTCATTTAACACCTCAACAGGCATCCTATAAGAAGAGGTCGTGTCATACCACATATATTTTCACGAACCGTTTAATATGGAACGAATTCTGCGCGTTCTCATAAATATTGTTTTTTTTTTCGGTGCGGTTCTCGTATAAACGACGACCGTGTGTGCGTGCAAACTCACGTACGAAATCGTGCACAGATCAATGTCTTTGTGTGTGTACGTGTGTTACAACACTGCTCATATTATACGCAACACTGAAGAGTCGACACCTCAGCCAAGGAGTTGTAATATATATTTTTTTCTTATCAGAAAATCGATGACAGCTTAATTAAACTTATAATGACGACCTAGTTTGGTATAATGTATACCGCAGATGGGTTTATTGAATTTTGTTCAAGAATTATGTATGTTTTTTTTTTGTACCACGACATTCTGTATCACGTGAGGTCAACATAAAAAAAATTTGATTTGAATTAGTTGTCAGTATGAAATAACCTTCTAGGCATGTTTTAAAAAAATGTTAACTTAATATTATCACGTAAAATAAATGTCAGATGGTTTAATTACCTTTTCAATGAATTATGTATTTAACATAAAAATTAAAATCATTATAATTGGATATTATTCCACAATTTATATAGAATAAATTAAAAAAAAATAGTTAATGTTTTGAAGTAAGTGTTATTTTTTATTATAATAAAATTGTGTATACTAAAGAACATTTTTGTATTTGTGAAGAAAAAACCCAATCAAAAAGATTATTTATATCTTCTAGGGCAAAATCGAATGCTTGAGTTCATTTTTGGTAACATAAATAATGTAAATATGATCGTATTTGTTGAATTCAAACGAATGAATAATAAATATTAAGTATATAACATAAAAAAGTTTATATAATGTATATTAATTCATTTAACATACTGAATAAATTTTTCTTGAAATTTCTAAGAACTGAAACAGGATTTCTCCTTATATTTATTTTAAAATAAATTTGATCGTTTATAATTTACTCGGTTCTGTATTGAAATATAAATTTTTAACAACGATTAGACTGTTGGTAAAGTCTAGTATCGTATTGAAAACCTATAAATAAATATAGGGTGTATCAAACTACGTAAGTAAACATTACCCACTCATCCCCACTTTTTACCGCACGTAGAGTTCACGGTGGAAGCCTTAAACGTTATGTCCATTTTTCTCTTTGAATTAAAGACATCAAACGAAATATTCAGTCTAAAAGCATACGTCTCAGCGCCTAATATTTGTAAATACATCAAAAGAAAACAAACTGACCACACACATGCCATATACATTTTTCATACGTGCGCATATTAACAAAATACAACACACACAATACTATTATATATATATATATATATATATATATATATATATATATATATATGTACATTTGTTGCTACAAGCTAACTAAATTTTATATGGAATAAAAAACATTCACTTTTGAACGGCATGATGTTCTTTTTGACATTACGCTCATGTCGGTACGGACATATGAATTTGTTTTTGAAATTTGGTTTTGGAACTTTTTTTTACATGTATACTCAACCATATATAAAATATTCACATATATGAAATTTTATACATAAACACACCTACACATTTCTATGTATCTTTAAACACATATAGGTATGGTGAAATTATTAGCAAATTTTAATCAATTTCATTGGAATTATTTTTTCATATTATTCATGAGATAAATGAAACGATATTGAAACGAATTAATATATTTTCATTTTTAACAATTTTCAAATATCATCTTGTTTCCATTGAAAATGTTTTTTTTAAATTTAAAAATTAAAAAGTTGTAATTTGTTTCATGACCAGACTAATATTTTTATCGAAAAGAAATAATAGATTTGTATACTTTTTTAAATATCATTTTCAAATAAATAATTATTGATATTATCATTCTTATTTATTTACAAGATAAAATTAAAATTTATTTATATATATATATATATATATATATATATATATATATATATATATATAATTCTACTACTACTCCTCGGCATTATAATCTTTATAGGATTTTGGCTTCTTTGATATTATTAGCCCAGTAGGAGTTTTCTTGGTAAAACTCCATGACTGTCGTCTTTTATAAAATGAAATTGTTATTACGTCATCCTCAACCCCCAACTTGGATAACACTCCTACTAATAATCGAATGCAATATTCAATATGATAGGAAGTGATGTATACTACTATGCTATCGAATGGTTTATATATATATATATATATATATATATATATATATATATATATATATATATATATATATATATATATATATATATATATAAACCATTTTTTGCTATTTTATTATATCGATATATCAAATGATAATACTTTTATCTCTCAATAATAATTTAATAGTAAATAAAAATATAATTCAAATATTAAAAAAGTTTTGTAAATTTTGTTATAAAGATGCTTAAAATTTGAGTTTTTATTAAAAAAGAATAATAAAAAACAGTTTTATTGTTTATTTTGGAAAAATGGCGGATTTACTTTAATACAAATGAATTTTTATCTCCAACACCACAATGGTTATAAAGTGCATCGCCATTGAAATGTACATAATCCGACATCGTTATAAACAATAATTGATTATAGAACACCTTATAACGATTGTGGTGTTGAAAATAAAAAATCATTTGTGTTAAAAAACAGTTTCTTATGTTAAAATTCAAAAATCAAAAAAATGTAATTACAAATTGAAAAAAATGTTAATTTTTTAGATCACAAAATTACAATTTTATTATTATTTTTATTGTGCTAATATTAAATAAAAAAATAAGAGTAATTCGTATTAATCTATGGAAAAGTTAAGAATTTTTTTCTTATATAATTTTCACTATAATTACCGACTATTGTACATATTTTTTAAAACGATATTATGAATCTAGTATGAATATTAAATAATAACATAAATGAATTGTCTCCCCAACACCACAATATATTTGAAAGTGTTCAATAATCACCTATTGTTCACTTTGTTGTTTATAACAATAGGCTAATGCGCATTTCGATTGCGATGCCATCATCAACAGAGTATTGTATTATAAAATCATTGTGTTATAAACATTAAAGTGAACAATAAGTGACTATTGAACACTTGGCACAGTTTTAAAATAAATAGTATTAAAAATATATATATAGAAAATTATTCTACAAAAATTTTTACTTTTTATTTATTTTTTCAAATAAGAATCAATATTTTGATTTTTAAACTAAAATAATTGAATATAAACACTTACATGTATATATGTTATATTTGCAATGTGAGATAATAATATTTCTCAGGAATTCAAGGATATACATATTTTATCTTTAAGACTGCTATATTTGTTAAAACAAGTTTATTATTAAAAATTATTTCAAAAATGTGTTATACACATACACTCTCTCTCTCTCTTACACACACATATATATATATATATATATATATATATATATATATATATATAAATTGCCATATCAAAACTATATGAATATACATAAAAACATGAAAATATGAGTCAAAAAATTGGATATTATACAAGCGTATATTACATTTTGCCGAAAGTCCATTTCGACGTAACTGGTAATTTCAACGTTTAAAATTATTTTCGAAATGATATTTTCATAATTTATTTATCGCGAAATGTCACATCAAAATGTTCCGAATCAAAACAAGTGCTATTAATTTCGCAGTCATATTAAAAAAGTTTTAATTACTTTGCGAAAACGAGTCCGTCGGAAAGCGGGATACATAGAGCTGACTAAAAAAAATAAGCATACATTTACATACATACACTCATATATATATATATATATATATATATATATATATATATATATATATATATATATATATGTATATATATATGCAAAAGTATGTACAAAATAAACAAGTAATAATGCTTCGTGAAATTGTTTCGTAATAATTTCGTTCACCTGTTTCCGATCCGAATTAACATTTTCGCTATACAAAAGCTCTGTTACCTACGCTTTTCGTGTCGTCTGCGTCTCCCTATATACACATACATACACATATACACATTTACGTCTCTATGTTCAGAGTCAGAGCTATCTTTTGTCCAAGTACTCTGACAAACCCCCCTTTTATTGATTAACAACCCAACCATTACATTGTATCCACTCTAATTTGTACAGTTGTCGGTGACATATTAGTAGTATATTGCTGCTTTTTCCTTTTTCATTTTAGTCTTTTCTATGTATTTAAGTCATTATTTACACGTATATCGAACAATTTATTTACGTGTATATGTATATATATATATATATATATATATATATATATATATATATATATATATATATATATATATATATTGTAAAGAAAATATTCATTTTCATATATAAACTTATAACAAAACATCTAGTTTCTAGGTATTTTTCAAAAATTATAAAATTTACATTTTACAGTTTATATAAATGATACTTATTTTTCAAAGAAAATATTTCAGATAAATAAAATTTTATTTTTGTGTTTTAATGTTAACTCTAATTTGTTGTTTATACAAAATCACTAAAATAGGTTTTAAAGTAAATTCATTATTAAAATTAAAAATAATTAACTTATGACAAGAAATAAAAAAAATATTCTACTTATAAAAATAACATTTTTGTGTAATTTATCAAAATGTAGTTAACTGAGACTGTTTGGATTACATAGTATAAAAATTATCCTACATACATATATATATATATATAGAGAGAGAGAGAGAGAGAGAGAGATGAAAAGAGAGAGAGAAATAATGAATGAGACAAGCCCATCAGAAGCTCACACTCATCATTGTTCAAAAAAACATCATCTCTCACTCAAAAAATGATGCGTTTTATTTATTTAAAAAATATTTGTGCGCTCCTGATGGCACATTCTATATATATATATATATATATATATATATATATATATATAGAGAGAGAGAGAGAGAGAGAGAGAGAGAGAGAGATGTAAATGAGACTAAAGTATCTAAACAAGGACTGAAAATTATACCCTTTAGTCTCTTTTGAGCCACTCTATAATTGTTAAATTAATTGTAAAGAAAATTAATTTAATTCTTATCAATCATTATAAATAAGAAAATATATTATAAACGAGAAAATAGGAGATTATTTGAAATAGAATAATTTTGAAAACATATTTATAATAATGATTAAATATCTTTTTTCAATTATTCTATTTTAAATAATCTACTATTTTCTGAAATTAGTATAATAACATAATTATATATTTGAATTCATAATTAAAATTTAATAATTTTTTTTATGATTAAAATTGGACAGTTTGCATATAAAATACAATATAATTTCTGGGTTTAAAACTCATAGGTTTTTTTGAAAATTTTTCCTGAAATAAAAATACATGAACAATAACAATTTAAAGACAATTTTAGCTAAAAACTAAGAATTTAATATACAGCTACATTATTTTATATACAAATAGAACAGTTTATTTTATACAATTTTTATTATACATAGCAAATTCATGTACTGCAAAATTTAAAGCAATAAAACATTCTAGAATCTTGAAATTGGGTTTAAAAGAAAATTTTCATTGTATCAAAGTTCTGGATAAAAATGACTCTCAATTAATTACAAATAAATGTTATTATGTAACAAAGATAATAAAATAAACTAATAAAAAAACACGAATTGAATAAGAACATAATTATAGATAATAAACATTAATTATAATTTATGTAAGGGTGTTTTAAAATATTTTTAATTAAAATTTTATGTCTATATTCTGGAATAACTTATATGAAATATTTTTTTTTGGATAGCATTCTAAAAATATCTCCAAAATTTAGAGTTTTATATATTAATGTTGAGAAATAAATAAAGACAATAAAATAGATTACCTAAAAAATAAAAAAATAAACGAATTGAACTAAAACGCAATTAAACACAATAAATATTAGTTATAATTTATGTGAGGTGTTTTTTAAAAAATATTTTTAATTAAAATTAAATGTCCATATTTTGGAATAATTCATATAAAACATTTTTTTCGACAACACTTTAAAAATAACTTCATAATTTAAAAATTTATATATTATTGAATATTTTCTAAGATATTACTTAAAATTTAAATCTAGATATATAGAATATATGTAATAATTTTTTAGACAAATTTTCATAAATGAATTAAATATAATTTAAAAATATATGTTGTATCAATTTTCACTAAGAAAATATAAATTTTAAACCAATGTTAAACACAAATTTCGGCATCAATTTTATTAATAAATTGAAATTATCACTCATAAAAATATGAAAATGTTTTCATTATTTAAAGAAGTGAAATATTTTATATGTATTAAATATACATATATATATAAAATAACTAAATAAAATACTTTATTATTTAATGACGAAGCACTTAAGTGAATATATTTTTCCAGTAAATTGACTAACAGACGTGAAACAACAATTATGTCTGCCGTGAAATTAATGTCGTTGAGTGTGTAATTATTACATTTCAAGCACAATATACATCGGTATCATAAATCCAAAGCTCGATATGAACGCGAAAACAATATGCAATAATATTGCTTGTAATGTCATCTGTGCATAGTCTCTTGTTTATGACATCGCCTCAAACAATGCCCATTGACGACAAAGCACGGATTCGTGCCGAGTGCCGTTTTCACACGTACAACAAACGTTTTCAATATTAATTTCATAGCGACGCTTTGATTTATAAGCGTTTTCACACACATGAATACTTATATATATATATATATATATATATATATATATATATATATGCGTATTTATCTCTGATAATCTCTATTGATGTTGTTCGAAAAACAATGTTAAAGCAGTAATGACAAGGATTCGTTCTGTTTGAAAAAATGTTATCGGTTGACGTGTATCCAATCGTCGAATGATTATCATCAATATATAGAACTACATACATATTTTTAGAACAATTATAATTTATGATTTTCATATGAAAGTATGTATTGATATTTCCAAAAAATATTTTTAATATAATTTTCATGAAACGTATATTAGTAAAATATTTTTAGAATTAAAAAAAATGTTAAAAAAAATCAATTTGTTTTGGAATTCTAGTTTTATTTAAAATAATAAAAAAAATTATGTAGTTGATTTTTTTAAAAAAAATAATTTGGTTTATTATAACAGTTTTGAAAAATATTTCTTATAAATTTAGATATTTATGAAAATAAGTGAAATTTTGATAGATTTTTTTTAAAAAAATGTATTATTAAAAACATAATTGGTTTATCACTGTGGCCAGTTAATTTTTATTTTCTCAATAAATCTCACCTTTATAATAAAATTTTTCCTTAGTAATTATTTAACAATTTATTAATTCGGTTAGTAAAGTTTGCAGAAATAATGAAAAATAATTAGAAATTATTTTCTGTCTGTTTTCATATTAATTCTGAAATAATTTAATAATTTTAAAAACATTTTAGAAAATCTTTATAATTAATAACTCTTTATATATATATATATATATATATATATATATATATATATATATTTATATTTGTATTAAATTTCGATACATTTTAAAAAAAAATGTATTAATAAAAACATAATTGGGTTTTCACTATGGGCAGTTAATTTTTATTTTTTTAATAAATCTCATCCTTTTAATAAAATTTTTCCTTAATAATTATTTAACAATTTATTAATTCAGTTAGTAAAGTTTGCAGAAATAATGAAAAATAATTAGAAATTATTTTCTGCCTGTTTTTATATTAATTCTGAAATAATTTAATAATTTTAAAAACATTTTACTAAATCTCTATAAATAATAAGTATTTTATATATGTACATATATATATATATATATATATATATATATATATATATATATATATATATATTAATTTATATATTAATTTTCGATACATTTTTTTAAAAATAAATGTATTAATAAAAACATAATTGGTTTATCACTGTGGTCAGTTAATTTTTATTTTCTCAATAAATCTCACTCTTATAATAAACTTTTTCCTTAATAATTATTTAACAATTTATTAAATCGGTTAGTAAAGTTTCTAGGACTAATGAAAAATAATTAGAAATTATTTTCTCTGTTTTCATATTAATTCTGAAATAATTTAATGATTTTAAAAACATTTTAGAAAATCTCTATAAATAATAACTCTTTTATATATATATTTATATATATATATATATATATATATATTAAATTTCGATACATTTTTTTAAAATGTATTAAAAAAAATAATTGGTTTATCATTGTGGCCAGTTAATTTTTATTTTCTCAATAAATCTCACCCTTATAATAAAATTTTTCCTCGATAATTGATTAACAATTTATTATTTTAGTTAGTAAAGTAGAATTAAATTTTCTATTTTAAGTATTGGAGTTTAAAATGACAAAAACTTAACTTG
>CP092089.1:39562625-39760125 GCA_029203775.1 Neoneuromus ignobilis | reverse complement strand
CTATCTATCTATCTATCTATCTTCTATCTATCTATCTATCTATCTATCTATCTATCTATATATCTATCTATCTATCTATTCATCTATCTATCTATCTATCTATCTATCTATCTATCTATCTATCTATCTATCTAAATATGTATCTATCTATCTATCTATATATCTATCTATCTATCTATCTATCTATCTATCTATCTATCTATATATCTATCTATCTATCTATCTATCTATCTATCTATCTATATATATATATATATATATATATATATATAAATAAAGTGTTTTATTAGGTTAGATAGAATTTTCGATAGGAATTCCATTTTAAGTTCTATCACGCTTAAAAAAGCAATCTATATATATATACATGAGATTAATAATGAAATGAATAATCAATATTTATCGTTTGCAGAAATAATGTAAAATAATTGAAATTTATTTTTTTGCTTGTTTTCATATTAACTTTAAAATAATTTAATCATTTTGATAACATTTTACAAAATCTTTATAAATAATAATTTATATATATATATATATATATGTATTATTATATTTATGTATATTTGTATGTATAGATATGAGAAATTTTAATATATTTTATAATAATGTTAACGAATGAAAAAATTCAATTTAAAAGCAATTTTTATTTTAATTACTTGTTAACGTTAACAATATAATGTTTAGTTTTCTTTATTACATGTATAGAAAATACCTCAGAGACGTAACGAAGCTTGCATATCCAGCCATCCTGATGAAATGAATCTTTAATCTTCATCTTTAAATCCTTCTGCATGTTCATACTACTTCGAACAACGAAACATGTAAATTTCCTTCGGGAGAACATGTACGTCTTAAAAACATTCATCACTTATTGTTCTATTTCAACATATATATTTCAAATTGTGGGTTGTATGCCAATAAGTTACTTTCATTTTATATTTATATTACTGATCTTGAAGGAATGATCATAAAAATAATCAATTATTGTGGTTATGAAAATTGTATAGTATTTTTTGAATTGAGACACATATATTATTTATATATATATATATATATATATGATACACACACATATATTATATATATATATATATATATATATATATATATATATATATATTATACACACACATATATTATATATATATATATATATATATATATATATGTTAATTTTTATTGAAATACCTGATTGTTTATACAGGCGACCCAAATAAGATTGAAGGGTTTAGACATACATTTATATATTATATCCTTCAGTCTCATTTAGGTGTTTCTCTCTCTCTATATATATATATATATGTATATAAGTATATATATATATATATATATATATATATATATATATATATATAGGGCCATCTAAATGTGACGTCTAGATTTGTGTTTTATTGAGAAGAAACATGTGTATAATTGTGTTGTATGGGAGAACATGTGTATAGTTTCTTTTTAATAAAACACAAATATCTAGGCGTCACATTTGGATGACTCTGAATATATATATATATATATATATATATATATATATATTATTTTATATTATTTTTCAATTACTTTCATGTACGTTTAAATAAATTTATTTAATTATATTAAATTATTAAATAATTTACTTTGTTACAATTTTATGAAAAAAGTTTGCTTTTAAAAAATTTTTAATTTTATAAAATGAATATTAAAAAAATCGTATATATTCTAATTAAAATTATATAAGGATATTATTAATAAAAAAGTTGTTGTAAGTTAAAATAATAGATACTTTTTTATAAATAAATTATTTAGTTGAGAAAATAACTTATATCAAGTGCTAAATGATTTATATCAACAATAATTTTAAATAACTTTTTAAAAATTTGATTTAAGGAATGAAATTAATTAATATATATACGAGGGTCTTGATAAGTATGGTAAAAAAGTCGGAAAAACTAAATTGAAAAATTTAATTAAAATAATTAATTAATTTAATTAAACAATAAAAATACATTTACCATACTTATCAAACGACCATCGTATATATATATATATAAGGTTATCAAAATGTGACGACGAGATTTGTGTTTTATTAAAAATAAACTATACACATGTTTTCTTATACACCACCCTATACACATGTTTATTTTTAATAAAACACAAATCTAGATATCACATTTGGATGACCCTATACATTAATTCTAATATAAAGAAAAAATCTAGTGCAATTAACTATAATTTTCATTAAAATATATATTATTTTATTGCTAAATATATAATATAATTATATAAAATAAGTGTTTAAAGTGAGAAGAGGATTTTAAAACTTCAACAAGTTGTGAACAGGTTTGTAATTTTATTTATTAATAATTTCTATGTGAAAATATCCTATTTTTAAATTTGTTAAGTTGAGATTTTTTTCTACTCTTAACATTATCAAATAAATAAAAATAAAAATATGAAATAGTAGTGATAAATTGATATTGTATATTGTTTCCTGTTTAAGTACGTTGATAATAAGTATTAATTGTTTATTTGTGTTTGGTATTAAGTGAACATACACAATAATCTTTATAAATGCAATCGTGTCGACGCGTTTCGAAACGATCAATAATTAAGTCCAGAAAGAGGTAAACAAATGTAATTACGAACCAATTTGAAATTCTATGCGTGCACAGTTTTTACGAGCGTTCAAAAAACCATCTTCGCGTAGCTGAAGAAATAAAAGTGTGCGCTTTTCGCGTTTAAAAGCGTCGCGCTTTTCGTTACGGAACGTTATAAAAAAAAGAATTTATGAACGTTGGTCCGTTAAGAAAGACGAAGGGCGCGTATTGGTCATATGCTGAGAGTTGAATGCCATGGCAACGGCCCGGCCGTTATAGAAATGCGTATCGCACACTTGAGCGATCTCGGACGTTGACAGTTTCGGTTGTGACAGGTAACGTCGAACACGCTACCAACAACCTTAAAAACGATCGGCGGAGCTTAGCTGATGTCGACGATACGTCACGTCTCGGTGGACAGAACGAGCTTCGAACTACTTTCGGCGAACACATACCTTTTTATCGAACGATTATCGGCCTAAACTTCTTTATGGCAAATGGGAAATTAAATTGTTTTGCTCGGTGTATAAGAAAGTAAATTTTCTCGCACGTGAATCAAACTTATCTGTTGAATCTTATGAAATTTATTTTAAAGGCACTAAAACTCTCTCTCTCTCTCTCTCTCTCTCTCTCTCTATATATATATATATATATATAATAGAAAAATTCTCATCTCCAGAAATTGTTTAAACATGTGTATAATATATATATATATATATATATATATATATATATATATATATATATACATTTATATATATTTAATTGCATTACAATTATATTCTTGGAATACAAAAAAATAAAACGTTATTAATAGAATTATGTTTATATTTAATCGATAAATTAAATTAATATTTATATGTTGTTACAAAAGCATTATGTTGTGTGGTATAAACTGTTGTAAAAGCGTAACGTTGCTACACAAATTGATAATTATTTATAATTAATCAATATATATATAACCATGAAATTCGTACATTTTAACAAAAATGAATTAATGTAGTGGATACTAATCTGAACATACAACAGAGTTTAAAATTTTTCCATTTTCAAAAATATTAGTTTCTCTCTCTCTCTCTCTCTCTCTCTATATATATATATATATATATATGTGTGTGTGTGTGTGTGTGTGTGTATATAAACATATATATATATAGGATTTTCCAATAAGAATGTCAGATCTTTAATAGTTGGTGGCAACCATGTTTGAATTTTTTTTAATTTATTTTGATTTTTAAACTCAATATAGTTTGGTAAATTATCATGGAATGTTTGACACTCTAACAATGTTTAGACGTTGTAAAAATTTAAATAAACTTATTGAAGCAAAAGTTTAATGAGTCCATTATTTCATGAAATGACTGATCAATTGAAAAATACAGAAATTAAGATCATATGATCTAATTCCTTTAGATTTTTTTATGGGGTTATGTGAAATCATTAGTTTATGCTAATAAAACATAAACAACAGGAGCATTAAAAATAAACATTAAACGTATAATTTATGAAATTGGATCATAATTATGTACAAGAGTGACTAAAAATTGGACTAAACGAATGCACTATGTCAGACAAAGTCATGGTGGTTATATGAGTGAAATTGTATTCAATCATTAATGCCATATAATGTGCTAAAAAATAAAAAATATAATTAATTAATTAATTAAATACTTTTTGCTTTATTGCCATTTAAACTTCTGAAGCGCTTATTGGAAAATCCTATATATATATATATCTGGTAACTATCGTGTTCAGTGTAATATTTAAAAAAAAATTAAATTGGTCAAATGGTTTGAAAAAAACTAAAAATCCATATATTTGACGCCTACTGTTTAAAATTTCTGGTAACTTTGTATTTAATTTTCCAGAGTACTGTGGCCTAATATTAATAATATAGATATGGTTATTAAAATGTCAAATCCGATGGAAGATATTTTAATTTCTTAATCATAACATTTTTCATTATTAATTATTTTAAAATCCTCTCGATAAATCAGACTTTAATTTGAAAATAACCAAGAAATTCTCAAAACAAAAAAACTCTTAAAAATATTGAAATTTCATTGACATGTTTTTCTATTTCTCATTTTAATTTTTTAGTATGTGATAATTTTTGTTATAGAAAAAAGAAATTCATTCTTTGATTACAATCTTTGAAAGTTGAGTACCTCATAAAACATATAAATCAAAATTGCAAGTGTTTATTTTTTAGACTTTCCCTCTGGAGCAGATCTATAATTTTACTAAGATTAACTATTTTAAAATATTTATTTAATTTTGAAATTTCTTTATTTCTTTTTTATCACCAAATGTGGATCTTAATTTTTACAATCACACTATTAAATAAAATATCTTAGTAAAATTAAGTATTTCTTTCCCTTAACTATTATACTTCATCCAGTAATCATTTTTTTTAATTTAGAAGATATTTACATAAATGAATTTTAACCTCAACACCACAATAATTTAAAGTGTTCAATAATCACTTATTGTTCACTTATTATTTATAATTATATCGGCTGATGCATTTTGATGGCGATGCCATCATAGTCAGAGCTTTTCTCTGATGGCATCGCCATCGAAATGCATCAGTCGATATAAATATAAATTATACAAATATAAATAATAAGTGAACAATAAGTAATTATTGAACACTTTAAATTATTGTGGTGTTGGGGTTAAAATTCATTTGTGTAAAGTGAATCAGCCACAGTTCCAAAACAACAAATAATTATAAGATATTATTATGATTAAAATACTTTTTAATATACTTTCAGTACCCTTTAACCCTCTACATAACTGAATAGCCAAAACAATGAAGTGATTAGTATTATTTTTAACTATTTCTTTCAATACTAAAATAGTAATAATTTTTAATTAACCCTTAGAACCATTCTATTTTATAAAAAACTAATCTAATAATTTGTTTAATTACCCAATTATAGTTAAAACTAAATTAAGTTTTTTAAAAACTAATAACTGAAGTTGATTTTAAGTTTTTTAAAAATTCACTAGATATTGTATCGATTTTAACTGGTTTTTATTTTTTTAAAAAAAGCAATATCATTTATAAATAATTTATAATTAGATTATTAGAGATTGAGAGAAATTATTTAAATATTGCAGTCAGATATTTTTAGATTTGTTATCAAAAAAGGTCGATATGAGATAGCTTTTCGTTATTTTTTTCACATTTACATATTTATATAGTTTTTAGATAGCATTAATATCTTTTCTAAGTAATATCCCTTTTATATACATATATTCATATATATGTATTTTATTATAAATCATAGTAATTTTATACAAGAAAATATTTATGACGCCATTACGTTTCATTTAACTAAAACAAGCTGGCATAATGACAAAAACGAACGTGTCTCGATTACACTAAATATTCAGATATCGTACGTAAATAATAACGTCCGTTTCTTCTGACAAATATTAAATAAAACATTTCAATGTTCTTTTTACTAATTTAAATAATAAAACTATCGTGAAACTCCAAAGAGTCTCGTACGTTCCGTCCAATTAATCAAATACATTTTGTGGCATGAACATTCCTCTCATGTCTACCGAATTATAGTCATCATTATGATCATCATCATTATTATTATTTACAGTAAATGGTTCGTAATATATTAATCTGATTTATTTGCATAATTGTGCATGTGTTTAGATGTTGTTTTATATTTTCATTTAATATCTGACTTTGTAATGATACAAATGTGTATTTACACACACACACACACACACACACACACACATATATATATATATATATATGATATATAAAGTTGAAACTTATTTAACGCTCAGAACACGTTTCTGAAAAAGTGAATATTGTCCAAAACAGCTTTGTAAAGGATTATTGTAAATATTGTTCGGAGAGAGATATGTTCATAGAAGCATTAATGTTTGAATATAAGTAAATATTATATTGTTATTATTGAAATAATGTTATAATTTAATTGACAATTTATATAACAATATTTATTTAACTTTGTTCACAATGAGAAGATATATTTTGTAATATAAAGTGTGAAATTAAATCGAAAATATAAGAACATAAATAGTTAAATTGAAAAATATGAATATAAAAATTTCACTTTAGAATATATTAAAATCTATTGTTTTTTCTTCATTTGGTAATGTAAGTTTTAATAATGAAATTATATTGGAAATAAAATCAATTAAATAATGTGTACATATTTAATTTTAGTTTCATCAAATTGACCTATTATATTCTATGAATGAAGAACATGTTTTTTAATATTTTTTATATTTATTAATTTAAATTGCGACTAATTTATTTTTATATAAATATATCAGTTGTCACGTCATAATATTGTATAATTTTTTTTTAATGTGCATTTCAAAACGTTGCTATTTTCGTATTATAAAATTAGATTGTAAATTTGATTTAAACATAAAAATATTAGTGATTAAATAAAATAGAAAATATTGTTTCATACAAAATGTTATTTAAATCTCAAAAATATTAATTTACAGTTCCTTAAAATTAAACATATAATTTGTAATAAATGGCAGTTTTATACACTTTTTTTAAATAAATATAAATTCCACTAATTTTCTCTTAATCATTTTAAATATTTACTATCCTTAAAAGGTAGTTATACAATTTTGAAATTATTGTATATTTTATAAAAACAATAAAATTTAGAAAATTAATTTTATTCATTTTCTTAACAGATGAGTTATGAAAAAATATCATTATAACCAATAATATATGGATATTAATTTATTTACAATTATTATTAACGAAATTTATAAAATTTTTCACACAAATTATCACCATAACACCACAGGATATTATAAAATGTTCAATAATTACTTATTGTTCCTTTTTTATAACATTAACTGATATGCATTTTGATAGCAACGCCGTCATCATCAGAGCACTACGTAACAAAATTTAGACTAATTTTGGTTGAAAATTATTTATATACTTTGTTCTGTGTTATTTTTATCTTTATTTAACATATTTCTAAATAGTGTTCGACTCTTTCTTTCTAATTATGCTTATATAAAATATTTGTAGGCGTATGTATGTGTGTATGCATATTGTGCCATTATGCTACTATTAAATCAAATTTATTCGAAATTTTTCACGATTTGTGCGGTTTGTTCGAAATGGGTTGAGTATCTATATATATTACTGTATATAAAACTGAACAATTAAAAACTATTACTTATTATTGATAATATTTCTTAGTTATACAGTACTTGTTAGGTTACTTAAAATAAATCATATTGATGAAATTTTCGAGAGTATATTAATATCTATTTATCACCAAAATTAGAATAAATTTTTGATTTATTTTAAAAAATTAAGTAATAAAAACCGATAAACATTAGAAAACGAAATTATTTTTTGTAGTGAATGATGTGGTTGTATAAAAAATATTTAAATTAAAAAATATATTTTTTAGTAAAATATTCTCAAATAATTAAAAGTGAAAAAATGTACTTCCTTAAATCTTTCATACCAGCTGATTGATTATGTATTTTTTTATTTCTCAATAAAAAAAATGTTATTTATATTTGGTTAATAAATTGTTAATTTTATACTAATTGCTTGTGATGTTTAGACAGATTATATTATGCCTGTTCATCAATATTAATTATGTGATAATTAATTCTTGATATATAAAATATGTTTATTGACAATATGATTTCCGTGTGATTGTTCATCTAACCGTAAAATATATAAACTGATGATTATCAAATTGATTAAATAATTGGCATAAATCTTACTTTGAAAAATCCTAATAAACATTTTCCCATTATTTAAATGATTTTTGTTTTTGTAAAAATCAATATTTTTGTTTCAAAAAACATCCCATTCAGAAATTCTTTATTATTTTTTCTACTCATCAGCAGTAAAAACATTTCCATTTTCATTTTAATTTTAAATTATCAATTTTATGATACATTAGTATTTTTTTTAAAAAAATATTATTTCATTATAGATAAATATTGAGAGTTCAAGCTACTTTTATGGTTTATTTTCCATCTGAATTGTTTACTATTAATTTATAGCAATATTAGGTTTTATGTATAAATAAATCAATCATTTTGACACTAGAAAATTTTATCGAAATGTTCAACGATCAATTATTGTTCATTTTATTTAATAATGTGCATTTAGATTTCTGGACCATCATCCATCAATGTTGTATTATTATAATTAGTTTAAATGAAATTTCGTATTTTCGGAATAAGTGATTTATTTATACAAAAAAGTATTAGCTACAGTTTTAAATAAATAGTGAGGATTAAATATTTTTCAAAATTTTTATCAACAATTATATTTCCGAAAGTAAAATTCTGAAATCAATAATAAATATTCTGAAAAATACAATTTCGATTATTATCAGAAAATTCATATATTTTGAAATCGTAGAAATATTTTGTGTCAATTTAAATTTGACTCAAAAATTATTATTAACTCTCTAGAAGATATCAATTTATACAAATGTGTGAGAATATAAATACGTTTTAAAACATGGAAAATTGAATACCTTTATTAGTTCTAATAGCATATAAGGAATTTACTACCTATAATTTTTCACAGAAGACACCAAAATTTAATTATGAAAAATTTAAGAATTGATATCTAATATTTAATTGGTTATTTATTTTTAATTTTTATTAATTATATCAAAAAAACAAGTAAATATATTTTTTTAAATCAGGAATAAAAAACAACAAAATTACAGATATATTATTTCAAAAGTAGACTATAAAATATTATTTTGGATGTAATAAATCACTCGAATTTAAGACAGATAGCTTAGAAAGTTGTTAGATCGACTAGACATTTTTTATTAATTTTTAACGATATATTTTCCCATAAAATAAAATGTTTAATTTAATGCACCATACAAAATTATTTTCAATTACTCTCGTTAATAGAAATTCTTCAACGCTAAAGAATTTTGTACGAAACAGATATTGACGTCAATCAGTATCAAAAACAAACATTTTAAGATAAAAGATAGGTTAACAGTAGGGCATCTCTGATACTGTGTGAGTGGATTCCGGAACTCGACGGAACTGCAATCCGTTTTATTTTCACTGCTGCGAACTTAATGTCTTTCACATTTACACCATCCACCGCAACGGCGCGTCGTCGGATAACGAAAACTCAACAGCCTACGAATGGTCTTGGGATGGTCTGCTCAATGAGTGAGCCTAAACATAGACCCTCGGCACTTTTATACGAGGCTGGACTATTGTAGACAGAATGCTGACATTTTATAATGGAGATTTGTCGAGATGGTCTACCGGACTCGTTTTCCCGTTTATACGCACATCCTGTAGAGATTATATATTTGAAGTGTTATTACACGTTACAACTATATTAATTTTCTCATATGTTTAATCACGGTATTTAACAGCACTAGAAGAGATGTAGTTTTGGATCTTAACTGCGTGTCAGATTTCCTAATATTTTCTTTTACGAAGTCAATTTTAACAAGATAAGATTTTTATATTATATAATTATCAGTTATCATTTTTAAGTAACATTTTTATTGAAGCACAATGAAATAAAATTAGTGATTTAAAATAATTACTAATTTGAAAACTAAATAAAGATAATAAATTATTTCTCATCTAATTTTTTTTTTAAAGTTATATTTCTTCATTATAAATTAAAATCAATTAATATTAAATCGTTTTTAAAATATTTTTGATTTTTCGAAAATCTCTAAAATTTATATTTAACAAAATTCAAAATATTTGCAATCATAAGTAGATATAGTAATATTTTAATCCATTGCTTTCTTGTGTTGATCTAAAAATGAAGATTCTCATACGTGATTTCTTATTCAAAAATATACTTTATAAACAGTTTACAATTTCACTTGAATTAACGAAGAACATATCTTTGTTTGTTTCTCGTGAATAATAATATAACATGTTTGAGTTTACAAACACAAGCAATATCTTGTTTACGTTGTTTTAGGTAGAGGTGGCGAAATATTAATTTAAGAAAATGTGAAATTATATCAGAAATTCACTTAAGATATTCACTTAGGAGTATAACATTTTTTTGATATGCTTTGAGTTGATGAAATAAAATTATATATATTTCTATAAAATGAATTGTGTTCGAAATGTAAATAATTTTAAAAATCATAAAAATAGTAAATATGCCATAATTTTAATAAATATTTAAATAAATAAAACACAAATAATTAATTATCTCTGACGTGTAAAATGGACATTGATATGTGTTTTAAAATAAAATATTTCGAGTAATTATAATTGAGTTATAAAATATTTATTAATTCATTTTTTTATTGAAATAAGCATGCATTTAATATAAATTAATAACCAGGTGATTTTAATTTTTGGAGAAATTTTATAAATTAATAAGCATATATGTATAAATAAGAGATTTGAATAACAGTAAAAGAAATTAAAATATAAAACAAAAAATATATAATCTAAGTCAAAAAAATATATCTAATCTGATCTGAACTATCGACTTGTTTTTTAATATTTTTGGTAATAAAAAAAATTCATTTTAACACGAATCAAACATTATTTATTTTGAAACTGAGGTAAAGTCATTTTATATAAATGAATTATTATCCCCGAGATCAATCAATGTTCTGATGATGATGACATTGTAATTGAAATGCACATTAATTTCTTATTGATGTAGACAATAAAATTATTGAACACTTTTTAGTATCTTATAGAGTTAAGGGGATGATAATATTTGTACTGTAAAAATCGAATTAATCACTTTAATATCAGAAGACTTCACAATTATCTCGTATTATTCATTTTATTTTTTGATGAATATTTAAATGGACATTATATTTAATTCTAATTGTCAGAGTATTGTATTTTAAAATTTAGATATTAATAAAACGAATACAATAATAATCTAATGGTTATAATTGCATAATATTAATTTTTATTAAAGCCATTTTTGAGAAAGAAAGTTTTAATTACGATAAATGATTCAGTTTTATTTTTTTTAAAATTTCGAATAAAAATAACAGAGATGTTATTTCGTAAAAACAGGAAAAAATAATAAAAATATTTATTAATTTCTTTAATATTTATATATATATATATATATATATATATATGCGTGTGCGTATGTGTGTGTAAATCGATAGAAACACGTCTAGTCATAAAATTGTATCCACTTTGAAAATTGAAATTTTTGTCTAGACAATAAGAATTGAAAGTTATATTTTTCAGTCACGTCATTTTTATTTTAAAGTTTCAATTTAAGGTTAAATTACCAGTCTTCTGTGTGAAAAATTTCATGTTATTGGAAAAATAATAAGACCACATGGAAAATAAATATTGATATTTTATAGTTGTAGGGAACATTCAAAGAATAATATACACAATTATGTATACAACTTCTTCGGGCAGCACGTGTGTATCATGAAAATAACTTACGGGCTGTTACTTCTGTTCTCGCAACTCATGCAACGGTATGTGTAACGCGTCAAAGAATAATATGATTTATAAAACTCGATAAGTTTATTCTGAAAGCAAAAGTTAAATAAAGTCAAACAAGAAATAAATTTTTTGTAACCTTGTGATTTTATTTTAGGACGAGACGAAACCACTAATATTTTACACTTTGTCTTATTGACATGAAAAACGAGACGAGTTTTTTTACTACTACATAAAAAAGTATATGTACTAGTTTGTGATACGATTCTTACAAAAATATAATTTTTAATTTATAACTGTGTTTTTATTTCATGTTTTAAAAATATTATTAAAACGTTTATACTGAAAAATGTCTTGAATTTATTTTTGGAATGCATTATTTTATAACTGGAAGACTGTAAATTCAATCTTTGATCACTTTTTGTGTCTGTTTTTTTATTTAGTTTTTTATCAGTGTATTTACTGAAACATTTCTATCGATACTATTTTTATTAAAATTTATTTATTAAGTTACTCTTTCATTTTCCCAAAAATTTTTATACAAATAAAAAAAATATAATATACCATATTTATTTAATGATAAACTAATATAAATTCTTATAGTTTAAAAATTATGTCAATTGATTTATTATTGTTTCAATTTCGAAAAAAAATATTGGATATAAATGAAAAGTCAGTAATTTTTTTTCGTACGATAATAAATTGATGATTATATTACATTAAATTGTGTAAGAAATATCAAAATAAATCCCTACCTTCATATATATATATATATATATATATATATATATATATATATATATATATATATATATACACATATATGATGTTTAAATAAGTCATAAAATGTTAATTTATTAATAATGTTTATTCAAATAAAATTCAATTGTGATATTTTCACATTTAAAACGAAAAAAAATTAAAACGAATATATTTATTTTAATATTTAAAAGTACATGTTAATTAAAAATGAATAATAAATTAAAAAATATTTATTTTATGATTTTTCATTCATGATAAATGGAAAATAATTATATACATTGCATGACTTGTTAATTATAAATACAAATCAATTCATAATTACCTATTATAATATTGTTATTAATTATGTATGAAGTACGTAATATTCTGTATATGATTATAAATATATATATATATATATATATATATATATATATATATGTATATATATGGTAAGAAAAATGGATTAAAATTTAAAAGTTATATGAAAGGAAAATGAATTTCTTAAAAGATAAAAAATATAATTGTAAAATTTTATCTTTTATATCTAAAATAATTTTCTCTTTCAATTTAATTAAATAAGATTTAATAATTCAAAATTAATAATGAGATTTATTAATTATCAATTGATTATTGAATAAAATTCACATCTTTGAAAAATAAATAATATTTATATACGAAGGTCGTTTGATAAGTATGGTAAAAAAGTAAGAAAAATTAAATTAAAAAAATTAATTAAATTTATTTATTAATTAAATTAAACAATAAATAAATTTACTATATTTATCAAACGAGCTTTGTAATTTAGCTGTAAATAAATATGTAAAAAATATATCAAATTTGTATACAATTTTTAGAACAAAATTTTTGATAAGTTCATGAAAATTAAATTAAAATTTAATTTAATAAAATTTGCATACATCTTTACATATATAAGTATTTTAAATGAGGCTGAAGGGTTAAGACATGCATTTACTTACTTACTGTCATTTATAATTTTTCACTATTTTTTAGTTTTATTTAAATCACTCTATACACACACAATTTTATATATATATATATATATATATATATATATATATATATATATATATATATATATAATGATAACACGATTTATAATTCCAATAAATTCATAGAATATAACTCACAGATACTACAAGTAATATTAAATGAAAGGTTCTTGCTATTGACCTTAACATAACATAAAGTTTGTACAGAAATTTATGCGATTTCACGAACAAACTTCAGTAAAATGATGACATCAATTAAAAGCTAAAACAGCAATCGCAATCACTATTCAACAATAAAATTATTCACACCAAAATTGTTTGTGACTAGACACATAAAATTTTGTAATTTAAAAATTAAATTTTATTTTCAAGTAAATGAAAAGTTTGTAAAGAAAATAATATTATCTGAATAAAATCGAACTAAAGGAAAATTTTTTGGAACTTTATAATAAAATTTAATCATTGAAGTTTTGTATAATAAACTATTATTTTTAATAGGAAAATAAACTTTTTCATAATTTTTATTTAGACTGATATTTAAATTTTATTTTACCAAAAAAAAAAATATTATAAAATCATATCTCTCTTTTTTTAGTTTTAAATAATTATTTTTTTCATTTAATATCAAAGTGTTAATTTTCAAAAATAAAAAAATTGATATTAAATAATAATTTGAATTAAAAATAAAATTGTTTATTCTTTATTTTTTATTTAGTAATAGAATTATTGTCATGAATAAAGTTTAACATAATTTGAAAAATATAAAAAATATGTAAAATTCAAATATTAATTGATTTTTTAAGGAACAAAAATTGAAATTCTAAAAAAACAATTCATAATAATTAAATTGTATTCTATGCAATATTTTTTTTTTTGAAAAAAAAATTAAATTAAGAATTGTTAGATCAATATTTGTACATGTAAAAGAATACATGTCTTTTATGTGAACAAAAAATTTCGTACTTTTAAAGTAAGACTTGCAAAACTCAATTTCATTACGAGTTACAAACTTTTGATAATTATTTAACTTTGATTTAAATTATATTTTTCGTTTAAATTATAATACAATTTTAATTTACGTATTTCAATTTAATCAAATTTAGAATAATTATTCAAGATTATTTAAGAAATTAACATTTTTAATTTTTTTATCAATCAGTTATCTTACAAGTATAAATTAAAACTACATATTTTTTTATAAAATTAGTGTTTTATATACAGGTCATTTTTGGAATTTATTTTTGTTTTAAAATATATGTATAGGGTGGCCTAAATTAGAGATAGTAAGTGATTGTAAGCAGGTAAATATACATCTAAACTTTTCAGTCTAATTTAGGCCAATCATGGCCATAATTAGTATAATTTTTATTTTTTTTTAAATTTGCTTGTGATGTTATTAAGCAGAAAAAGTCATCTTGGCATATATGAATTACATAAATTTAAAATATCTGAAAAATAATTTATTTTTTATAGGAAAATTTGTAAAAAAATTATAATTTGAAATTTAATACATGTATTTTAAATGAGGTTAGGTACTTTTTTAAATCTCTTATTATTTAAAATTGATTAGAATTTCAAATATATGTACAAAATTTTTATATGTTTATTTTTTTTTGCTATATAAATAGTCATGTTTAAAGAATGACAGGTATTGGTTTTTGAATAGCAGTCTTAGGTGGAAAAACTTCGGTATTTATTTCAATATATATATATATATATATATATATATATATATATATATATATATATAATCGAAATATTGAAATAAATACCAAAGTTTTTTCACCTAAGTCTGCTATACGAAAACCAATATCGATTGGGTTATGATATCAAGTTTTCTGTCACTTTTTTCCGTTCCTGCATCGTTATTGTACCATTCACTGATCAATACTGTTAATGGAGCAGCCAGTTCTAACATTGCACATGGACATATTCGATGTGTTATCGTACGCACGAGCTTCGCTAAACTTATAACGAGAATTTCATAAGAAAATATCAAGACTATCGAGGTAAACTTTCGTCCAATCAAGACGATATTTTTATAGATGCCGTGAATATGGGAATGAAATCGTTTCATCGTTTTTACTTATATTGGTTAAATCATCAATAAGATGAAATGATACTCGATGTTATTTTATATCAAAATAATTATTAGAATTATGTTTTTTTCCATTAATAAACTGTTCGTACAAATTACGAATAATATTGTAGGTTTTTGATTAAAAATTATCAATAATTAGAATATAGTATTTTATTTGTTACATAAAATTCATTTATTTGATATAACTGATTTTTTTTATAACGATTTTCTATTGTGACTCACTTTCATTACACAAAAAACATTACTAATTATAATACTATAAAATGTAATAAAAATTTTAAATGAACATTTATTGTTCATTTTTTTCTGTTGCAAGTTTATTCTTAGAGATATTTTTTACAAAATCTGATTAAATAATTAGGGAATAATTAATTATTATTATTTTGTTAAACTAGGTACTTGTATGAAATATTAAATTGGTCTTAATTTAAATAAATGTTGATTGTGGAAAAATTGAATAAAGCACAGTAGTTTAATATAAGTAATAGATATTTTAGAAGTGACAACTCGTTTTTTCGTACTTACAAAATTGATATTAAAATGTAAATTTTAAAACTGGTTTGGTAAAAATTATTTTACTAAGTTTCACTTTTTATAAATATTAATATTTTATAAAATCTTTGTAAACATAACTAGGAATATTAAATTAAAATAAATTTAACTAAATACAACAAAGAAAAATTGAAATAAATTTTTTATTGATTTAATTAAAAATTTTTTTCCAATCATGATTATTAAATTTTTGTTGTCAATTTCAAAAATTCTAATTTTGGACTATTAAATATTTTTCTAAAGATAATTAATTATTTTTGGATATCTATTTGCTTAAATAATTCTTCTTTGAGTAAACTGAATAATTTTGTTATTAATATTTTTGAATTTTAAAATAAATATTTTTTTGGAATTATTTATTTTTTTAACTGTTTAAACGTAAAAATAAATATATGATTTGGTAATAGAAAAAAAGTTATTTTAAAAAAACAATAATGCACGGTTTAAATTAAGAACTAAATGAGATTAAATAGTTATATTGAAGTATAAAACCATATTATGAATTGTAAATAAGTCATAGCATAAATTTTAAATTCCTTTGTGTTATATTGTATGGCTTGTAGCATTGATTGATAAAGAAACGAATTCTTAAAAGAAATATTTTCTGAGAAATGTTTTATTCCACGTTTTTATTTATAAAATATAAAAACATGTTTTTTTATTTTTACAGATAAACGTTAGCGAATATCCTATTTATATAAAATTCTGTTAAATTTCAGTTCAATAATACATCATTCACACTTAGTTCGGAAGATAAAGATGCATTCTGAATTTAGAGCCAATGCGTAACATCGGCCTCAACTGAATATTTTATCTGATTTCGCGAAAACCATCTCATAAAACGATTACTTTATTTATAGGCGAGTATAAGGATTTACGAAAATCCAGCGTCGAGTGCATGATGCAATATTCAGTAAAAGAAACCAGTCATTCGGTCCATCAACAAGACTCGAACTGCTATATAAGCTGCTTAGTCGGCGCACAAGTGAGACACGTTCAGTTTTCACGTCTCATGTTGTTCTGATACGCAGTCAAACGTGGTGTTTTGTTGAGCTTTTCGTTTCAATTTATAGTTTGTTTGATTTTATTTTGTGGGAAAGTCTCAGCGACCACACAAAGCGTCCATGAAAGCTCGCAACTTTTTATAATATACGCAATACATTTGAACTTATCGAAACACATTGAAAGTGTATTCAGCGGAATGAACTTAAAAAGAAATAAAAGATTATATAATATAAGTTTCTGTTTTCACTCATTCCTTTCTTTAAATTTAAAAGTTTTTAAGTATTTGCCACTCGCGGAAAAAACTTCTCGAAAATCGTCTTTCGGAGAAAATAAGAAACCCCGATGGGGTTCATTTAAATTGATATAAAACCATAAGACGAATCGCTTAATGTAAAAGAAACAGAATAATTTTCAAGTTCTTCATTCTGTTTTAATGGACGAACTCTGATATTTATATTTTATTGCGCAACAGGTTCAGATACTTTATCATTTTTCTTCGTTTTCCGCAACGTTTAACTGTATTCAGCTTTTAAAGAACGTAATTCGGGCAAATTTTATATCTGGATATCAACATTCATTTGTCATTTCGACAACTCGCGTTTATTGTGCTTTCTTGTTAGTTTTTTTATATCCGGTTTATTTATTCTTTTGATAGTGGAAAAGATAGTATATAAAAACATATTACAGAGATTTACTAGCTTTCTTAAATTGAAAAAGAGACGTATATAACTAATAAAGTAAGTAATTTTTTATGTTTATATACACTGTTGAACTATAAATCGTATATTGTTCAAAATGGTATCATTTTTTTTTATTAAAAGGTAAAATATATAGCTACAAGAATAAATAGCTATTTTGTAATCATTCTAAAAGTAAATGAATAAAAATAACATTTCCATTAATAGAAAAAATTGATTCAAAATCAATTATTAATAAACTTAAATATTTAGAAGTAATAATAATTTTATAGTATATATTCCTTACTATATTATGAAATTTATTGGTTAACTATAGGAATTTAAAGATTTCTTTTTAAAAAAAATTAACTTTATTTATAGGTTCAAAACTACATATTTTTAAAAAAACTTTTAATATCGATATATGATGAAGCAACTACCTAAAAAATATTAAATTCAGAATTTTTTTTCAAACTTATTTTGACATTTCAACTCATTATAATTTAAAAATTATCATGAAACATTTTACACTTTAACAACGCTTAGAAATTGTAAAAACTTTAATAAAATTATTGAAACAGAAGTTTAATGAGTCCATTATTTCACGAAATATACCCATCATTTGGCCATCAAGATCATGTAACCGAACTCCATTGGATTATTTTCTGTATGGTTATGTGGAATCATTGGTTCATGATGATAAACCACAAACAATAGAAGTATTAAAAATAAACATTAAACGTTAATTCAATAAATTGGACCACAATTTTGTGAAAGAGTGACTAAAAATTATTTACTAAAAATATTTCTTTTCTTTTCTTTGTTAAAAAAGCCAATATGAAAAAAAAATCGATGAAAGCAATCTAAATATGATCGAAAGTTGAATTTTGAACATTAGAAGTGAATCTGAAAGTAGATTTCAAAGTTTTAAGTAGCACGGTAAAATATTTACATTTATAATAAAGCCCGACGAAATAGACAAAAATAGTTTAGATTTGCAGTATTTTAAATATCTTGAAATTGAGAATTTAAGTTTAGAAGTGATTGATTTTAAAAGTCCAACGTTGTGGACGTATAAATTCAAGACATTGCCGAAAGATTTATAAAAAACGGAAGATAATCATCTTCTTATGATATCAACGTGTTGGGCAACACTTCCTACGAAATTTTCATCTTTGAAAAAAAATAGTTTTGCCATTTTGTCCGCGTTCGGTTCTACTTATAAATGCGAGTAAATATTTTCACACATGAAATTTATTTTAAGTAAGAACAAGAGCAGCTTAAATACCGAAAATTCAGACGCTTGTAATTGTCTCAAGGTGACTAATTATAAGTCAGATTTGATTAAATTGACATCACAAATTCAGCATCAGGGGAGCTATTGAAAACGAAGAGAACGTTTATAAATAAAGTTCATAAATTAATGAACTAAAAGTTGATAATTATATTTGTTTTTATAGTAATTACAATTATAATTTTGAATTTTTATGTTTTAAAAGCATCTTGTAATTATTTTCCCAATAAAATGTATCTTATTATTCACTAAAAGACTGTTTTAAAATGAAAATACCACTGACCCGAAACGTCTTAATAATCACATTTTCGTTGATTTTTACCCGCAGACAAAAAAGATTGCCGTCCCCTGCTATAGAATATGCTTGAAAATAAATAATTAATTAAATACTTTTTGTTTTACTTCTATTTAAACTTCTGAAGCACTTATTGTAAACCCCTACAGTATGAATAAGGCATGCGACACACTTTAGCTGATGTAAAAGTAATCTGACTAAAGGAGTTGACCTTAAATAAAAAAATTAAACAACTTGACAGGTAAGGATAGTGAATATGACTAAGTGCCAGTGAATAGTAACATTCAATAAAACTTTTATCCATCATTAAGTTGATATTATATATATATACATATATATATATATATATATATATATATATAATAAATGAATCATTTATTTTTCGACGAATTTCGAAATAATCAATAAAATAGACAGAAAAATTTAATTTAATACCTAGTTGAATAAAAGTGATCTTACTTTTTTAAAATAACTAGTGACAGTTATAAAATATAAACATTTAAATATGTTATTTTTAATATTTCACTATTCAACAGTTTTTTGCGACGAATAGAAAAAATTCTATTCCATTTCATACTTACATTCCACTGAATGACATCACTGAAATGCCGACGAGACATACGTATAAAGAAACCGGGCGTGGTTATATTCATATGCGACAAGGAATTTTCTCTAATGCACCACTCACAATACACATATGCTGGCACATATAGACGCACACCTTTCACTGAATGTATTTCGAATTTATTTGCTTTCATGTGCAGATTATGTGAAATTGTCTGAAATAAATTGATACTAGAGACGTAACGGTCTTATCGTATATATATATATATATATATATATATATATATATATATATATATATATATATATATGCATATAGGAATAAATGTTTTCATAAAAAGTTATGTTGATAATTGTATTGTGTTTTTATTCATTTTTTTCTAAAATGTAAGGTTATTATAATAACGTATTTATATCTTTTTTATTCATCAATGAAAAGTAGATATACAAAATCATCAGCAATGTTTTAATATAATCATTCAATATTTGACTTAGCTTGAGCTATTTTAGAATTTAAAAAAATATTACGAAGTGAAATAGGAAAATATTTCATATTATTATTTTATAATATCAAATGATTATTATCGAGGTTTATATATTTTATATAGAATTAAATATTGTATATTATCGATAATTTTTTTTTGATATAGTCAAATATATAGGAGCTAAAATCAAAAATAGCCATTGCATATTAATAATCATACTAATGATATTTCTATAAACAGGAAAATAAAAGATAGGATATTGTCAATTTGTAAAAAATCACAAATTATGAAGTCGGGTATTCTTCTATGATTGAAAAAAAGTTTTTAGTTAATGTATCTTTATGGCAGTAAAATAATGGTCTTGAGTGTTCGAATAATTCAATAATTAATAGAATAAATCACAAACAACAGAAACATTAAAAATATACATTGAACGTGTAATTCATGAAATTTGACCACAATTACGTGAAAGAGTGATTAAAAATTGTTTTTTTTTCAGTTTTGATGTTCTTTGACCTTATGTGTAGATGCATCTCCTTTTCCTGTCGTACCTAGGGGCGTGAGACATACCCCCGATGCTCGACATATGTCTTCAAATCTAATGTTGCCTTCATGTAACGTTGTTCAGTCATCAGTATCTAATCTGGGAAAAATTTCAAAAAAACCCAGTTGTCTATTCTAAAAAACGCCGTTCTAAAACGACGCGGAAGAACTAAAAATTGGATTAAACGAACGTACTATGTCAAGTGAAGTTGTGATGGTCATATGAGTGAAATTATGTTCCATCATCAATGCCATAGAATCCAGGGGTCGGCAACCTTTTTTGTCTGCGGGTGAAAATCAGCGAAAATGTGATTATTAAGAAGACGTTTTGGGTCAGTGGTATTTTCATTTTAAAACAGTCTTTTAGTGAATAATAAGATATATTTTATTGGGAAAATAATTACAAGATGCTTTTAAAGCATAAAAATTCTAAATTATAATTGTAATTACTATAAAAACAAATGTAATTGTCAAATTTTAGTTCATTAATTTATGAACTTTATTTATAAACGTTCTCTTCGTTTTCAATGACACCCCTGATGCTGAATTTGTGATGTCAATTTAGTCAAGTCTGACTTATAATTAGTCACCTTGAGACAAATACAAGCGTCTGAATTTTCGGTATTTAAGCTGCTCTTGTTCTTACTTAAAATAAATTTCATGTGTGAAAATATTTACTCGCATTTATAAGTAGAACCGAACGCGGACAAAATGGCAAAACTAATTTTTTTCAAAGATGAAAATTTCATAGGAAGTGATGTCCAACACGTTGATATCATAAGAAGATGAATTATCTTCCGTTTTTTATAAATCTTTCGGCAATGTCTTGAATTTATACGTCCACAACGTTGGACTTTTAAAATAAATCACTTCTAAACTTAAATTCTCAATTTCAAGATATTTAAAATACTGCAAATCTAAACTATTTTTGTCTATTTCGTCGGGCTTTATTATAAATGTAAATATTTTATCGTGTTACTTAAAACTTTGAAATCTACTTTCAAATTCACTTCTAATGTTCAAAATTCAACTTTCGATCATATTTAGATTGCTTTCATCGATATTTTTTTCATATTGGCTTTTTTTAACAAAGGAAAGAAAATAAATATTTTAGTTTTTATGTCAGTTTCAAATAATATTAATTTTGAAGAATTTGTTTGATAATTTATTTCTATATATTATAGTTTATTTGCGGAACTCAAGTGGGTCACTTGAAATTATCAAATGGGTCACTTGGTGACCCGCGGGTCATAGGTTGCCGACCGCTGCCATAGAATATAATTTAAAATAAAAAAAACTAATTAATTAAATACTTTTTGTTTTATTTTCATTTAAACTTCTGAAGCGCTTATTGTAAAATACTACATATTTTATTTAACATTTTTAGAATGATTAATTGATACGCGAGGGAGTTTAATTTGTTGATAAATCTAAAACTATCTGATTTGTGAAAATCCTTATAAATCATATAATATGGGTTACAAATTTCATGTATAGCAACCAATGTTATATGACACAACCACCCCCGTAGGTACCGGAAATACTAAAATGCCTACCCCAAGGTAATGACTCTTGCATCGCACATTTCTTGTACGTCTCACGGGTCGATAATGTTTCACAAAGTGGTAGAACAGTTTTTGGAATCCCCAGTAGGATTGCTTTACGAAGTTTGACTAGTAAAGCTCCAGACTGCCTATAGAAGTAGCCTGTTATTGGCCAGGCAGTAACCAACAATGATATATGTTATAGTTAGTTGGTACATCTAACCAGTTAAGAGAGAATAATTTTATCATTATCAAAATACCCATAAATAAATTATGACAGAAAAATTTTTGATATACAAAATTGTAGAGGGCATCTAAATGTGACGCCTAAAATTGTGTTTCATTAAAAAGAAACATGTGTATATATAGGGTGGTGTATAGGGAAACACGTATATAGTTTCTCTTGTTTCTTTTCAATAAAACACAAATCTAGATGTCACATTTAGATGACCCTTTATATATATATATATATATATATATATATATATATATATATATATAAATGTAATTATCATCACTATTTTCTCTCCATCTACTGTTGGATGATTTAACGTGATGACCAATCGTTAACACCCCTATACTATAGAAATCAACTGTTAGATTTACCGACTTGGAAAAAAACATTTTTGACAAAAAAAACGCAAAAACTTCAAAGGGAGATGCCGTCAAATTTTGAGAAAAATTTCAACAATTTTTTTTCTGATTTTTGTTATAGTTGCATTGTTTATGGTCTGTAGATAAGTGTATAAGCATTAGAAATGAGCGCTGATGCCTACGAAGCTCGCAAACGTGCTTTGAAATTTGGATTTTCAACTGCCCGAGAAATAGTGAAAAAACATAAAAATTTCAAAGGAGGGCGCCGTCAAATTTTGAGAAAAATTTTAAAAAATGTTTGTGTCTTTTTTTCAGAATCACATTGTTTATGGTTCATAGATACGTGTATAAGCATTAGAAATGGACTTCGACGCCTATTAGACTCGTAAATGCGCTTTAAAAGATAGGATTTTTGACCGCCTGGAAAAAGTCAAAAAACATTAAAAGTTTAAAACGGTGTTGCGTCGCCATTGTGCGATTTAGAGCGAAACTGACGACCAATCTCTAGGTGATTTAATCTTATAATTTCCATTATATATATATATATATATATATATATATATATATTTAAAAACTATAAAAAATTATAAATAAAACTATAAAAACAAAAAAAGTCAAAATTAGCTAAAGTAAAAATAAACCACATTGAAAAAATATCCACGCAGACTCAAGATAAAAAATATAATCGTTACAAAATCAAAGATTGTATAAAAAAATATTTAAATTTAAATGTTGAAATTGATATATACTTAATAATATATGAATGTTATTTATTCACTTAAGAGTAATATTTAAAAGACTTAAAATAAACAGTACATGCTATCAAGTAAAACACGAAACATTTTTTAACAGGTTTCATTGCAATATTTCTTCTGAGTTTGTTTCTTTTAAATAAGTTTCACTCGACTAAATAATAAATTTACATTCACAAGTTTTGGTTAAGTTTCTTCCGTATGAGTAAGAGTCACACAGTGTATTCATGAAAAGAACTAAACAATAGGATCTGGAAAACATATTATTAATAAGATAAGATGCCGTAGTGTTCAGTTCAGTCATTCTACAGTACTTTCTTGTTATCTCTTTTTGTTGCATCTCGACTGAACATTTATCACGGCATGTTTTCGATGTCAAACTTGCACGTCTGTCTTCGCCGAATAACAAAGTGTTCATAAAATATGTGTAGCTATTATGAGATTGTGCGTGAATGTCGCACATTCAATTCAAATAATAAATGTGTGAAGAAGAAATGGCGAGAATATGTTTTCGCCACCGCGTTCTGTGTTTAAAAAAGAAACACACATCTTTGTTGAAATAAGTGTGAACAATTTTATCTATTGTACTTCTTTGTGTATGTATACATTTATATAAAGATATAAATACATGTTTGTTATATATATATATATATATATATATATATATATATATATATATATATAAAATTTATGTTATGTGTTTTGTCGTGTATTGCATTAATATGACAAAGGATGACACATTGTTCTGTTTCTGTTCCTGAAATATAATTTTTCAATTTTCGTATTGAATTTTTTAGAAAGAAAAAAAGATACTTGGAAATAAATTTTATGATTTTTTTAGTATAAAAACGAGCATAGTTCCATTTTATATATTTGAACACAATGGTAACTGTCATATATAACTTTTGTCAAAGTAATATAATTACATAAATGTGAAATTGCTTATACGTAAGGGTCCATCTTTCTTTTTCATATACAAAGTATTACTTTCATATTATATTTTATGAAGACTGGAACAGACAAAATTTATAGAAATTTTAAAATGATATGCATATATATATATATATTGTATATAAAGATATTTTTTCAGGTTAGATAGAACTTTTAATAAACAACCTATTCTGTCAAAGTCCTATCACGTTTAAAAAACAACCTATATTAAAAATATAAAAAATGTTCAAATTAATTTTCATACAACGTAAATTTGTAAAAGATATTTTTATTGGTCCAAAAACTATTTTGAAAAATATTCACAAAAAATTCACGTTTGAAAAACTCATTATATATTATTTGGATTAATTATTTTCCAATAAATAAATTTGATAAAATTTAGTCTACGGGTTTAAAACATTAAAAATGTAAACGAGATAATTATACTAGAATTTTCAAAAAATATACACACCGTTGCACACACATATTATACACACACACACACACACACACACAAACATATATATATATATATATATATATATATATATATATATATATATAAATTTTAAACGAGACTTGTGATTACAAAAAAAGATAAATTCAATTAAAAATACGTGATTATATTATTATAGTCCTTCAAAAATAAATTGATTTTCAAGAAAAATAATTATTTTATATGTAGATACTACAATATTTAATTACATATGCACCATTTTGATTTATAATTTTTGATCATATTTCAATTACTCAAGATGTTATTTCTTTATGTTTTCTAAAGAATTAAAGTTCATGCGATTACGAAAATGCTATAAATATTGAAATAAGTAACAATTGGAAGATGCTATTTTAAATAAATGCAGATAAAAGAAAAAATCTAATAAATGTTTCAAATTTTTTTGTGTAGGAATTGAAGAATAAGGTTTAGAAATATCCTGATAGAAGACAATGCCCTTTTTGTTTGTTAATTCTGGATTATTTTTTTATATCGTTTTCTTTAATCTATTCACTTGAAAAGAATATATACCAAATTTATAGTAATGTTATAAAAACTGATAATTTAAAATTTCTTTACAATTCCATCAAGTATAGAAATGATTTTCTAAAAATGAAAATAGTTCATTTATATTTTCTTTATTGATATAAATACTGACTAAAAACGATTTTCTATATAGTGTTGAATGTAAATTGGTTAAATACATATCACAATGATATTTTCTAAAAAAGAAATGAGAAGATAAAACAAAAATTTAAATTATAATTTGAAAGAAGATGTTGTTATTCTTCTCTCTCTCTCTCTCTATATATATATCTCTATATATATATATATATATATATATATATATATATATATATATATATATTATAAATGTAAATGTTTTTTGATCTTTGGTTTAAAAATGCTAATATCCATGCTGATAAATCTTGTTTCCATTTTCTACGCACCATTGTTTCTATATTCCATACATCAAACCGTTTCTCATTTCAACGACGACGACTGTTCTGGATTTACAATTAATTCCGCCTGGTCTAATAAGATCACACTAATTTAACTTACGGTCAACAATTTCACGCTACAGATACGAAATAAATCATTTAACCAAACAAACAGAGCGGCCGACGGGGATCCGAAGAGGGCGGTTGTACGTAACGAATGGCGAACGCGACCCGATCTGCACTGAATTTAATCCGCGAACTTGCTAGCTGTGTGCGTTTGCACAGAAACGGTGTTGACAACAGTTACTTTGCGGCCGTACAGAACATCGTGGTTTACGATGCTTGTTTAGGTAAAAGCACCTGCTCAGAAACAAGCTCCCCAGGGACCGTTGTGGCGGGCCATGAACCCGCGACGATCATCACACATGTGTACCGTGCCAGGTGTGCGCATACATCATCATCCTAGTACGTCGGGCCAAACAGACCATCCCTTCACTCCTCGTGGCTTGATCCTCATACCTCTGATGCCGTTTCTTCTGTTCATACAACACACCTACTTTTTTTTTCTTTTCTTTATATATTTTTTACACCATATAAGTCGAATCGATATATCATGAATATATACTTAAATTTTTATTTATGCTCGTTCCAAAACTCAAACGGATATTACGACACATATAACAGCAACAACTTTTTTTCTTTGTACTGAATCTATGTTTTCGGTCGTTTATATTTCCCAAACTTTTCGACATATTACCAATAACCTTTATATATATATATATATATATATATATATATATATATATATATATATATATATATATTCATGTGCGTCGATACTAAAATTATATGTACCAACAATTTTTATACCCTATTCTACTTTCAAAGCTTCTACAAACACAAAACGTTATAAATTTTCAAAATGTTTATACAACACAAAATGATATTATCAATCAACTATTATATTTTAATACTTAATTTATTTTTTTAAAAATAATATACACATTTAAGATTATAAGTTCAGTACTAAAAGTTCTAATTTTTGAATAATATTTGATTATATTTTACTACTTTTTTTAACTATTAAAAGATTTACGCGAGGAAAGCGATATTTTGAAAATAATAGAATGAAAAGTAAAACTTGAAAATCTCTATAAAACAATTCTAATTCTGTAAATGAACTTTATTGTACTTTTTTATTTAAAAATTGTCAAATTATTTATTGATTCTAATTAAATATATTATTAAATAATATTACTATATTAAATATTTGTTTTAATACATTAATAAATATTGATGTTTATATCCTTAGAAACAATTAGATTCTTCGTAATTTAAACATATATTTATAATAAAACTCTATACACAAACATCAACTGTGAATAAGCGAAAAAGTACTGTTTTCTTTCGTATAAATATTAAATGATAATTGGCACTCGGGGCATTACGTTCTGTTTGTTTTCCGTCGCAATGGCAGCATCAAAAAATAAATTCTACAATTGTCGCATGGTTTTCTTTATAAAAACCTTTCGAAATATAAACAAGGAGCTTATGAAGTCAATTTAAATGTACACTAATCACTTCATGTCCTTAATAAATATTTCCTCAATGGTCGTTTAGACACAAAGCATTCATTTTTGTCGTATATGCTTTGATCTTTCTTAATGATGGCTTATTAGAAAATTTGTGTAATTTTGTATATGTGTTTTATTTTATATAATCATTTAAGAAGATAATTGTACTCACGAATATACTTGTCATTAAAATTAATTACTAAATTATGTACGGAAATTTTCTGTTTTTTTCAAAAAAGACTGAATTCAATTAAAATTACTGATCTGTAAGAAATACCACAAAATATCAAAAGTGATTTTACAATCTTATTATTTTAAATTTAATTAAAAAGCGTCAAGAAATGTTGGAAAATTATGGCTGCTATATAAATCGATATAATCAATTATTTTTTTAATAATTTTGAAAAAATAATTATTGTGATAACGAGGGCCAGTGAAATATAAACCGAATATTTTTTGTATTTTTTATTAAATTAAGATTTTGTATAACCTACACATAAATATTTTTTTTATAGTTTTCGCTAAAACTTAAACAAATTTTCCACATGGACAGTTTTTTGATTTCTGTATTATAGAAAGTCGTGGGGTGTGTCAGAGGTTAATTGCACACAAAGTACTGGACGACTTGTGGACTATGGAATATACTGATTCAACAATCTTTGAGAAATTTCAACTCAAATAATCTTCTAATCTGTATTCAACAATCGTGGAATGAACTATATCGAAATTTTTGAAAACTTTAATTCATTCCGAATGATGGACTACACACTGCCAGAGCTTATCTCAATTTCTTTACAAATTTCGTTCACTGTTAACAGCTGGTCACCTTCAATAACTACTCCAATATTATCTGATGTGATGTCTTGGAACGACACGAATGCATCAAATTTTACACGTCATAACGTCCACTAGTGAACGCCTTATGTAATGTAAATATTTGCTTCTTCGATAAAGTTTCATTCCGGAACTGGTCACAAAATCTCAGTCGATTTCATGTTTTCGTTTGTTAAAAACTTAATTATAATGTGTTTTGCAATAACACTAAGTACTATTTGCTCGCTAATCGTGCTAACCTATAAAGAAAAGAATACGAGGATCATCAAGGAGGGAGTTTAGATACTCCTACTAATATCCCTATTTGATTTCAGCCGTAAAAGTTTGCTTCTTCAGCAGTAAGAAAAAAATTCAGTTTATATTTTAATGAGCCTCGTATCTGTATTATTTTATATTATTTATTAATTTCATGTATACATATGTAAAAAGTTTATATTTTATTTTCTTATAGCAGCTAATTTAATGTTCATCTAATCAAACAATTCAAATATGTTTCAGAAAATAGTGAAAATCTAGAAATATATAACGGTAAAATAAAAGAAAATAAAAATAATTTCTGAGAAAATGAACTTCCAAGGAATGCAAGTTATGTTTAATTGGTTCTAAAGAAATTGTCGTTGAAAAGAAGTTACTATAACTGTAATGGCCTTTTTTAAAAAGAGAGAAAATGTTTATATATATATATATATATATATATATATATATATATATATATATATATATACAGTATGATAATAAATTATTTATACTCACTTAGACAGTTGTTGTAAATAAGACGATTAGTATAAACATTTAAAAAAATATAATACAACACTCTTGTATATTTATAAGAAGTGAATCAGACTGTTAATTGCCTCAATTATTATAATAACTGAATCTATTTAAAAAGGTAAATTTGTAAATGTTTTTCTATTAATCATTTTTTATCAAAAATAATAATGCTTAAAAATAAATAACTTTCTTTTTTTGAGATAGCATCAATTCAGACTAAAATTAAACTGAGAACTAATGACGGAAATAATTTTGAAGCCAAGTTAAAAATAGATTTTATTTTTTTAAAAAAAATAAAAAATATATTGTGAAATAAAATAAATTTTATTATTTAAAGAGCTTTTTAAAAAATGTTAGTGGAAATAAAAAAAATGTATAATTTACTTTTGAATAAAAAATTAAAAATATAATATATAATGAATATAGATTAAAAAATAATTTTAAGCAATAAAAAATCAAATTTATAATATAGTTTCTTAAATGTAATTTAGTTCTTTGAAATTTTAATTTTTAGAATTTTCAAATGATTTTATAGATTTTTTTTAAAAATTTTAAGATTTTTATTTTCTATTCTGTATATTTTTATTCACTCTCATTTCTATTTTTATATATAATAAATAAGTGACAAGTATGAAATAGAATGCAAATAATTTTTTTTAATCAAATATTTAAACTCTTTTTCAAAAATACAGGATTGAATTTAAATATATTGAAAAAGTATCGAACAAATAGTAATTGCTAATTTAACTAAAAAATTAGAACCAATCATTCGTCCAGTTATTTAATTTTGAATACGAATTTAAATTTACAATAGAACAAAAAATATAGAAATTTTTAAGAAAGCATTTACCTAAGACCGAATTTTTACTTGTCATATTTCACATAGCATCAAAAGGAATAAAATGACGATGTCTTCGACTACCAACCATACCTTTAAGTGAAAACATTTCAGAGATAGGTAAAAACAATAAATGTACTAGAATCGGTACGTTATGATAATTGAATCAATCGATAGACTAATTTGATGGAAGCATTTATTTGTTCAGTAAACGCTGAGAAAACGCTAGGGAGAATAATTGAATATAGTTAAATTGCTACAGTTGAATTGGATGTTTGTCTTGAAACGTGAAATTTTCGATAAACACTTTAAATAGATTGTACAGTAAGATTTTTACTACACGACAGTGGTTCTCAAAATCATTGTTATACTATTATTGAATATATATATATATATATATATATATATAAGTGTGTATGTGTGTGTAAATAGTATTTAATCATTTTATTATTTTATTTTAAGTAATTTGTCCTGTTATTAAATTGTGTTTAGTTTCAATACTTTTTTTATGTTCAGTTAAAATATTTTAAATGAACTTGTAAATCATTCAAAATTTTCATTTTCAAATTGTTTCAGACAACAAAAAAGGTATATTTTTATTTACGTAAATATAAAATAATATTATCTTTTTTAAATAGTATTATTTACGCCTTTATTATGTATATATATGCGTGTGTGTAAAATAGAGTATGTTAAAATATTACAAGAATTGCAAGAAAATAGAATGAAAGTGAACAACCGTTGTTTGGCGTTTGTGAATTTTGAAAGAGTATTTGATTCAACAGATATTGAATCATTGTTTTTCTTTCTGAAGAAGCAAGAAATAAATAAATATTATCTGTAATTGTTAAAAAAGATATTTAAAAATACAGCAACCCAAATCAGAATAGAAAATTTTTTTGGTAACAGGAGATTAGAGAAATGATTTATTCAAGTAATTTGTCTCTCAAATTATTTTTTAATCCTAGACCAAATAATGACAGAGGAAAATTTCAAAAATTAAATTAAAGTAAATAGAGAATATTTTTCACATCTATGACTTGCTAACGATTTATTATTTGTATGTAAAACCCCAGAAGAGTTAAAATTGTTATTTAAAATTATTTTAGAAAAAAGGAGAAGAGTTGGATTAAAAAAATATGAAAAAAATAATGTTTAATAGATTTGTAGGTAAAGAAAATAAACAATTAGAGAGCTAATGCTTGAAATAAGTGGATGAAATAAAATACTTAGGAAAAATTACACAATGTGAGGGTAATAAATGATTAGATATTGGATAGAGAATTTGGGCAACATTTGGAAAACTAAATAATATAATGAAGAGTAAAATACCGTTAAATCTGAAACGGAAATTATATACTCAATGTATACTACCTGCTTGTATTTATGGATCAGAAACTTAAACGCTGAATGTAGAAATGAAACAAAAACTTTTGATAATCCAGCGAAATATAAATAGGATAATGTTATGAATTTTTAAACGTCATCGGAAAATTATAACTATTGTAGATAGAAGATGAAATGTAATTGATTTTTTAGAGCAAAATAACATCGAGAAATGGACATAAACAGGACCTATAACAAGAAAAGAAGATAATAGATGGACAAGAATCATTATTAAGTGGCGACTTAAAGATAAAAAGAGACATAGAAAGAGACCTTATCAAAAATAGAGAAATAATATTGTAAAGTGTTGTAGAGGTTAGCCATGTATAGGAAATATTGGAAGAATCTTAGGAAAACATTTAAGGAGACTTAATGACATTCAATGAGGCTTTTATACAGCAGTAGGCTAATATAAGTTTTCAAGATGACATATATATATATATATATATATATATATATATATATATATATATAATCAATTTTTATTTCTTTTTTTGTCACACTTTTTTATATTTAATCTTTATAACACAATTTTTAATTTAAATTCAACTTTTAATTGTCAAGAAAAACATATTGTATATCTGAGGTACATATTTTAACTCAGATAATTTATTTATCAAATTTCTGTTTAATATAGAAAAATAACTAAAATATATTATAATCTTTATAATAGTTACTACTTCATTTATAAGATAATAATATATAAAAAAATACCAAAAACAAAAATATATAAACTTGCAATTGATGAATTAAAAATTAATTAAGTAATAAAATATGAATATATTTTATAAAATGAATAAAAAAATAATAGCTTATAAAAATTAATACATATTTAATAAAATAAAAATTATTTACTGTGCACAATTAAAATGTTTTTGATTTTTTGAAATATTAATTTTTATGAAAAGACAGTTCTAGTGCATTGAATTTATTTTTCAAAACCACAGCCATAAAATCCACTAAAACCACTTAGTAACGGATATATATATATATATATATATATATATATATATATATATATATAGATATAGATAGATAGATATATATATAAGAAGGATTTGGCTCGATCTTTAAGCTCCGAGATAGTTGGTCGTGCCTTCCGATTCGTCTGTGGCATTGTGCAGTCGAACGAGAAGTTTTACTTTGCCAATCCGTTGAATGCTTTATGTAATGCAAACCTCATTGTTAGAAGTTATCAGGATAGAATTACAGTTTGCATCTACCACCCGACTTCATTTCTCCAACATTGGAGCGCGTATATCATTTGAAAGATGTATTGAATTGCTCTCTATTGAAATATATCGTACACGATCAATGGATTCTAAGCATTGTTTGCTGTTGATCTTTTTTTATATCGTTCTTAACTTTAGATCTTATTTTCTTACAGATTAAATTGTTTATTGTTTATCTTTTTACATAGTTAAATTTCAATTCTCTTTTGATATACACATTTTTAATCATAAGCTATCAAATAAAAAATAATGATTATTTTATTAAAATCTGATAGTCAATTTTCATTTTATATTACTATATAATTTTTTTACTAAGATTTCAATATAAATATCTTAAAAAAATTGCTAATAAATCCATAAAATTTATTTTAATGTTTTACAATTAAAAAAATATTTAACTGTCCATTTTATTTCAAACAATTCTTTTTGTTATTATATTAAAAAAATATTTTTAGTCTCTTTAGTAGTTATAAGATTTTTTTGATAATATTAGGTTGTCAAATATCTCCATTCCGCCTTTTTGTCTTTTGAATTTCGCGGCTATATACAAAAAAAAAAGCGGAAGGGAGATACTTGACAACATAATATCAATAATTTTTTATACAATTTTTGTTATTCTAAAAAAATTAAAAAATTGGAAACTACTTATCGAAACTATCTCAAAAAGCTATTTATATTAGTACTGTAAAAAATATTTAAGCACAAATGTCTCAATCAGCTCAACACCACAAGATTTTATTTAAAAAAATAAAATCACCTATATTTCACTTTATTTGCTGATCTGCATTTCAATACCCCACGCTTTTATCATCAGAGCACTCCATTATAAACTGAAAATGTTATAACAGAAGTCTTTGACAATTTTTTTATCAGTAAACAAAATAAATAAAATATGTTTTTGTTATCAGAAATTCATATTTTTTAAAAAAGTATGCATTTGTATAAATATTATTATTTTGGAATAAAAATATATAAAAATTAAGCTAAATGTTAATTCAAGTATAAGAAAAAGCAATTGAAAAAAATGTTTCGTTTAAAAAAATCATGTTATCTAAACATAATTTTCAAAATAAGACTAATTTTAATTAAAAAGTGTACATGACATAAAATTGATAATCATACGATCATTTGGGCAAATAAAACAGAAATATTCAACAAAATCGTAACATTCATGATAATTATGTACATGATAATGAAATTCAAAGTCGATCCTGTGCGCTAAGTACGTTACGTGACTAATAAGAAACTAATGGTCTGTTTTATGTGCTTTAAATCCCTCGTTTAACAATATGAATAGTTCGCCGACCTGTCTAGATAGCGTGGCAGAGCGCGACCAACTACCCCCTAGAGAAGGACAATAGTCCTTCAGTAGATTGTTTACAGCTTCTAATGTTAATGATGATGACGATGGCAACGTTGTACGGAGATTGTTGGTGCAAAGACTACATCAATGAGTAATCTCTATGGGCAACTAACTTATAATTTGGTATGTCAAATAAATACAATATTCACAAGTATATTTTAATACAGCAATCTGCACTGCATTCCACAGAGAATATATATATATATATATATATATGTGTGTGTGTGTGTGTGTGTGTGTGTTTGTATGTATGTATATTCATATAAATGAATGTATGTGTGTGTGTGTGTATACAGAAGTAAAATTAAAACAGAATTATTATTCTGTGAGGAGAAAGTGAAAATCAAATAAAAAAATTAAATATAGGTTTGTGAAATTTTTTTTAAAAATAGTTTTACAACTGAAATAAAAATCACATACAAAATTTAATAATTTCTGATTATTTTTTTTATAAAAAAAATCTGTAATTATCCCTTAAATGATTTTATTTAAAATAGAAATTATAATTTGACTTAAATCTTTTTATTTTCATCACGATGACATTGAAAAACATGCAATAAATATAGAAAAATAGTATATTTTTTAAATTTCATTTTTTATGTTTCATTTTCAACGAATTTTTGATATCTTGATTCATTTCACTTCTTTCTATCAGAGTTTTGCTTTATTGAACTAATTTAAAAATATTTTATGTTACTATTCACTGAAGAAAATATTTTTCAATGAAAAATATAAAAATGACTTTATTAAAATGAACAAAAAATGCTAGTGAATAATCAATATTTTTTTTTATTTGTTTACTACGACTTTACAAAAGAGAAAAATATTTCAAAGATCATATATGTGTGCTTTTTTATACATAGTTTTTTAAACTCTTATTAAAATTCTTTTAAGAAAAATGATTTGATAGAACTCATTATTATATTTTACTTTTGTTATCAATTATATAATGCTGTGTTGTTCCAATTCCAATTAGATTTCTATCTATATCTATTTCCATATATCATTTCGAATCTCTAAAAATAGTATTGTGATTCTATGAACTTTACATTGAGTAGAACAATTGCTACTATTATTTTATCATAATTTAACTGCCCTATTTTAACGAATAAATTAAACAAGGAGCGAAGTTAAATCAACAAATTCATAATAAAAAACGTTTCTCGTGAAAGTCCTAAACCAATAGTACAAAAGTAGATTATTTCAGAAGGTTATCCGAGCAGGTAAATTCATCATAAGTTTAGTTGGTCTTTAAAGAAGTTTATACACAAACAAGTGTATCCAAAAGAGAAGCTTTAATATTAAGTGTATACTTCACAATAATGAATAGCTATAAGTAGTTTGTACAATATAAATTAACTATATAGCTTCATTAATTGTAATTTAAAATTATATGGTTATTGCACTATTTTGAAACATCTTGAAAATTCGTCGGTGTTTACAGTATGTTTCATTAATTTTCGTGTTTTATTGTTTTAGTAATCCAGAGTTTTAATTATAATATCTTTATTTAAAATATGATTTTAAAAAAACATTTCTATAAATTGATTGAAATTCATTTATTGTAAACTGTGAAGTCTTGGAAATAATATAGATATGACAATATTAATAATTTGATGTCTTAATTCAAATAGAACTATTGTACTCTAGATTAAAATGTTTTTTTTTATAAAAGATTTTATTTATGACAAACTGATCGATGTTAATAGGTTATATCTAAGGATTTTTCTCTACACGCTCACACACACACATTCAATAAACATACATACGTACATATGCATACAAATTATATGCATATGTATGTGTATGCATGCACACGTATACTCTAATTATTAATATCAATTTCATTTAATAACATTTAAATTAATTCGAAGACAAAAACAAGTACACTAACTTTAGCTTGAATTCAAATAATTCATAACCAAAAATTGTTTTCTAAATAGTAAACTGAATGTAGAAATGAATTATGATTGCACATAGACACATACAATTAGTTGAAAATATAACTACGTATTTTTTTAATACATAAGGATTTATCACGAAAACAGCTATAAATTGAACTGATAATTATTTTCATTTGTGTATATTATCTACTTGTTTTACTTGACTATGTTACAATGAAATAAAACATTGAAAATATATTTGAAATTATTGAATATACAGATGAAAACTTCCTGTCTTTTGCAAGTTAAAATATGGATTTTGTAAATTAATTTTATATTATATAAAAGAAGCAATAAAATAAATTCGAACATACCTTTTTAGTAACAAGTTTTTTTTCATTTTCCTACCAGTTTTGGAAATTGAAATGTAAGGTTATACTAATTGTCAATTTTAAGAACCCCACTAAGTATTTTTATCATTTAAATATGAAAGTTTTTTTTATGTTTAGAAATAAATACGTAATATATAACAACAAAACTATCAAAAAAATGTACAAATTGAAAAAAAAACCTACCGAAGCTCCAGTCCTTCTTATTATCCCACCTTCAGTGGAAATCACAAAACACAGTTACACGACACGACACTTCACTCTAAGACTGACGAAATCAAACTGAATTGAAATGTGAAAAACCACTTAACGAATTTTGGGTCGTTTAAGAACTTGTCAACAGAGACTGTGAACATAGATTTCAAATTTATTTTTCTTGGGTTGGTATTAACTCAAAATCGTTGCGTAATTTCAAATTTGAATTCAGTTTGATTTCGTCAGTCTTAGAGTGTAGTGTAGTGTTAGTGTTAGTGTTAGTGTTAGTGTTTTGTGATTTCAACTGAAGCTGGGATAATAAGAAGGATTGGAACTTCGGTAAGTTTTTTTTTAATTTGTATATTTTTTTGATAGTTTTGTTGTTTTATATTACGTATTTATTTCTAAACATAAAAAAAACTTTCATATTTAAGTGATAAAAATACTTAGTTGGGTTCTTAATATTGACAATTAGTATAACCTTACATTTCATTTTCGAAAACTGGTAGTAAAATGAAAAAAACCTTGTTACTAAAAATGTACGTTCGAATTTATTTTATTGCTTCTTTTATATAATATAAAATTAATTTACAAAATCCATATTTTAACTTGTAAAAGACAGGAAGTTTTCATCTGTATATTCAATAATTTCAAATATATTTTCAATTTTTTATTTTATTGTAACATATTCAACTAAAACAAGTAGATAATATACACAAATGAAAATAATTATCAGTTCAATTTATAGCTGTTTTCGTGATAAATTCTTATGTATTAAAAAAATACGTAATTATATTTTCAACTAATTATATGTGTCTATGTGCAATCATAATTCATTTCTACATTCAGTTTACTATTTAGAAAACAATTTTTGGTTATGAATTATTTGAATTTAAGCTAAAGTTAGTGTACTTGTTTTTGTCTTCGAATTAATTTAAATGTTATTAAATTAAATTGATATTAATAATTAGAGTATACGTGTGCATGCACACACATACATATGCATATAATTGTATATACATATATTTTTTTGTAGATTTAATTTCTTTTGAAAATGATATTTTTTTATCGATTCTGTTTTCGATTTCTTTGTCTTTTCTGCTATTCTATTTCCAAGAACAATTTTGATTATTTTTAATTTTTTCACTTTTACTTCTGAATTTTCTTTCAATTGATTTATAAATTTATATTTTTAACACTTCTTTAATTTTCAATCTCATTCTATTTTTTTTTCATTTTTTAAATAAACTAACTTACTTTTTTCTCCAAATTTCAATAATTTTCTTATTATCTACATTCTTCTCTAGTAGTTTTCATTTAATTTTTATTTACACCATTCTCATTTGATATTAATAATTAGTGTAAGTGCGCGCATACACACATATTATATATATATATATATATATATATATATATATATATATATATATATATATATGTATGTATATTTTTTTTGTACATTTAATTTCGTTTAAAAATAATGTTGTTTCTTTTCTTTATAGATTTCGTGCTCGTGTCCAAATCCAATCGAGGGAGAATCTATCAAACAAAGAATGGAATAAGGCCAGATTATTTTATTTATTACAGTTAAAACTGTACACGCATCGCAAGTTCTTGTCCTCCCAAATATTTAGAATAAGTTTCATCAGATATCGTTTTATTTTTTCTTTATTAACTCATTTTTTTTTATTAAAACGACGTCATGATGCATATGTTTATGTATATATTTTTTATATATTTTTGTACACATTACGTTGATTCTCAATTAACGGTCTTCAATATATAAGATGTTATATTGATTGATTGTTGATTTTGTTATCAACGCACGGAGATTTCGGGGTGGATGAAGTGCTGTAAAGCAAAGTTGAAGCCCCGACTCCACCATTTTTCTACACATGATTTTCCAGCGTTAGAACAGGCTGCATTCTAGCAGTGTTAGATAGGGACGCATATATTAATCCGCTTCACGGGTTTTATATGTATGTTTCACCTTGTAGCAGGTGTAGATAGGCAGGATCTCTTCGGTGAGCGAACGATCTAGCTCTCCGAAGAAATTCTATAGCATATTTGTTTACTAATCAATTTTTTATTTTATGATTTTCATGTTTTACTTCTACATATTTCGTCTTCGTCAACTTGGAGGAAACGTACTGCAGCTTCATCAGGGGCAATGGAACAAATAGTACCATTGTCCATAAAATCAAAACTATTACACAATTGAGCTTGCATATTGAAGGTGCCAATACAAGTGATAACGAGTTTTGGAATCTTGTATGTAATGTTCGTTGTAATAATAATTTTGATTTTAAAGTGTCTCTTTTTGAACTTGCGCTTGCATTGTGTACAGTTTTTTAATCGCGCGCTGTTAGTGAATAAAAGAAAAAACTCGAAGATTAGTATGAAAAAAAATGAATTATTTATACCCTTTCTTATGGAATTTTTAATTTTATTGAATGTTTCAGATACCATGGTTTATTCAAGAAGAAAGATCAACTGAATTTGCGAATTCCAATTAATCAAAATAAAACATTTTTAATTTTATTAATTTTTATTAAATTTCAAATATTTTCAAAATTATTCATTTTTTTCAAAAACATAAAGGACTTAGTATATTTTAAAAATCACTCTTTTTAATAATGATCATACGAGAGTTATTAAAAGAGAAATAATTGATGCAATCTTGTGTTCATAAAATTTACAATACTTCATTCAATTTGAAGGATTTTACTTATTTTTGATTAAATTCACAGAGTGAAAGGAAGAACTTATAAAGAAGTTTAGTTACAAGAAAAATTAATTATTTTAATTTTTCCAATGGAATTTTTTTAATTTTATTGTATGTTTCAGATACCATAGATGGTGGATAATCCAAGTAGGTGGTCCTGGATTGTATAATTTGGGAATTTATTATTAACTTTGGATTAAATTCAATTTTTCTTTCGTAATTTATTATATTTTAATTTTTCGAAATTTTTTTTAAACTTTAAAAATTATTTTTTTTATTAATTCAATTAATCTTTCGTCTACATACTTTTTTTATATTTCTTGGTATGATCATCTTTGATAAAATATGTAAGAGTGGTAATAGGAATTAAAATGTATAATAGGGTATTTTCCAAATTCATTTAAATTTAAAATTTTTTAATAATATATAGATCTAAATTTTTCACTATATTAATTTTATTTTGATAAATTTAAAATTATTTTATATTACTTTTTGAATTGGATAAAATTCCAATTCAAATATTACACACATACATACAACACACATTAAACTTACACACACACATACTAGTATAACTAGTAAAACTATTGAAGAAAATGGTAGATATCGAAAAATAAAACGAAATTTTATAATCTCCTATTTAAAAAGAATTATTTTCTAATGAGATGTGAAAATTTCGTTTTCGAAGTTTTCCAAGAATTAGCGAAGTACAAATTTTATGAAATAAATTAATGATGCTCCGTACATTGTTAAACAGAAGCAAGTTTGGGTGTCGATGAACGAAGAGAGTAGGTGGAGGAGAGCCCCCTGATGAAAAAACAAAAATCGTTCTGAAATTAGAGTAGAGAAGCAAGACATATAGTAGATCCACAATAATCAAGAGAATAGAAGAATTAATAGAGAAAAATATCTAGAACTAAAAAAGGCAGACAGTATCAAACGTTCCATAAGTTCTAATAAAAGTTTCAAATGCAATCATAAATCTGAAAAAAAGATTGAACTGGATAAGAAATTTACAAATTACAGAATGCTGATATCTTCACTCGATTTTTTAGAAAAAAGAAAAACACTAATTGAATGGAATGAACCTACATTAGTTGTTTTTTTTTTACAAAAATGGGACAAGGAAAACTTGAAAAACCATCGATCGATTAGTTTACTTCCGATGATGTATAAAATTTTCGAACAATCATTTCAAAGCGATTACAAAATCAACTGAATTTTTCATACGCTCCAGAACAAGCAGAATTTCGATGTGGATTAGGATAGTAGAAGGATTAGGATAATAAATTGCATTATTTTCACAGCAATTCCAAATAAACTCGAAGAAACAATAGAAGAATTTGATAAAGAGTTAAAAAATATGTCTTATGACAAACCTCAACAAAACAAATTATTATGATCATACTTTTATTAATTTTCGATATTTTTTTATTTGTTACAGATATACGAAGACATTCCAAATTTTCTTTGTTATTCGATCAATAAAAAAATCGTCAAAAGAATCATTGTATGAAAATATTATCACAGCGTGACTGAAGCTCATTTTTAAAATAATTAGAAGATGCAAATTTCAATAAGAAATCATTGGAAAAATTCATAATGTTTTATAAATTAATTCTATTAATATAAATTTTGACTGTTTCAGGAAATATGAATATTTTCCCAATAAATTACAAAAACTCAAAAGTAATTGTCAAAAGTTAACACATGAAAACAAGTAAAACAACTTTTGGTTTGAAATAATATTTAATGGTTAAAAGTGGAATAATAAAAATTATTTCTACAGATATACCTAATTAAGAAAAATCAGTCTACGAAAAAAGATAATTAGAATTTTGATGAAATAACTTTTTAATAATAAATATATATTAAAAGAAAAAACATAAAGGAAAAGAACAACTTTGAATGGTTAACAAAGGAACTTAAGTATTTTGTGGTAATATTTTTTGATTTTCAGCTTAATGTATTTGTTTTATTTCAGCTCTTAATATTTTCTTAATTTCAGAATAATAAAAATAAGAAGTAAGATAATTCAGCTAATATTTTTTAAGTAACTATTAATTTTCTATTTTTAAGTCTTACTTGTTGCCTCATTTATTTCTTTGTCTGATTTTTGATTTTATTAATTTATTTTGATTTTTAGCTTAACTTATTTCATTTTATTTTGATTTTTAGCACATTACTTTATTTGATTTAAATTATATTATTTTACTTTATTTTCTGCATATTATTTTATTTAAATTTTATGATATTTGATTTGATTTTTAGCATAATTTTTGATTTATGTTTTAATTTTAATTTTGATTTCTATTTTAATTTTTTTCTTATTTTATTTTATTTTCTGCATATTATTTTATTTAAACTGTAAGATATTATTTGATTTGATTTTTATCAAAATTTCTGATTTGTTTTAATTTTTTTCTTATTTTATTTTGAGCCCAAATTATTTTATTTTAATTTTTAGCTCATTGATTTATATGATATTATTTTGCTTTATTTTCTGCATATTATTTTATTTAAATTGTAACATATTATTTGATTTGATTTTTAGCATAATTTCTGATTTATGTTTTAATTTTGATTTCTATTTTAATTTTTTTCTTATCTTATTTTATTTTCAGCCTAATTAATTTTATTTTGATTTTTAGCTCATTGATTTATATGATATTATTTTCTTTTATTTTCTGCAAATTATTTTATTTAAACTGTAAGATATTATTTGATTTGATTTTTAGCAAAATTTCTGATTTGTTTTAATTTTTTTCTGATTTTCTTTTGAGCCCAATTTATTGTATTTTAATTTTTAGTTCATTGATTTATATAATATTATTTGATTTTCTGCATATTATTTTCTTTCAATTGTATATTACTTGATTTGATTTTCAGTATTATTTATTGTAAGTTTCTATACATTGTTTTATTGTATTTTTAACATTATTTGCGATTTATATTTTCATGTTTTTTGTAAACTTTGATTTTCTTTTTTGATATTATTTTCTTATGTTTTGTTTTATATATTTTGTCTTTCTTATATTCATATTCTCGTTTTTTAATATTTTTTTCAATGTAATAATCTGTTTATATATTTTATTCTTGTATGCCATTTACAGATTTTGTTAAATTTATGAATACATATATATAATTAAATATGAATAAAATTAAATGTCAAAGGATGTGAAATAAAAAGAAACAAGTATGAAACAACAAAATTAAACTGATTAGATAAGATTTTCAAAATAAAATTAAATAATGATGGACCAAATGAAAGCAAATTTTTACTATGGATAAAAAGTAACGAAAGGATTATATGAAATACAAAACTTTCTCTCTCTCTCTCTCTTTCCTATATATATATATATATATATATATATATATATATATATATGTATATGTTTTTATTATTTATAAATTGTTTGTTTCAGATTTTTTTTAAACATTAGCACCATTAAGAACTTTTTAAAACTATACTTCAATTTGATTTATAGAAATACTAAGATAATATATAAATGAATATATGATTTATAATCAGATGAATATAAATTTATCAAGCAATATTCAGAATAAGTTTACTTCAAGGAATAAATATTAAAATTTGGACAATTAAGATAATTTTGGACTAAATACTTCTCAATGGAATAAATAATATATAAATTGAAAAATCCAGGCGCTTGTTACTGGAATATTGGGTGATCAGGGATATATATTTTTTACTTAGCTAGCTTAAGATTTAGATTTTTGTTTATTGCATTTACATACTTTTAGAATTAGTTTTGTTTTTAATTCAGTAATATTACTTATTTTTTTAGGGCCTTCTACATGTCTGCAACCTCAACGTGGTGTAGAAGTGGCAACGTACATGAAATATCATTTATAAAAACAATGAAGGAAATAAAACTAATCAGTAATTATAAATTGAACAATTTAATAAAATTTCGTCATTTGAAAGTACATTTCTTTTAAAAGAAATTACATATTTATTTATTATTTTCTAAATTCAAGATTATATCCTTAACATTTAATATAAACATTTTATGTACGGCGAATGCAGACTTATTTACATATTTCTAGGTATATTATAAAGTTTGTTACACTAATATGCGTATTGAATTTATATTTTTGAGGTATCAAAACCAAGCTGCAAAAGAAAATAACTGTCAAAAATACTGAACTCTAATTCCACAAAAAATAAGAATCGAAGGTTTTTGTAATATACATTTTTTAATTAGTATAAATATAAAATAATAAAAAAATAATCGAAATTAGCTGTATAATGTCATTTGATATATAATTTAATTAATTTATTATAAAATGTAAAAGCTTATTATTTTATAATAAACTGATCTTTTTGAAATGATTTTTTTAGTTTTTTTATACATCTATTCTAATTTCCTCGTACTTAATCATAAACACCAAATTTTATGATTCATATATTCCACTGGAAGAGCTCTGAAATTAATTCATTTTCATTATTTGTTTTGATACAGTGTCAAATTCACTTCATCAAAAATCAAGTCAATAAATACCCACAATATTTAATAAAAATGTTTGATAATTGCTGATTATTTACTTTATTTGCGAATATGCATTTCGTCAGCCAGTCATTATTGTTAGAAAACTGAGTTATAAAATCTAGATTTTATAATAAATCTATGTCGATGACGGTATATCCATTGTAAGAGAAACATAAATGATTTTTGAACAATTTTATGAAAAATTGTGATGTAGAGATGAGTAATTTATTTATGCTAATTTGTTTCTTCTAAAACTTTCAAATATGAAATAAAAAATTTACGATGAATTTAATGTTAAACATAGAAAAATATACAAGAGATAATTAAACAACAAACAATTAAAGTCACAAATAAAGTCAAATAAAATAATCCATTTTCATTTTAAAGAAAGTAAATGAAATAATTTTCACTTTAAATAATTAATTGTTGAAAATGTGTACACTGTAAAATTTGAAGATAAATAACAAACAAAATGACTATAAATCTAAGATTAATTAAAAATCAATGGACTGATGATTTTATTTTTTTGATGTTTTAAGAAAGAATAGGAAACTGAATCATAGAAACGATTATTTCTTCAAACAAAAAATGAGTCCAAACATTGTATCCAAATTGTGAGGGGACGGTTGTTATTTATTATTAACAAATAATTGCACACTGTTTTCCAATTTTCATATCATAATTCTATTAAAAGTTTGAGAAATTCTAAAAAAAAATAACGTTCACCTATAATATATAACAAATAAACTGACTGAAAATTTAGATAAAATAACTTTAACAAAAATATTTCTAAATAGGAAAACTTGGAATAAAAATGTTTACCAGTTATCAGTGCAGTTACATTTTTTCAGGTCAAATACTAGTTTTTCTCTTATTGATTTTTTTAAGTGCAGATTTTATCTAAGGTATTTTTTTCAAAAGCTAAATAACATTTTATTTTGTTCATAAATAATTGAAATATAAAAATTATTATTTATTTTTTGATCAACAACGTACTTATTAAATAAACAAATAAAAATAACCTTTTTTATATATCTGATCTTAACTTTCATCGATTTCTATAACACGTAATTTTTTTCTATTGTACGTATTGAAATAATAACTCAGATCTGCCATTATAAATTTTATCAATCGTTTTAATTTAGAAAATAGTAATTAGTAAATAGTAAAATATATAAATAAATATACAAATGAAAAATGATGTGACTGTAAGTTTTACCACTTGACATAAAAATATTTTTTTTAAAAAATGTTTTCTAATGTTTTTATTAGATAATAAACTAAATACATGTTGTAAATTTTTTAATTAGAATTTTTAACGATAAAAATTACAAGTCAATATTACTAATTATTAGAATTATGCTTGTATAATGTCATTAATTAATAAATTAGTTGGAGAATGTTTTTATTGATATTGAATAAAAATTCTAGTATGACTCATAAAACTGAGTTTTCTAAAAATATTAACATGTTAATTGAAAATTTAATATCTACTATTGTCTAAATATATTCTTCTAATTGATTAAATAAGTAATTATGTGATAAAATATTTTTTTAAAAAATACACTATATATTAATATTTGTATTTATTTTTAGTTGTTAATAAATCACTTTGTTTTATAAAAAATGTTGATATATGCAGTGAAATTATATTAGGTCTTGTAATATGAATTGTCAGATTTTTCTTTAATTTCCAATTGAAAAATCTGACATTTCATATTACACAACCTAATATATACATAAAGGTTTTTGTAAGGGTGATAGAACTTTAAATTGAATTTCTATCAAGTTTTATCTAACTAAAAACATCCTGTATGTTTGTGTGTATGTATATATACATATATATATATATATATATATATATATATATATATATATATGTATGCATGTATGTATGTATGTATACACCTTTTCCAAATTAACGTGAATGAATAAAAATATAAACGTGCATGCAGGTGTACAGTGCTAGCTCAATACTCGGTAAAATTCCACAAAAGCCGTTGCTGTTTGCATAACATGTGATGTAATGTTAATGCTAGCAATTAAAATAATTTTGTTGGCGGTTGAAACATACGCGAGCGTACAGAGAACTGCACTTCAATTGCGAACGCGCATCGTTTTTACGACAACCGTTAGTTTTAATGAGTCACTACAAAACAGTTTCTGAATAACAAATGTTTTAAACAGAATCGAAATTTCCATACGTGAAGATTAACGCGGATTTATAATAGTGTTGCATAATTTTTTTTTAATACCTGTCTTTGTCGAATCATACAAAATAAATGTCTTTCTTTTTGTTGGTTAGTCGAAATTTAACTATATATGTGGGGTGACTTAAATGAGACTGAAGGGTTTAGACATACATTTACTTATTTACCATCATTTACTATCTTTCGGTCTCAATTATACCATCTCTCTCTTTCTCTTTCTCCTTTTCTCTCTCTCTCTCTCTCTCTTGTTTTATATATATATATATATATATATATATATATATATATATATAGTCCTTTACTTTCGAGGGTTGAGCATGAAGATGACAACCTCATCTTATAAAAAAACTCTAAAAGCTCTAACAAAAAAAGCTCTTTTGAGCTGAAATTGTCACAGGCCTGAGATTAAAATAGTCTGCAGAGTCGTTGTTGTTGTTGATGATGATGATGATGATATATATATATAATTGCGATAAACAAATAAATAATATCGAACATAATTACAAAATTTATATTTTTTCAAATATCTTTCTAAAAAAAATTTTTTGAAAATAAATAATTAACTACGTTATTGAAAAAAATCGAACCACTTTTAGTAAATTAACGATTTTGTTTACTTGACTTTGAAAGAATGATAATGTCATTGTTACTGAAATTTACATCAATGTTAACTTTATGATGTGTATTTTAGTAGCCATCATTGTTAAAATGTTAAATTTTTATAAAGAGTAGTCTGTAATAATAGATGATTATTGATCACTTTTATAAAATATTATTGTTTGTTGTTATTTATTTGTTAAAAAAATATATTTATCACATTTAAATTTTCCTTTATATAATAAAAAATTATATTATAAAGTCTGTTTTATTCAATTACTAGTAATGATTTTATGACAATTTCACCTTAAATCATATGATCTAATTTAAATAATTTTTATTTCGATCATTTATATATCGAATCACAGTAAAAACGTATTATAGTGATTAAAATCAATGAAAAATATAGTAAACATAAAATACATATAAAAAATATATTTTGATATATCATAACGTATCTTCACATTTTTTCCTTTATAAAATAATCTTATAATAAAAAAAGACATTTTATAGATTCTTTACAGTCTCGATAAAACTCCATTTTTACTTCTTTACCTTTCTTTTTACCTGTCGGTCTGTCAAAAAATATAGGTGGGAACATTTTTCATGGCAATATTAAAATATATCATAATTATTTTTATAAATATTACTCATGAAATATTTTTTTGTAAATTGGAATTCATAATCAATTTAAAAGTGGTAAAATATATGAATAAACATATAGTTATATTGAAAAAAAAATCGGAGAGGTAATTTTTATTTGAGATAAATTATTTTATGACTCCTATGAAGAATTATGCTTTATTCTTTGATCATCTTATATATATAATACACGTACATTATTGATAAAATATATATTTTTATACGCATGTACAATGTATTTCAATACGTCTGCTCTTATGAACTCTTGTAACGAAAGCACGTACACAGCCACAAAACCAAAGTTTTTTTTCGATCAACCTCGACGTACTATACACGTCAGTTCACAATCTGAAAATATCGCGTTCGTGTTGGTAAATCTCTTTTGGTTTGGAATGCTTTCAGAAAATACGACAGTAATTTCGATCCGGGTGACAAATTTTAACAGTAGTCAGTATTTATTAAACGATCCGCCGTTTCAGATAATCTGTAACTTTATCTCACTTTCGTTCAGTGTATCCTCGATAATCCCTATACACTTTTCATGGAATGTTTTCTCCGTCTGTGGACGGCGCCCGTCAGGTCGACAGAATTATAACGATGGCGTTTACGAACGACAGTTTTGCTGCCTACTTGCTTGCCTGCTTGTCGTTCCAGGTGAAAATGTCACGGCAACGGTGTCATATTAACGAGTGCACATAAAAAATACTAAATTATGCATCTAATTAACCTTTAACAGTAATTTTATTAAATTGACACACGCGCCACTGCGCAACTATTACCAAATTCGAGATTTATTTATATTGGATACCGTTAATCTTGCAGGAACACAAAAATATCAATTAAAATGTCAACTCTGATATATATATATATATATATATATACAATCGATAAAAAATAACACTTATTAATGTAACTTATTTATTATTTTTTCTATTAAATTTACAAGAAGTAAATATAAAATTACAGGAAAAAATATTTCCACTGTATAAGTACTGCTATTAGAAAACCTTATATAAAATTACGCTAAAGCGTAAGATAAACATATATAGGTGTTTTTTAAGCGTGATAGAACTTTAAATTGAATCTCTATTAAAAATTATATCTATCTTAAAAAATACTCTCTCTCTCTCTCTCTCTCTCTCTCTCTATATATATATATATATATATACTTGTGTGTATATATAAATATAAATATATATAAAAAATGTATGTATATATAGTGTGATAAAGAATTTTTTTTAAGTTAGATAAAACTTTTGATAGGGATTCAATCTAAAGTTTTATCACACTTAAAAAACATCTCTCTCTCTCTCTCTCTCTCTCTCTCTATATATATATATATATATATATATATATATATATATATATATACAAATTTTATTATGTTTAGTGAGTAAATATGTGAAAGGAATCTGCAAAAAAGATGTACGTTTTTGCTAAATATTTTAAAATATTGAATATTTAATTCTTACAAGAAAATAACACTATTGTTTAATAAAAATGAGAAGTTAAATTGAAGTTCTTACTTTTAAAAAGGTTGGTAGAAACTTTTGTACGTTTTATATGGGGTGGTCCAAATGAAATGGAAGAATTAAGATATACATTTATTTGCTATCATTTACAAAATATTTTTACTATTCTTCTAAAATATTAGAATTGTTTTTCTTCCCATAATAATTTTGTTAACTTACTTGAACGATATGTCAGGATTCGAAACCAGATAATAGTATATGATAAATAACATTTAAGAATTTACATTTTTAATTCTTAATTAGATCTCTAAATTTATTTATATTTCTTCAGCTTGTATTTTATTACGTGATTTCTTTATATTCTTATTTATTATAAAATATGTTTTTGATTCTATATTTGTTATTTTTTATATTTTTTACTATTTAACTTTTGTGTTACTCTCTATTAAATTTACACCTATTGTTAAATATTATTCTAAATCTTATTTATATATAAATATTGACTATAATAAATATATTTTTGAAATTTATTAAGAGCTAATACATTCAATAATTTTTCACTAAGAAACTAAAGAAATTGACTAAAATAATTTATTATTTAAAAAATGTTGATATTTCATAAAATTTAGGAAATAATTCTGAATTTCTATACTCTATAATTAAAATTACAATTACTTAACTATTCTAATATTTTGGGCCATTATGTATAAAGGTGTTTGATTATTTACAAATAGTCAATTTACACAATAATAAAAATGTTAATTGACTGATAATATTAAAAAAGATAAAAAATTTAATTAGGTATAAATATTTTTATATAATTTAATTTCTATTTCCTATAAATAAAAATTAAATTGTATACAATAATTATATGTATTAAATCATATGACAAAATGTAAATTTGTGATAAAATTATGACCATTAATTGACTAAAATAGATTTTATAAAATTATTCTTATTTTATAAAGGAAGATAAAATATGGCAACTGAAATTTTGCACAAATAAATAACAACAAACAATAATATTTTATAAAAGTAATTAATAATCACATAATTTTATTGATTTACAATTTTAACTGTTAAATACTATATTGTAAAATTTAATATTTTATAATTTAACACTGACGACGATTGCTACTGAAATACTCATCAGGGAATAAAGTAAACATCAGTGATTTTTTTTTATTTACTGATATAAATTTCAATAACAATGACACTATAATTTTTTCAAGTTCGAATAATCAAGTTCATCAATTTACAAAAAAAAGTTAGATTTTTTTAATAACATAGTTTATTATTTATTGTTAAAATTTTCATCTTTTAGAAAACTTTTCGGAAAAAAATAAAAAACTAAATATGTATAAAAACGCTAACTACTATTTTTTGTTAGAATAATGAAATAATTACTACAATATAATTAAAAAATATTTTTAATATAATTTTGAGTTATAGATTTTTTAAATTTTATATTAATAATAAATTATAAAAAATAATTTATATTTAAAAATACTTTCCAATTTATATTGTTATTTTTTTATTATATATATAAAAATGTTTGTGCGTGCGTGAATATATTTAAATATATGCGTAGAGATATAGAGATAAGTTGAATTTAAAACTAAACAGCACCAATGCATTATTCAAATTACTAACTAATCCACTGATTAACTAATAATTTCAAGTCCGTGTATTCTAAAAATGTATATTAAATATGCAAGAGCATGTAATTAAAGAACGTCGAAAAATCCAACTCAACACGGAGAAATAACAATTCCAAACTGGAAACAAACTCGGATTTAAAATGAAATCTCCTATCTTCAAATATCATTCAGTTTTTGTTTGCGTGCGCGTGTGCGGTATTCACAAGGGGTTCATCTGTGAAATGACCTAACCGAATATTAACTCAGGTTCTTAGTCATTAGCGTCGGTAAAATCTCTATTACAGTACGTTTTTGCCAACAGTGATGTATTATAGCCACTTTGCAACGAGCAATGCCTTCAATAATTAGTTACACATACATACATACACATATACAAGTACGTGCATGTTTGGTTACATGCAAAGTCGTTTTATTCGATTGGCAACGCGTACACGAATATATCAACGACTCTATATTTATTGCAGATTAATTTATATTTCTCGCTTAATTCAATTTTAGTGGTTTATATATGTTTATACACACAAATATATATATATATATATATATATATATATATATATAAAATAATAATTATATATTGAAAATATGTTACCTAATTTAAACTATTATAAAGCATAATAAAATTTTCTGTAATATTTTTTTGTAAAATTTATTTTTAATATTTATAAATGTTAATTAAAATTCTTATAAATAAATTATTAAAGAATCATAAAATTTCTTTGCGAAAATATTCTATAAATAATAATGATACTTTCTGCTACGTAAATAATCTTTTAATATAAATCATCAAAGCACAGACAAAGAATATAAAAAGCATGAAAAATCCGATTATTTGTACTTATATTCTAAATATAACATCATTTCCGTGAAAATAATATAAGCTTATTGAATAACCAGTATAAATAAATAGAATTTTAATAAGGAAATATTAGGTCTACCGGAAAGTTCTGTCCGATAATGTCATCTTAAATTTCAAAGATTAGTCATTCTAGAGAAATGGAATTCACAAATTACCATCACGTTGGGAAAATTTTTGTTCAGTAAATATTATTAAATATATAAAAAATGTATTATTTTTTTTAATTCAAAAACGGACACTGTAACACCTAAACTGTTTATTTTTTTAAGGTAATTATAATTGTAATTCGAGTATATAAGAATTCAGAATTATTTTTATAAAATATCAACATTTTTTATATAATAAATTATTTTAGTCAAATTCTTTAGTTTCTTAGTGAAAAATTATTGAATATAATTAACTCTTAATAAATTTCAAAAATATATTCATTATAATCAATATTTATATATAAATAAGATTTAGAATAGTATTTAAAAACAGGTATAAAATTAATAAAGAGTAACACAAAAGTTAAATAGTACAAAATATAAAAAATAACAAATATAGAATCAAAAACATATTTTATAATAAATAAGAATATAAAGAAATCGTAATAAAATACAAGCTGAAGAAATATCAATAAATTTAGAGATCTAATTAAGAATTAAAAATGTAAATTCTTAAATGTTATTTATCATATACTATTGTCTGGTTTCGAATCCTGAATTATCGTTTAAGTAATTTAACAAAATTATTATGAGAAAAAAAATTCTAATATTTTTTGAAAAATTTTTTTCAATAATATTTTAAAAATGAAATAAAGTTTTAATTAAAGAAATCATCTAAAATTTTCTATTATCTTTTGTAATTTATCAGAGAAAAAATTGATACTATTGTAAAAAAGGTATTTATCTCTTAAACGAATAAATTGATCAATCTATTTTTCTATTTCCTTATAATTCCCGAAAACTCATGTTGTCTTTAATGAAACAAGGAGATATCTGATGAATAAAAAATGTGTTTAAGCCAATAAAAATAATCTGCTATAGATCAATTTTTATTTTTATTTATTAAAATTGACAAAAAAAATAAGAATAGAAAATATCAGCAATGGAAATTTTTGTATTAGAAAATTTAAGAAAATTAAAAAAAATTACAATTTAAAAAAATAGCTTATCAAAACTTTTTTCGTTTATATTATATGGTATTGAGGAAAATTATTAATGATTACGATATATATTTGGATTTAATATATCTTGTTTTATTATATGATATTATTTATTTATCTTAATAAAAAAAGGAAATTAAAAATTTTATTATTATTAAATTTAAAATAAATGTGTATTATGTTGAAATTATAATATAAATACAAATTGAATAAAAAATAAAGTCAATATATAAATATCTCAAATTTTCTTATATTAATAAAATATTTTTCATTAAATTAATCCATTCTTGTTAAAATCAAAAAATTAGCAACTTTCCAAATTATCTACTTAAATATAAAATTATGTACGTTTGAGAGAAAAACAAATTCCAAAAAGAGGATTATAAAAGAATTAAATACATTTATTTACTCTGATCTTAACAAAAAGTGGTTTTCATTAACTTGAAAATAAAATATATTTTTTAAATGAACAATAAGTCTACATGACAAGATACGGCTTGTATAATTAAGCACTTATAGAATATTAGCTTTTTTTACGAGAATGACTTCAACATTCGTTGTATTCGATTTGATAAATTTATTAACGAAAAACGGCTCCAATAAAACGTAATTACATTAGAATGATTAAAAAATATTGATTCGAGTGGGAGTTGTTCCATCCGAATATATATATATATATATATATATATATATATATATATATATATATATATAAGCGTAAGAAGTAAACAATGAGACAGGCCGAAGGATATGAACGCTTTTACAAGTAATTGCGATGCGGAGCGTTCGCAGAGGGGTCACCACCGTCGGCTTACACGGAAATCGTAATATCGTGCGCTCGAGTACCTCGCTTCATAAAAAAAGTGTACATAAGAGACTGAAAAATACTTATCAGACGTCACTCCCAGTGGGGTTCATAAAAACGGGACGATGCCACATCGGATGGTTGTGAGAACACTTTTCACTATTCGCGTTCTTCTTCAGTAGGACTTTGTAACAGATAGTCGTCCTTATCTGAAAAAAGTCTCAGTCGCATTTTGACCAAACGTCGTCGTTCGTTCACTTGTCGCGCGTCTTGAGATGCGCCGCAAACCACTTGTTTCATTTCTCCCGTGTTATTATTTTTTCGCAGCACAAGATTTCGGTGAAATATATACGACATGTGATATCTTTATCGTCATACTCGCGGCTCATATTAATTTTTGACAATGTAATACGATACAAATTCTGCGGTATATGGAAATAACAAGAAACACTACGCTATTCAAACAAAAAAAGATAATATATTTGTAAGCGAGAACTGCGAGTTTTATATAAACATACATATAATATATATGTACATTCTTACATACATACATTTATATATATAAATAAATTGTGATAACCTCTATTCATTTCTAAAAAAAAATAATCAGAAACTGAAAATGTACAAAATGACGTAAATAAATTTCAGTATCATATTTTTTAAAAAATAAAAAAATCAAAATAATACAGATTTTTTCACAAATAAAATATTATTTTAACTTCATGTTTATTATTATTTCTAGAAAAATTATTTTCCACATATGTTTTTCAAACAAATATTTTTTTATATTTGAAATAATTACCAAAAATACACATTTTGACATATAAAAAGCTATTAATTATTATATTTTCCATATTTATAAGTATCATTTATTTATCCTTCAATTCAATTAAAATTTATTGTTTATCAATACCATTTAAATAATGGAATTATTAAAAATACTAATTGATTGAAATATCATATACTTTCTATTATTAATATTTTCAACAATAATAAAAATAAAAAAAAATGATGAGATTTTTCTACAAAAATATATTAATTATCTGTTTCAATTTTATTATTTCAAATAAATAATTATTTATTAATTTCAAATAGAATTTCAAATAATTTGAATAAACAAAAAATATAATTGATATAATAACGAAGAAGCTTTATATACCAATTAATAATCACTGTTTATAATAATAATAAAGGAATGAAAATTAATACATAATTTATTTATAGAAACTGGATAAGAAAATTAAATCGTCTAATATTGATAGTGATTTAAAATATAATCTATGATAATATTATTTTATCTATTTCATGAATCATGGAAAGATATTTTTAAAAAAATACTGGAAAATTCATTAGGAATAATTCCAACTCTTTTGGTTTGTTGAATGGTGAAATACTTACGATATATATTTTATACAGAGTTGCTCAAATGAGACTAAATGATAATAAAGAATAATAAATGGTAGTAAGTAAGTAAATATATGTCTAAACGCTTCAATTTCGTTTGGGCCATCTTATATTAAACATAATTTATCGTCCAATTAGTTTGTTATTAAATCTTGACCTGACACTTATTGTAGGTGATTTGTGTACATGTTTTTAGAACAATATAATACTTTTGCAACATTTTTTTCTATACACGATTTATATGCCCAAATGAGATTTAAGAATATAAACTGGAATTGAAGGTTACATTCTTTAGTCTCATATGGATCACCCTATATAAACACTATTTCTATCATTTTAAATTTTCTAGATATTGTATGTAAATAGTGACATAATTTTAATGATCATATGAATTCTTACTCAAAATAATTAATTTATTTTAGGATTTTAATATTTTTTGTTCAACAGACACTTTTTGATCATTTAAATTAATAATCTTTTGGTGTTGGGTTGAGTGATTTTTTGAGTAAGTAAATCAACTATTATGCCAAATCAAAGTGATTGATCATTACATAACAATTAGTTTAATCTTTCAATTCAAAATAATTTTAGTGAATTTTTGTTAATTTTCATATAGATAATCATAATTATAATATTTTTTGAAGTTATTAATTTTTATTATGTTATTAGTAATTAATATGTGAGATATTAATGATATAAAAGACATGAAAATAGTTTTAAAATTGTTACATTTATTTTCGGTTGTAATATTTTATTATCAATAAAAAACATGCTTAAAAATCTATGCAAAAATATGTTTGTTTTTATTGCATTTGACAAATATTTAAAATTACGTACCTAATTTATTTTTATTATTTAATTGTATATTTTACAATCTGTATTTTTTAAATACTAGAAATAAACTTAGAATACATTTTATATTTGATTGGAGTAGACAAAAAAATATGTGATATTTATTTTAAATATATTTTAAAAAATGTATATTTGTTTACATTACAAATAGTGTTCGAAAAGTTGGAAAATAGTTTATATGATGTTAAGCATAATAAATCATAAAATTCAATAAATTAAAAAATGATGCTTTTTTAAAAAATGTTGCTATGTAGGTTATCATTTTCTTCAAAAACTAAAATTTTAAAAAATATACTGTTATCAAAAATTCGTATATATATATATTAGTTTTGAATAAATTTGTTTAAATATAATAATTAATATAATTAAAATACTTATAGTTATTTAATTTTTTAATGAAAACTATTAAATGAAATTATTATTAACAAATTTTTGAATTAAACGATATTTTTTTAAAAAAAGAGAACAATACAAATTTTAACATTGCTCTTATCATTTTGTTGTTAACTATTCCTCATTGTATAATTTTTATGGGACACACTGTATACGTATGTATAGATTTCAAACAATTGCGTTGAATTTCACGATTATTATACCAGCATCCGGCACACTTTTAATTGTTCTAATGTAATTACGTTTTATTTCATTCTCACATTGCTGACGATAAGTGTTACACGTTTGCAATTTTCCTTTTCTAAAAATAACTCTCAAGGAAAATAGAAAATCGTAATGTTAATACTTCTTAACTCTGATTCTTAACTAAAAAAAACGATCATTTTTATGACCTTAAATTCTCTCTAAAGTATTTCACAAATCTTTTGATATAAAATATTCAATAAAAGTATTTTATGGATAACAAAACCTATTTTCACTAATTACTATTTCTATTCCAATTTTATTTTCATATAGAAATGTATGTGCTAACTGAAAATGTTAGTGAATTCAACAACAAGGTAATTTAATGCAATGTATATTACTATTTTATAATTATATTTACTGATTTTGTCTTTAAAATCTCTAAATTGTTTATTTTATTTACAATTGATAATGATTTCAAAATCAAATTCAAATGAATTTACTTTTTTATATTGCAATATTTTATATTGTATCTACATGTTTATAAATCATAAAAATAATTATAATAGTTGATAAACAGGTGTAGAATAATAATCAAGGAATAAGAGCTTAAGGTGTGTACGTTGATTATTTTTTAAAACAATAATTTTACTTATAAAGAAATAAACTATATATAAATAGCAAAGTAATTGAGACTGACCTAATAGAGATAAAATATGATCAAACAATTAGTGAAATTAAAGATTGAAAATACATAAACAATACAAAAATGATTATCAAATAATGATCCATTACTTACGGATAATGAAAAGTAAGAAAGTTTTGAAAATGACAAATTTATAAAAAAAAGTTAATAATAACAATCTAAGTGAAAATAGAGTGCTTAAAAAGGAAATAAAAAGTGAAAACTGACAAGAGAAGCAATTTAGCTCTGCAAGTATTTTAAAATACATTTGGATCAATACAGTCAAAACTTCTTTAATATATAAAAAAATAATCAAAGCATATGTGGATTTATAAGAAGATCTTTTTATAATAAAGATATTTTAAACAATAATAAAAATGAATCACTTATTGCAATTTATAAAAGTGTTCAATAATAATTATTGTTCACTTTATTCAATGATACGCATTTCGATAACCATTCAATTATCATCAGAGCTTGTATTATATAATGTACTGAAGATGTTGAAAATGGCTATTGAAATATATATTAATGAATAAGAAAAATAAAAAATTATCGAATACTTCATAAATTGTCATTGTATTAACATCAGATTTACGGAGTGAGTCAATTTGACTCATTTAAGATTTTGTTGTTATATATATAGAAAACTTAAATATTATTTTTTAAAAATATATGTTGGTTTTTAATTACATAATGACATATATGCAAATATGTAATATATTTTTTTTGGACATGTGTTATTAGGTAATTAAAAATCAACATATGTTTTTAAAATATAATATTTAAATTTTCTATATATATAGCAACAAAATCTTAAATGAGTCAAATTGACTCGTTCCGTAAATCTAGAGTTAAGTGATTACTAATTATAGACAATATTATAAGAAAAAATAAATCAATTTATTTTGAAATTATAGCAAATTAATTTCCACATAAATGATTAATCTAGATTTTATAATGCAGCACTCTGATGATGATGACATTGCCATCGAAACGTGCACCAACTTATTGTTTTTCTAAACAAACAAAGTGAATAATAAATAATTATTAAACATTTTGGAATTCATTTTTTTAAAAATAAATCTATGTTCCAATTTTAAGTTATTTTGATGAATACTGATTAAATATATCACTGAGAAGATAGAGTTGAAGTTGTCTTTCCAAAGGATATCATTTTGATGACATTTCACATATCCAAATTATAGTGACGAAGATACATAAAATAATTCTAAATACTGAGTTTTGTAAATAGATATACGTAAAATCTATAAATGAACATGTTCAAAGTTGTACTGATGTTATAAGAATGTATTTTGGATAACATAAATGATTTATAAAAATAAACACTCATTTTTATTTATATCAAAAGTTTGATTTCTTCTCAGACAAATCATGTGTATATATAAAGGGTCATCCAAATTTGATACTTAGATGTGTGTTTTATTAAAAAGAAACATGTGTATATGGTGGTATATAGGTAGTTTATGTTTCCTTTTAATAAAACACAAATCTAGGCGTTACATTTGGATGACCTTATATAATAGTTTGTCAGGATTTATATATGAGAATTTAAATTAATTAGGAAATTATATAGAATAAATGTTCGTTTTAAGTATCAATATGTTTGTTCTAAATCAAATTTGTACTCAATCATTTGATGAACACTATTCATCACATTACTATCAATGAATAAAGAAGAAAATCGAAAATTACTTTCTGTCAATAAAAATGGTTACTATGGTCAAATATATTATTCGTTCAGTATAAAAATATACAAATACATATATATATATATATATATATATATATATATATATATATATATATCGACAATTTGATGTGTGTATATGTGGTAGTCGAACGTTAATATCTGGTATCCGACCTGCGAAGGTGACCCAAAAAACAGATGACCGTATTGATGGACAAAGACGAACAATTACATTGAATCGACCAGAACGTACGCTGTTCCGGTTCCGGAACGAATGTGAAAATAAAATATACTCTACCGGCATTGATCTGATATCCGGCGCGCGAGTTTCTCTCGTAAATCCCATGTCAGCGACGTAGACCTCTCGAACGCTGTCATATAAAACTAACGTGAAACAGCAGAAGTTAGATTTTTGATATATATATATATATATATATATATATATATATATATATATATATATATATTATGTGGGATGGGGAAGCAACGCGACGACAATCTTTCATCGTCATCATCGTGGAAATCACGACGTCAAAAATAGTATATATGTATGTAGACAGAAGTGTGAAAAAGCTAAACGATAAACGTCTTCAGGTTGCTAGTTATTTCTGACGAGTTCATTTTAATTTCAAATGAGCTTTTTTCTTAGTTGTTACGATTAATAAAAATAAAAAATGTCGTTTGATAAAATCAGTTCAGAAATTGAAATACATTGAGTCATAATAATATTATTTCAATGTCAAATTTGTACATTGTTATTTTTATTCGAAATAAAAAAGTTTGTATTAGAAATATTTGAATTTATTTATTTCATTGGAATAATTAAATTAAGTACAGTTAGCTGAACTTAATAGTAATTCATTCTTATTAGTATTCAGTCTTACTATTTATTGTTTAAAGTTATCAAAATAATTTTATATATTTCTAAAAAAACTAAAATATTGTAATTTTAAATACATATGTAGAGTTTTCCAATGAGCGCTTTAGAAGTTTAAATGGCAATAAAACAAAAAATATTTATTTAATCAGTTATTTATTTTCATTTTTAAGCATATTTAATGGCATTATTGATGGAACACAATTTCACTCATATGACCATCACAACTTTGCTTGATATAATGCATTCTTTTAGTCACTCTTTTACATAATTGTGGTCCAATTTCATTAAATACACGTTTAATATTTATTTTCAATGTTTTTGTGGTTTGTTGTTCATCAACATAAACCAATGGTTTCACATAACCTCACAGAATATAATCAAATGGAGTTTGATCACATGATTTGAGTGCCAATTGATGGGTCCATTTCGTGAAATAATGGACTAATTAAACTCTTGTTCCAATAAGTCTATTAAAGTGTTTACAATTTCTAAACATTGTTGAAATGTTAAACGTCCTATGATAATTTGCTAAACTATACTGAGTTAAAATGTTAAAATGAGGTTAAAAAAAATCAAACATTGCTGCCACTAGCTGTCAAAGGTCGGACATTCTTTTTGGACAACCCTATATATATTTATATATAATGTATATATGGGTGATTATATTTTATTTCATTACGCTTATTTATTAGCGTATGTGATAAATTAAAAAAAATAAAACAATTCATTTTTCATGATATATGTTTTAGATAAGTGGATGTAGACATTTAAATAAGATTTTTATTTTTTCTGTTAAAATGAATTAAATCAGCGGTCGGCAACCTATGACCCGCGGGCCACCGAGTGACCCATTTGATAATTTCAAGTGACCCACTTTAGTTCCGAAAATAAAATATTGATGAACAGGTCAAAAATGATTTATCTTGTGACATAATTAGCATTGTAGTTGATGGAAATACCGATATAAATAGTATTGGTAGGCTTGCAATAAGTATTAGATTTGCATCAATAAATAGCTCGAATGTCAATGAAGAACTATGCGTTCTTACTTCAATGAATGACACGACCAAAGGCACTGATATTTTTCGTCAAGTACAAGAGTTTACAAATTTCAAAAATGGGCAAGTATTGGATTTAAAAAGTAACTTGTTTTCCATAACAACTGATGGTGCTCCAAGTATGAGAGGAAAAACTGTTGGATTTGTAAAACTAATGGAAAATGAACTTGGCCGCTCACTTTTATCGTTTCATTGTATCATACATGAAGAACATTTATTTAAGGATTTATTACAACTTAAGGATGTAATGGAAAAGGTTATTAAGATCGTAAACATGATAATAGCGCGATCAGCATTAATACACAGACGCTTTAAAGCTTTTTTTTGGAGGAAATTGAATCGAAATATGGAGATTTGTTGTTACATTCTGAAATACGATGGTTAAGTCGAGGCAAAATTCTTAATAGATTTGTAGAGTGTTTTGATGATATACAAATATTTCTTCACGAAATCGGTGAAAATGATCTCGAACTCAATGGTTTTCAAGACTTTTGTTCTTAACAGACATAATGAACCATTATAATGATTTCAAAGTACGATTCCAAGGAAATAACTACAGAATTTTGAAAATGTATGAGGAATGGAAGAGTTTTACTTCAAAATTGATATTATTTGAAACTAACATAAAAACTAAAAAAAATCATTTCTTTCCCTTGTTAAAAAGGAAACATGAAAAAGAAAATATCGATGAAAGCAATCTAAATATGTTCGAAAGTTGGATTTTCGTCATTAAAAGTGAATATGAAAGTCGGTTTCAGAGTTTTAAGAAGCATGGAGAAATGTTTACATTTATAATAAAGCTCGAGGAAATAGAAGAAAATGTTTTAAATTTGCAGTATTTTCAAAATATAAAAATTGACAATTTTAGTTTAGAAATAATTGATTTTAAAAGTTCAACGTTATAAATTCAAGAAATTTCGGAAAGATTTGGAAAAAACAGAAGATATCATCTTCTCATGATATCAACATGTTGGGCATCACTTCCCACGAAGTTTTCATCTTTGAACAAAATTGGCTTTGCCATTTTATCCACATTCGATTCAACTTATAAATGTGAGCAAATATTTTCACAAATGAAATTTATATTAAGCAAGAACAGGAACAAGTTAACTACCGAAAATTCAGATACTTGTATTCATCTTAAAACGACTAACTATAAACCAGACTTGACTAAATTGACGTCACAAGTTCACATCAGGGGAGTTATTAATATCGAAGAGAACGTTTATAAATAAAGTTCATTCAACTATGTTTGTAATTATTTTCTTAATAAAATATATCTTATTATTTACTAAAAGACTGTTTTGATATGAAAATATCTCTGACCCAAACGTCTCTTTAATACTCACATTTTGGTTGATTTTGACCTGCGGCCAAAAAAGGTTGCCGACCCCTGAATTAAATGCACATATACTTAAATTACAAAAATTTACTTAATGATTTTTTAAAAATACATATGGCTTTTATTTGATTCATAATTATATTATTTAGGTAAAATGTTAATATTTGACATGTTTATTTTTATTTCCTAAAATATTTTCAAACATTTTCAGATTTCGATTGTTAAATAAACATCACAAAATGCAATTTCGCAAACTTGTAAACATTATTTTTTTCATCTATAATTAAAATTAGTTCGTATAAATTAAAACATCTACTTTAAATATAACCGTGTCAAAATATCAAACGATGACTTTACGAATTGTGCATTTAAGCTAAAATATATGTACACATATAAATAAGTTGAACTTCACTGACTGTACCATTGAAGCATGACCGTAATAATAGCAAAGCGATGATAAGGGTTCCGCAACGAACTTTCACGCCAAAGACCTGCAGGCCGTTCGAAACGTTCGACAGACCGGACGAGGATAATTCTGAAATTGTCGTAAGAAATATCGTCGGCCAGGTCGCGTTTCGTTACGCGCTTTCTTTTCACTTCTTTTGTGTGCCTTAAAAGTTTCTATTTCTCGATACTATTTCACTGTCCGCGTATTGTGATAGCGCGAATGCGCACACGTACGTGTGGCGTCGACGTGTGTATGTACACGTACGTGTACGTATTAACGACTTTATATGAGAAACTTTTTCTCTATTGACACATTTCGATAACGCGCCGATTATTGTGATTGAGGTGGTAAGCGTATCAGCACTCGATGAGAATAAATTTTATTACTGTAGATGATCGGTGATATTTGATTTATTTTCTTGAAAATTGAAAATACACACATATATAAACACTCTCTCTCTCTCTCTCTCACACACACACACACACACACACACATACATATATATAGGATGTTTTTAAAGCGTGATAGAACTTTAAATTGAATTCCTATCGAAAGTTCTCCCTTACTTAAAAAATAAATGATAAAAGATGTTTTTTTAAGTTAGATAGAACTTTCAAAAGGGATACAATTTAAAGGTCTATCACGTTTGAAAAAACACCTATATATGTACATATATTACTATAAACAGAATCGAAATTAAAAAAATATATCGCCATATTTTTATATAAGTTTATATTGCTTTTAGTCATTTGATAAAATAAATTTATGATGTTTTACCTACTGCATTAACTTAACTAGTATAGAACCATAAATTTATATCGATTATTAAAACAACTACATAATAAATTACAACTGGTATAGAAATACTATTTACTGTAATATTATATTAAGAGGTACTACGTTGCTGACAATCCATAGTTCAATGGTGGGTGTAACTTATTGACCATTTTAGTTATACATGTTGTGCTTTACTGCTACTCATAGACATTTTATACAATAATGTTAAATAACCACTTAACGTTTGATAAAGCGTTCTATAAAGATTATGCTAGAATTAATATTTAAATAACAAATTCAATATTCCACAATAATAAATTATTAATAGAACATTGATTAACTAATTTCGTAAACATATTTATTCACTGATGTATTGAACAGTATATGATATTAATAAAATATAACCAAGTATATGCTTACATAGTATATTAATGGAATTAAATATTGATATATATTTAAAGTATCCAAAGAAAATAATATCAACGTTTTCGTAATGGTTGCTTATATTTTGAAATTCACTTTACTTTCTGTCAATTATATATTTGTTTATACATTATTTTCAATGACTCTGATTAAATCTTATTCAAATATTAATCCAAACGATGTATATTTTCATATCCAAACTATATGGAAATTTATTTGATACATTTTTTATAACAGGTGTCCAAATTTGAGATTAGGAAGTAATTTATCAATAAAATACAGTTTTTGAAATAAAAAATCATATTTATTGGTATCAATGTAAACATGGAAATTATAAATGGAATCTAAAGTCAGCCAAATGGCTTTCTTTATCTCGTCGGCAGATGTCCATTTTTTGTCGAAATTTTGAAGCACGCTTTGTAATAAATGAGGTTGTATTTCAGCTATAGCTGCACGAATTTCAGCCTTTAGTTCTTGAATCGTTGCTGGTTTGTTAGTATAAACCTTATTTTTCAAATAACCTCATAAGAAGTAGCTAACGGTGTTAAATTACAAGATCTAAACGGACAATCAACATCACTATTACGAAAAATTAAACATCCATTGAATTTGATTGTGAGTGAATGTTGAAACCACATGTCACTGATATCAATATCTTCAAGTTTCGGTCATAAAAATCGGTTATCATACATTGCTTATGCACCGAATCAACTGTAACACGAACACCTTGCTCATTTTCAAAAAAGTATGGACCAATAATATCTTCAACCCATAAACCACACCAAAGAATAAGTGTTTGAGGATTTAATTGTTGTTCAATAATGGATTTTGGATTCTTATTTCCCCATATATGACAATTTTGTTTGTTTACATAACCTTTAATTGAAAATTCAACTCATCATAGAAGACGATTTTGTTTAAAAATTCAGCATTTTCTGTTTTTTTCTCTTGGTACGAATTAACAAATATTCGACGCATATGATGGTCAGCTAGCTTTAGTTCCTGTGTTATCTGGACTTTATATGCATGAAGATGCAAATATTTTCGTAAAATGTTATGTAGAGTTCTTCTTGAGATGTTTAATTCTTAGACTTGTTTATTGAATCTGATTCTTTATGCTATTTATCAATTTAAACATGAAAGATCAATCAATATTTTAATTTTTGATACAATTACTATAGTCATTCGTTTTAAATGGTTTATTTTAATATTCTATTTTTCTTTTCTGTATCAATTAAAAAATTCTTGATATTATAAATACTTAGATTGCAATGAATTATGTCCTACTGTCATTGGAAATTGTAATTATTTTCTTTTATTCAGCGTTTTCATGTTTGAATCTTTTGTTTTTATTTAATTAAGAAAATACTCGTTTTTAAGAAGTGAGTTTTTCCAAATATATATATAAATTAAATATAAATTTTGAAATAAAAAATATTTATTTTATCTTCTATGTTTAACGAATCGTATAAAAATATGGTCGTTTATGAATGTGGTGTATGTGAAAATTTATGTGTGTATGTGTGTGTGTGTGTGTGTGTGTGTGCGTTATTGCTCGGCCGTTCGACACGCTTCAGCCGCACCGAGTGCGTCGCCAGTCGTTCGTTGAAGCGACGCGTTGCGTCGCCGGCGTTTCGCGTGATTGATGCGGCACTCGCGGTCCCGTGACGTAATCGCGATGACGCTCAACAATGCGAGCGACACAAATTAATGACGTCACGACACTCGGGTCTTTATCAAGCAGTGAAATGTAACCGACGTGTATTTCCTACACCATCCCGTTCCCTTTATTATTGCCAGTGAAACCACCGCCACGGCCTCGTACGTTTCATCGTGAGGCATCTGAGTCGCCGTTTCGTTTCCTGGGGATTGTGGCACGGGCCGACGGTTAGTAAAATATATCAGGGATGCGCAATTGAAACTTTAAAATTAAATTTATGAAAATAATAATAATTAGTTGATATATACAGTAGTATATCATTTTTGATGTTTATAGGATTAAGTAAGAGAGATCTCAGAGCAATAAATTTAAATAAAATTACTGAAAGGAGAATTCGTCTATTTATTCTTACACGTTATGAAATGAAATAATTTTTGAAAGTAACTTATATTTTGAGACGATTATTTAGAAAATATATAAATAATATTTAAGTACAAACAAAAAAATATTCAATAGTCAATAATATAAAAAAAAATTTCATTATTTACATATTATTTGCGAATTTTATCAAAAAATATATTTTATGAATCTTGTCAGAAAGAATATTTTTCAAATAAGAAACTTCTCTACAAACCTGTAACAAATAGTTTCATTTTATCTGAGCGACGTTATTTCAGTGCTGTAAAATCTTTTTATATATCAAATATGAAATTCATGAATTATTTTATAAACATGAAAGAAAATCTTGTTATAAATTACTGTTGCAAATACAATGAATTGCAAATGCAACCAAGAATAGAGAATATTTTGAAAAACATAGATTTAATGTTGATTTATTTTTAAAATAATATAAAAAGAACACATTGATTCAAAAATACATTGGTAAAAATAAATTTTGAGGTGAAATGCTTATATAAAAATTCTAAACATTTTGCTATTACTTTTATATTCAATTTTTCCTATTTCTTAAACAATCTTTGTATTCATTTTATCTATACTTTTGTTTGTTTCAATTTGAAAATTCATGTTTATCAATATATTTATTTATTCTTTTTCAAAAATTAATTCAACCACAAGATTTTATAAAAAAAACAATAATTATTGTTTATTTTACTCGCAGTTACGTTTTTGAATACTGCACTATGTTCTGTATTATAATTCGATTTTTAGTTATAAATTTTATAATATTAATATTGTGATTATATAAACATAAAAATATGCAACAGCGAATCAAAAGAATACTTGTGGAATAATTTTATAAAATCTTATGAGATTGGGATTAGTAATTCATTTGTATAAAAATGTATAGCTACGATGTTAAGCGAATGGTAATTAAATTTTTCTTTTCATAAAAACTTTGAAAACTTACTCAAATAACTTTAAGAGAATTGAATATGAAATAAAATTGTAAATCTTTTCTGAATTTTTTCGTTTTAGAAATTTGCACAAAAGATTCAACAGTAGTATTTTTCATTTTTATGATATATATTTATAAACATATAAAAAGAAATATATGTATGAGCGTTGTATCTATTCTGAATTACAAATAACAAACAAATAGTCTCGTTATAAATTTAAAAAAATGTTAAATTCAATAACATATCAAAGAGTCGTCGTTAGTTATAAAGAACAAGTTTTTTTTAAAAAAAGACATTTTACAAGTTTCTAAAAACATAAAATAGTTTTTGAATATCCTTGGTGAATGTGAATGAAATTAACTAACATTCTATATAAATTCACAACGTATAAAGTAATTTAGACTTGTATGAACAATAAATAAGTATTATAAGTAATAAATTAATACTACTCACTGTTATTAAAAAAATTCGATAAAAAAAGAAACCATTAGAAAAGTATTGCTATTTAGAAATATTTTAAATAAAGATATATAAAAAAAGTTCATTAATATATGATAAATTTTAAATTCATAGAGACAAAAAGTGAACAATAAGTGATTATTAAACAAATAATATTTATAAAAATAGTTTTGAAAAATTATCCTTTTTAAATATAAATTATGCAAAAATGTAATATTAATTTTATGTTCAGTTTTCATATTAAAAAAATGTTTCACTCAAAAAAAATTCTCGTTTTGTTGTGCTTCATGTACTAATTCATTAAATAGTTTGAAATTTACATTTTATATATAAATGTTTTAATTTAACTTTTTGCAGTTTTTTCATATTTTTTTGTAATTTAGACACGTGTTTAAAATTTACAAACTTGACTTTTTGATATGTTGTAAAAGTTGTTGTTTATCATTTATGTGTTTTAACACCTCTAAACGATTGATTTCACACTTTTCTTTAATGAAAAATGATACAGTTTGCAACGATACCGTCATCAATCAATATTTTAGCTTGACAACGATTGCATCTTTTCTAATTCTCTCTTTAATTCGATAAAATTGAGAAGTAATAATTAACTCTTTAGTTAAACGTTGTTCTTACTTAAAAATCCTTTTGAAGATGATACAATATCATTATTCACGGAAAATTACTTTCATCTCCTCTGTATTAAATATTCATCTAACATAAAAGACGATGCATCGCTGCAAGCGTTTAGTGTAAATGTACATTGAAGTATATTTACATTATAGGATATTTTTTTCTTTGTGCAGGAAAAACATGTACATCACAATCTACCGAGTTTTAGAGTTCGAAGAATTTCGCTGACAGGCGACCCTGTTTGTACCAAAACAATATTAATTACGATATTACAAATCCCTGCAGGCTAGGTACGTGCAAGCAAATGTAATATTGTAGCATTTTACTGCCGGTTTCTTATGTGACAATAACCAATGCGACATGTCTACACATGACAGATTACCTTGTGTTACGGATTCGTATTGTTAGATTCAGTCTTCCTCGTCGACGAATTCTCGCTACCGATGTGTACATATGTGTGGAATCAACGACAACGTAGGGATTTTAATGTGTATCTATTCATATTAAAATTATGTCTGGAGTGCATGATATATCATTTTCAATGTCGTTTGTATTCCAGATGTGTATGTTAGTTAAAATACATTAGTTACGCGACGATGTAAAAGCAAATTCGTGTTTTGACGTTAACTTGCGACACGCTGTGTATACAAGAAAAAACTATCGAAATAGGTAGGAGCGTTAGTTAACGTTAACTTAATTCCACTCGTTTGTCAAGTGGTCTTATAATGAAAAAATATACGTGGAATTTAACAATTACTAAACTTTTTATATCTCTCATTTTGATAAATTAACTCTCGTATTTTTATTGTAATATATTACACAATCCTATTATTTCAGATTAAATAAAGGTTATTTGTATGTAACAAACTTAACTCGTAATTGATATCAATAATAAACTACGGAAAAAAATCACAGTTAATTAAAATGGAATTTTATATATTTAATTTCATACGATTTTTTTTCATTACTTATATTGCTTGAATAACTGAAAAATATTGTTTAAAATGAATATAAATTCAATTTTATTCCTCTGCATAAATTTACTATGTACGTACTAAGTTTGAAAATATGAAAAATAATCATTTTCAAATATATAATGCAATTATTTGACAAAAAATAAAACTAAAGATATTAAATTTAAACATATTTTAGATTTTTTTTGAGGATTTTTTTTAAATTTAATAAGTTATTGATAAGTATTTAAAATAAGATTAAAATTATTAGAAGACGAGTTAAAAGTATTCATATTTATTATACAATTTTAATGATTTTTTTTCAAAAACTAAACATTTTTAAAATATGTATAAAAATTAAATTATGCAACAAATATTTTTTCTATCATTTGAATTAATTTCCATAACTAATATTATTTTATAGATTGAAAATAATAATTTTTTATTGAACAATGATATATGTTTTTTGAAATAAATAATTAAATATGAAAAGAATTTTTAAAAGTAAAATAAAAAACCGATATATAATAAAAATTAAGAATGAAATAAATACAGTATGTTAAACAATTGTCAAAATACATTTTTTTAAATAAATTATATTATAATAGTTTCCATAAAATGAAAAAAAATATGTCCGTAATTTAGTTTTTTTAAAAATGAAAGTTGAATAAAAATTCAGTTAATATTTTACTAACAAATCATTTTATAAAATCATATTCCAATATCTTTTGATATAAAAATTCGATTACAAAATATGGATGTGTAGAAGTTTAATACAAATATATATTTTATAAAGTGAATCGAATTGAATAAATGATTCAGTGTGTCCGTGTTTCAAAGTCATTACGGATCACCCGTTTTAAAAATAAATATGCGTCCATCGTCGGATATGTTTGCGTTCCATCATCTCCGTCAAGAAAAGATCCCTTTTTCGTACTACAAATATCCTATTTCCGATTTAATATTCATCCGTACAGTCATTTAAGCTCTCTCACACACACACACACACATATATATATATATATATGTATTTATTATTTATTCATCGTTGACGAACAATTTACCTACCCTAATGTGTTTTCGATGGTCTCGTCTGAATCGACGGTCGAGTCAGCCCGCCATCCGCGAGGTAATTTAAATTTTAATGGAATATTAAATTAGAAGAATATTATTCTCATCAAATTTTTAATAACAATCACATGACGGTCGGTTTTCTCCGTAAGTAAATTCGACGATCTACATAATCAGCTTCATTCATATGCTAAACAGTAGGTTTAGCGGTGAGCTAGAAAAAAACGAACGAACGATACGTACGTACATATGGATGGACGTTTACCGGGCGTCAAAAACGCGACAGTTTTATTCTCAATTCGAAATATTACATCAAAGTATATTCTGTAATTTATAATTGAAATAAACAATTATAATTAGAGTTTCATATTAAATAATGATAGTGTTATTGTATTTCACGTAAAATCTACTCAATTAAACTTTACTGTCTTGTAATTTTATGTAAAATTGTTCAAGAATTACATCTAATATTCATAATTTCAATGCTATGAATAAATTATAACTTTTTAATTTGCATATAAACGTATAGTTGCTAATATTCCATTCAAAGAACTTTCTCAAATTATGAAATATTATTCGGTCTTATTTTATATTCATTTTTATAAACAAAAAAAATATACACACACTCACATACATACATATATATTTGCAATAGCAACATTTTTTTCTCTCTTTTAAATGAGAATTTTTCTCAAAACTTTCCAATTCTAGCGATTCCTTGTCTTTTTTTCCATTCCACATCGACGAATTTTCTCATATCTATCTCATATATCCATAGATCTTTTCTTAGGCGTTTTTATTTTTCTGGATTCTAACTCAATAATTTTTGTTCTCGATAATTGGGTTTCTCTTCTTGTTATATGGTAGAACCCATTTCCATTTTAAACTTTTCATTCTTGTTATAACGCCTGTATCTTTGTTTTTTATTGTATTCACTCGTTTCTGTTATTTCTATTTTTTATTCCTAATATGTATTTTTTGTTATATACGTGTGTATATAAATGATTATAATTCTCAAGTTTTAAATTAGTATATAATTGGACTATTTCATTTCAATATATTTTTTCAATTTAATTTTTTAGAAAGATTGAAATATTAATAGATCAGTATGTACGAGTATACATGGTTTATACTTCTAAAAAATGATTTTTTTCTAATACGATTCTGATTAAATATTTTGACGAATATGAAATCACAGAATTATTTTTTTAAATTTGTCAATATTCATTATTAAATTTAGATATTTCCTAAGAAATTAAATATTTCATAATTCTTATCTTTATAAAAACTAGAAAAATAGCAAATAAATCTCTCAAATACTGATAAATAAATTTGTCATTTTAATTAAATAATGCAAGAAAATTGTCTTATATAATATTATTAACCATAAAAATAGCTGGGTCATCCAAATGTGATGCTTAGATTTTTTATGAAACACGAATATAAATATCTATAAATAATAATATATATCTTTTTAATAAAACACAAATCTAGGTGTTACATTTGAATGACCCTATATGAAGATGATCAGTTCGACTTTTGAAATTATTATATAACCTATATCAGATCACAAGAATATTTGAATGTATCCTAAAAAATATTTTGATTACGAGGGTCGTCTGATAAGTATAGTAAAACAGTAAGAAAAACTAAATTGAAAAATTTAATTAAATTAAACAATAAATAAATTTACCATACATAACAAACCACCCTTGTAGAATTATATACAAGGATAATCCTAAGAGGTACAAAATAAGCATTTGTTATGATCTGCTATAAAAAAATTATAACAAAAATTATAAACAATAAGATTTTTGAATTCGTTAAGATAAAATATAACTATCAAGTAAGACTGGATATTTGCATTCGTAATAAATGGAAGATACTTAAGTAGGTTCTTTTTATATAAATAAAAATAAATTTTATATTAAAATTAATAATAGTTTTAGTAATCTAAAGATTAATTACATTCTTTGATTTTTTATAATTCTCCTTATTTAATAACCAATAACATAGGTACAATTACCAACTGTAAGAATAAAATTTTCATTTACACAATTTCGTCATATACATATAAATCATCAAGTATTCAAATAATTAAAAAATAGTTAACAAATTAGACAAAAGTTCAATTATCAATTCATTAGTTTATAAAACTTGAATGAATTAATTTAGAACTTACTATTAATGAATCTAGGTCATTGTAGTCTTTTTTATAGATATTAACAAAGTTTTCTTAATGGTGGCACAATCTTAATTAATTTTTTTTAGTTATCTTATCATTAGTATATAATGAACTACGAACGGTGAAATATAGGGTGGCCCAAATGAGATTAAATCAGGTTTGTACAACCATTTTAAACAAAAGGGCCAAATACAAATTTTGTGAAAACTTAGTCCGCACTACTTTTTATCAAGAGCAGGGGATATGGTGTTCCCTAGAAGTGGTGGGTTCAGAGATATTTTGAATAATTAAATGTATTTACGTTAATCTTGTGATTTGTAATTTTATTATAAAAAAAGTTAACACAAAACACTTTTTTGGTAGATACATTGTACAAAAATGGAATTATTAAACACTTATACTTTTGTATGTGTGAAAATAAATAAAATATCGACCATTTAAAAAATATACAAATTATTACATATTTTTTTAAATATTCAACTTTGTGCTACGGGCTGAACAAAAATGTAGAAGGACCGTACAAAATGTTAGAGGGGCTGTAGGTTGCATGAGCCTGGACTAAATGTTAGTAAGGAAGTAAATGTTTGTCTAAACCTTTCAGTCTCACTTGTGTCACCTATAAAAATTAAAAAATGATTTGATTTTTTATACCAAAAGTTAAATCTGTATTATAATTAAGCTCAAAATTCTTTAAAAATTCAATGTTTCATTTTTGAAATTATTCTATATATTTTACATAAGCATAATTTAAATTAAGAAATAATAAATTAAAAAATCGATAAAATTTTAATAATTATTATTTAATCAAAGGACATAAAATATTTTGTTTGAAATTTTGTACTGAATATATATATATATATATATATATATATATATATATAAATGTATGTATTTATATTAATTATCATTTTTAATATTTCAAAAATATTATAATTCAAAAATGTTCTACCATCATAATGTTGATAATGATACGAAACTAATAAAAAGAATGAACGTTTTTATGAGATCAAACGACTTATATGGAATAAACGACCTAAAAAAGAATTAAATGGCAGTAAAACTTCAATTTGACACACATTCATATTAGATGTACCGAACAGAACTCATTGAATTCTCTTTGTGTACAAATAAACACAGAACTGGACATTCTTAATGTTCTTTTAACTATTTTCAGAGATAAATTTATCTTTTTTCACTTATTTGATCAGGAAAAGAACCATTTAAGTTAGAAATAAAATATTATTATACATAAGAAAAATATATTTCATTCAAAATACAAAAATTTTGAAACAGAATAAACAAAACGCACAATATCTTATTTATTCAAGTTACTGAAAATATATGAGTTTCATAAAATCTTTAAAATATTAATATGTGAAAAAGTATAAAATTTATGAAATATAATAAATATGAGAAAGTTGAACTTTTTTTCATTAAATGTTGATATTAATTAGTGGAAGTAATTTGTTACAGGTAAAATATTTTTTACTGTATTTTGAAAATACATTTCTGTTAGTAAAAAGTCAATTATTGAAATATAAATATTTTTCCTTAAACAAAATTTAGAAAAGTATAAAATAAATCAATTTAAATTATAGAGGATCAAGAATCTAAAAATAAAGAAAAACATGTTTTTCTTCAAAGGTGAAAAATGGAATTAACAATAAATGAAAGGAAGGAGATTGTCCTTTTTAAGACCACATCGAAGCTTACTGGCAACAGATTCTATTTCTTTCTTTGCTAACTTCTCAACTGTGCTGAGCTTTATTGGATTTCTTTCAAGATATCTGGCATTAGACTTGTCCGCTACTTCTTTTCGAATCTACTTTTGATGATAAATAAAAAGGACTATCTCCAACCTTTCATCCGATGTTAATACAATTTTCCACCTGTAAATAAAAGCATATTTTAACTATTAGTTTTGATTTTTTTGGATACTACGTATATTTCATATCGTTCATAATTATTTATCTATTATATAACAGTGCAATAAATGAATTTTTAAAATTTTACTCAAAAAAATTACAGTATGATAAAAAGACCATTGCAGAAGAATGAAAATTAATCAACTGAACCCAAAAAATTTAAAGAAATTACAAATATTTTTTGTTTAATAAATATATTTTAGACATTAAAAAAGTTTTTAAAAAAGATATTTTAAAATAAAAAAGATATACACATGCTATATATAATAATAATATAAATATATATATATATATATACATACATATTTATATATATATACATATTGTTCCATATTGTGATTAATAGATAATTTTACTATGAACATTTTCTTAGTCTTGAAAATATTTAAATACTCGTGCTTTTGTAATTTTTTTAATATAAAATAATAAGAAAAAAATTCGAAAACATTTTCTCAGATTAAACGATATTCAATATTTTTGAATCCTGTTCTTGACGATCCAAAATTTCGTATTTCACTTATCAGATTTTGAAAAAAAAATAGATAAAAACGAAAATTGTAATAAAAAATACATTTTTTTATAATTATGTATAGATAAACTTGTCATTTTTTTTTTGAAAAAAAAATACTAATTATAAATATTAATTTATAACGAATTCACTAATGTTCAAAAACGTTCTGTACAGGTTTCTTTATTTTCCATATTCACAAATAGAAAATGTTATAAATTATTTTCGAATTCAATTTCATTTCTTAAATTTGTACTGAAATTTAAAAACTCCGTTTCAAGAGAAATACAATTGTAACTTTTACAGCTGAGAGTGAACAGCAATTGAGAAATTTAATAAAATATATTTTATTAAAAACTAAATAATAAAAAAAGCATCATCGTTTTTGATAAAAAAGAATATAAACACTATATTATTATTATTACTATATGTACAATAGCAAATTAATTTTAACATAAATTACTCACATTGACATCAAAATATTTTGTAAAAATATTAAATTATTAATTATTGTTTATTTTATTTGTTTATATATATTTTGATTTCATGATTGAGTAAAGTGAACAATAATTTTGAATTGATTATTAAACATATTTTTAAAAACTTTTGTTATTTGATAGAGTCATTCATTTGTATTAATATTATTTACTATTTCAAATAAAATAATTCTAAATGATTAACACACACACACACACACACACACACACATACATACATACATACATATATATATATATATATATATATATATATATATATATACAAATGGGTAAAGTAATGTTGCAATATTCACAAAAATTTCATATTAAAACTCTTTTTTATTTTTAGTTATCTTAATTAACCCCATTTAATTTTTTTGTGATGAAATATAAGAAAATACATAAAAAGTTACAAGCAGTATTATTTTTTTAAATAAAAAATCCTGTATTCAAAAAATGTTTGTAATTAAAAAATTCCACATTTCTTTTTTTAATTCAATAAAAAATTGATATTAAATTTGTAAACTTTACTACATCCTACAGCCTAAAAAAGTAAAAAAAAAATACATATTTGCCTACATACTCTCTCGTATATATTACTCAACTGAAAATGATGACTTTTATACATTTTTTTTAAAAAAAAACATAAATCTTATCATAAGTATTTATAATAAACTACTTTAGATTTTTTTAAATGAATATTTCACATACCACATCTACTGCCTTCAATCTCTTCATTCCATCTGTAGTTTTTGTTAATATAAGAAAACCTATTTTAAAATTTTATTTTATTTGAATTACTTCTGTGTAACTAGAATTTTCTTCAATAATATATTTATATGTTAGCTGAATATAGCAATTTATTTATTTCTGTAAATGGATTGCACTGTTTATTTTCAATAATATTCTTTGGTTGTTATCGGAAATTGTACTTTGTTGTAAATAATATAGAGTTATATATGATTTATTTTATTTATTGTAACTTTCTACACGAAATAAACTTAAAAAAGCACGTACCGTTGTATACCATAATGCAAGTTATATCTACAAACAGTGTTTTGACGTGAAATCTGTCCGGATGAAAAGTAAACATCACAAGAATGGCCGCGGGATCGATGTCAAACCGTAGGAAATCCAACTTGATGTCTATGCATGTATCGTGTTGAAAATGAAAAATTTTTATATGCAATAAAAATGCTACATACAATAGCGTATTACTTGCTACGCGGACATTATTTTTTGAATACCCGCTTGTTAACAACGGGAGAAAAATATCCGAAAAATCTTTTCAACACCGTACATATTTTACAATGCTGTTCTGTCAAGTGTTCATTATAAACGTACGTTTGTGTGTATGTATGGATATACGTCATGTTTTCTTTTTTCGTACGAGACAAACCGGTGTCTTTGTTTGTCTGACTGGAGCGGCTTTTATAAACGATTCATGTGAAAAGAGTTTCAGTTTATTTCCCAAGATTGATTTTTTTTCAATGAACGAGAAACGGTTTTGTCAGTTTGACTACTTTTATTCAGCACTGAACAATTATTTCCTATTAAAAGAAGATATTCTTTATAAACTCATCGAAAAAATACGTGTTTAAATGAGAATTTGTGGAATCAAATGAGAATAAAAAAATACGAGATTATATGTAAGATATATGAGCATGAGTAAAATTATTGGATTATCTCATAAAAAATTTGTTTTTTTTTGATGTTTTAGAATAAAAAATAATAATTTTAATCTAAAATATATTTTCCATTATTATTTACTTCTTTCTATCCCATCTTAAATTTTCAATTCGCTAGTGATAATATTTTTTTGGTTTACGTTAAAAAATAAATTGAACTCCCTTCGGACATCAATCTCTGGATTAAACTGTTTCTCACTAATGTGGTTTTGGAAATTTTGAAATAGATCAAAATTTGATGATCCAGGTCGGGAGAATATGGCGGATATGTCATAATTCCATTCAAACTATCCCAACTTTTGGAATGTTTCTCTTGTAGTGAGTGATAGAGCGTTATCATGGTAAAAAATTAAGTTTTTTCTGTTGGTTAGTTCCAGCCTCTTTTTGTCAATAGCTTGCTTTATCTGGTCTAATTATTAGCAACACAATTATCTAGTAGCAGCTTATAATTGATAATTCCTTCCATATCCCTCAAAATCAGTAACATAATCTTCCTTATGTGGAGTCTTTCCTTCGATTTTAGACATGGTGTCTCATTGTGATTTACCCATTATTTTCGATGATTAATAATGTTATAAATATATACATTTTTCATACCAGTAACAATTCTATTCAGAAATGGTTTTTTTCACAATTTATAGAGATGAGAAATGCATATGTTCATTTCTTGCTGCAGATTAAGTTCCAATAATTCGTAAGAAATCCACTGATCCAGTTTATAAACTTTATCAGTTGTTTTCAAATATCGATGGATTGTTAAATGGGTTGATTGGAGCTACTTGACTAATTCATCCACTGTTAAATTAGGATTTTGCTTTACTAGAATATGAACTGTAGTAAAAAATTCCGCATTACTTATAAAATGATTTAATAAAAATGATTGATTATTGTAATTTTTAAGATTGGAAGATTCATAAGGAACAAAAATTTGGAAATAAGTAGAGATTTAACTTGAAAATTATAAAAGAGTAATAACGAAATTAAATTCAAAATAAAAAAAAAATAAACTTTATAGTAAAATAGTCTAGAAACGGATTTTTTATTTCAGAATATATAGGGTCATCCAAATGTGACGCCTAGATTTATGTTTTATTAAAAAGAAACTATACACATGTTTCTTTTTAATAAAACACAAATCTAGATGTTATATTTGGATGACTTTATATTATAAAGAAGTATTATTTTTTTAAAAATATATAAATGTATTCCTTTACTGTAAAAATAATTTTCTAAATGAAAAAAAATATACTATTTTATATTGGAAAATTAACTCCAAAACCATAGATTTTATAAAAGGATTCAATAATTATTTATCATTCATTTTATTTGCTAATAAACATTTCGATACCCATAATATTATATTTTAACACAAATTAATTTTTATTTCCAACACCATAATGATTATGAAGTGTTCAATAATCACTTATTGTTCAAACAAAAAAAAGGCTCTGACGATGATAGTATCGCCATCGAAATGTGCATCAGTCGACTATTTTTATAAACAATAAATGATTATTGAAAACTTCACAACCATTATAGTGTTGAGGATAAAAATTCATTCGTGTTAAAGTGAATTTACCACAGTTCCAAAATAAACAAATTATTATAATTATTCAAAAATTTGATTAGAATATCAACTCACTTGCTTAGTCACAAAATTTAAATTAAATGAATACAAAAAAATCACTCATTTTAAGTCCAATACCACAATAGGTTATAATCAATTGTTGTGTTGAGGGTAGAAATTCATTTGTGTTGAACTAAAAACTTTATAAAATTGATCAATAATTTCTAATTGTTTATTCACAAATATGCATTTCGATGATCATACCATTATTATCATAGCATTGCATTAAAAATGTTATTTTTTGATGTTGAGATGAATCATTTGGTTGTGTTAATAGGAATTCTGTGAAGTACCAAAACTAATCATATAAAAATTAAAAGTACTAAAATTAGTACGATAAAATAAGTTGTGTAGTAACACTAATAAGAAAATCGACTACAAAGATGGATCAGATAGTTTTAAAAACAGGTGAAATTTTTTTAACATAAATGTCTTCTTCGCAACAGCCTGCGGTGCACGCTAATTGCGCAAATACATGTACGTTCAATGTATAACTAAATAGTCACGTCAACTATAACCTAACTAGTGTTCATCATATGCGCGTACAATCGCCTGAAGGAATCCGTCCCATCTAGTTATTGTAACGTATTGTTGTAATTTAGTCGGTTGTGCGGCTTGTCACATAGACGCAGGTAGCAAATTTGATGTATAACGTGTTTATTAGGGAGGTCGGGAGAACAGAGTATGAGTACTGAATTTACGAACCCCTGTTCGGTGTCGGCCAGTGTCTGGCAATGTAGACGAGTCGCGTTCGTGCGTCACGTGAACGTCACTCTTTGCAACCAAAGTGGTTCGACGAAGAGATTCAAACTCGATCGCTCATTTTAAGGGAATCTTTTCATTTTTTCCGGCGAATACCTGACGCCGTCACGAAATAAACGCTCGAACGATTTTTAATTAACGCTGTGATTTAAATTTAGCTCGATTTGGAAATATATCGAATGGTCTGTAAATCGATTGATGTTTATCTGACACACAACAAGCATTAAAATGATGAAGAAATTTCGGAGCACTGAAATTCAAACTCTCTCTCTCTCTCTCTCTCTCTCTCTCTCTCTCTATATATATATATATATATATATATATATATATATTTAATTGCAATAAATGAGTCTTAACAAATTCTATTAAATATTGATTTGAATAATTTATAAAATACCTAATACGTTTTTCAAAAAAGTTATCAATAAATATTCACAAAATTAAACAATATATTAGTATGTTGATTAATTTAAAAAAATATTCATTTATTGTTTTAATAATTTTATAAAAATATTATAAATTAAATTATAAATCTAACTTAATTTTATCGTTTGGAAATATTTTAAATTATTATTATTCGCTTAGTATTTTGATAACTTCACCTTTATATTAATATTCTACAACAACATTTTGTAAAATAGTTTAAAGATATAATTATAAAATATGTTTTCTCGATAATAAAATTAAAACGAGTTTTATAATTAAATTAATGATTAAAACAAGGCAATAAAAATTCTTATCAGAAAATTAAATGAATAATAAATGATTATTGAACAATTATGAAGTTATATGGTGTTAGAATTAATAATTCGTTTGATATTTTTTTTATTTTTGAATAATTATTGATTTTATATAAATTACAATAACTTAAATTATTTATCGAAATATTATTCAAATTGAGTTATGTAATTATATAAATTGCTTTACATTTCAGTGATAAAATGTCATTAAATGTATTTATTTCTATTTTAATTAATTAATATTTTTCATTACATAGAGAAACCGAAATAAGATTAAAGGATTTAGACATACATTTACTGCTTTACTATAATTTACTATTTTTCAGTCTCATTTGGGTCAGATTATATTTATTGAAAAAACTATTAGTCATCATATAAATGAATAATCACCCCCAACACAAAAACATATTAAAAAATGTTTAATAATTATTTACTTTAATTTTTTTTTTGTATAGAATAATATGTATTTTGATATCAATTTAATCATCATCAGAGCTCCATTTAGATCCTTTGGCTGAGAAACTATTTGTCATTTTTTGTTTTGGACATGTAGTGAATTTACTTCCATACATATGAATTATTATCTCAACACCCAAGATATTAAAAATCTTATAAAAAAGAAAGTAACAATAAATAATTATTGAATACGTTTTAATATCTTTTAGAGTTGGGGGTGGTAATTCATTTGAGTGAAAGTGAATTTTCTACATTTATAAAACAAATAGTGTTATAGATATTTTATGTACAAAAATAAAATATATTAAAAATTTTACATATTCATGAGGATAAAATATTTTTAAAAAAATATCATAGATCTTTCAAAAGTACAAAATTTTCGTTATAAACCAAAACCCTATTTATTTTTGTTAAATAGTATTATTCTTAAGTAAAAATAGGTATTTGTTTTTATACTTGTAGAGGCTTAAACTGTTATTTATTAGAATATTTTGTTTCGAACAAACCTTGGAAAATTTAATGAAAATAAAGACAAAGCCCATCGTACTATATTCGAACATCAATCACAAAAGTTTGTATAGAACTATACAAAATAAAGCACAACTATGTATACAAGTTTAAACCTGTTTAATAAATCAGCACATGAGAAGCAGTGACGAAAATTGGATACGTTCTTCGAGTAGATCGAAGATATAAATTTTACAAACATCATTAATCTATAAACTACTGTTCTAGTCCTCAAAAATCTAGTCCTTGTGAACTTTGCCGAACAAAAATTATTCTGTAAATTTATTCACTACGGAAATGATTTTTTAAGGTTATTTGTGATTACTAAAAATGTTTTTAATTATACAAATATATTTTTTGGAGCAATCTTTATATCATTTTATAGTTATTCTAGCAAAAATAACTTTAAATTCCTTTTGTGGATTATTCATTTATTCACGTTTGTTGTTGTAATTTCGAATAAGTTTAAATAAATATGATCTTTGTAGCTACTTGAAACTTCTAATAATATCACTGAGGATAGATTACTATTTAATTTTTTTCTATTATTTGACATTTTCTTAATACAAATAATTTACATCGTATTGATAACATTTTGTTACTACGACATTTTCATCTCCTTATTTTTTTTAATTCAATAATATGGACATTTTTGAAAATTCTGAATATTTATTTCTAAATAACATTTATTTGTTCTAAGTAGTATTAATGAAGAATGAAAATATATGTACAATTTTTAAAAAATATTTGAAGAAATATTAGGTTACAATTTTTACAAAAAAAAAAAAAAAAAAAAAAAAAAAAAGCGGAAGGGAGATATTTGCCAACCTAATATTAAAATTGTATAAAATAACCAAGAACAAATTTACATTTAAGAAATATTTTATTGTGCAATACACAATAAAAATGGGTGAAAATGAATTTCTACATTTTTTTAATTTCAACATTTTTGGATATAGTGTATTTATTATTAGGTTTCATGATTTATTTTTTCAACACAATTTAGGGTAAATAATATCTAAATAAATATTTCAGACGCATTTTCTACTAATAATAATAAATTATTCTAGTAATTTTTTTAATTATCTGATTTTTATATGGATATACATACACATACATATATATGTATATATATATATATATATATATATATATATATATACATGTGTATGTCTGTAACGTACGTTTATATTCTAATTATATGAAATGCGGTCACGCGCAAAATACTGTAAAACCACATACAGATTTCTAAATCGCACGAAAATGGCAAAAAAATGAAATGTATTTAAAACCTATTTTGCATACATGCGACGCAATCGTTTTAAAGATTGCATGAATGGAAAATAACGGTACAAGTAAATCAGAATTTTTATAGTTCAATAAATAATTGAAATGGATAAATGTTTCGTGGAACGTTATACAAGTTTAATATTTAAGCTTTTTATATTTACAGTACATTTTAGGCTTGCATTTGTTGTTTTTTCCTTTTTTTTGTTCATGCTTATATTGAGCTGATATTTATCTCGATCTTGATTAAAAAGCAATTTATCTTAACAGTTTAATCGTATATCGAAATCGTTCCAGTCTGGCGAATATACGTGAGAAGTTATTTTTTTAGGAAAAAGTAACAAAACGCTTTTAAATGTATTTTCTATTTAAATATATCAAACTAATAAAATTATTTTCAGTTTGTTAGATATTTAAGGATATTTTAAATGATTTTTTTTATTAAACTATAAAAACGAACACAAACATATATAAAAATAGAAATTATGAACTTATTGTAAAGAAATATATTCTAATTGTTATTTTAGATCAAAAGGATATTTTTTTTTAAAAAAAATAATAAATTTATCGCGTTAGTAAAAAACATTAACACAAATACAAATTTAATTTACAATAAAAATTACATAAGTTTGATTAGAAAAATATTTTCCAAAATAAAATAATTTCTATTTATTGAAAACCATAACAAATAAGTAACAAATATAAAAAATTACAAAAATATACCTGAACATTACAGAAATTACTATTTAATTTGAATTATTGGTAATTCGTTAAATTAAATATTAATGAAGTTTTGTTAATCCAAAATTAGTCGCACATTACTGTTTTATCATTTCATGAATTACAATACATCATCATAAGTGTATTGTTGTTAGTTCAGTTATGGAACTATTGATTATGTGTTTTGAGAAATTCTAATAAATTATAAATCATTCAAATCGATTTTTTGTCAAAGTTTATTCAACTTATTATTTGTTTTTTATATATATATATATATATATATATATATATATATATATATATATATATATAATTAAACTTATGAGAAAATTATGTAGAAGTCTTATGTTCAACATATATAATTATATATCAACGATATTAATAATTAAACAAAGTATAAAAACATAGAATTTAATTTTTAGAAAAATACCTTTGTTTGGTTTACTAATAAATAAAATTTTATTTAATTAATTCTGTTAAAGGATTAAAAATATTAGTATATGATTTATATAAATATTTCCTATTTACATGACAGTCATCTTATAGGATGGAGATATTTCAAACATTATAAACAAAATCCAAAAATATATAAATAAATTGTATAAAAATAACAATTAAATTATATAATATTGTAGGTAAATAATAAATTTATTTGATTTTATTTCCTTTCTTCCACGTTAAATTGAATATTAAAGAAGTATATGAAATCTATATTTAATAATAAAACACGGCACATAAACAATTCAAAGAAAATAGCTTATTTTATACAAACAATCACTTCTAGATGGATAGCTCTAATGAAACAATCAAGTAACTCCGGTAAGAGAGTTGAGAAAATAAACGGAGATATGCTATTTTAATTTACACTATTAAAGACTTAATGAGGTACACACGACCTAGGAGATTTTAATCAAAAATAGCTACGGTAGAAATAATTAAACTTAAAATAAAATTGGGAAAATACAAAAAACAGGTTTGTGAAAATTTAATATTTCATAGGAGTGTTGTGAATTGGAATGCTTGTCATTCCATTAATTTCAAATTACTACCCTTTTCAATAAAGGCTATTAAAATCAGATTAAAAAGAGTAACATTTAATTAATTAATTAAAGATTAAATCAAATAATTCGAAAATTGCGATTCCAGTCACTGGTTTTGTAATCCTAAACAAACGTATTATTATAGTATTCATAGATTATCGATTTATTTTCTTAATTTTCTTTAATTAAAGTATTTCGACAGAAACATTGTTTTTATATAAGATTTATTAAGCTTATTTTATTTGTTAGGAATTATTTTTTTCCACGATTAAATAACAATGGTAGAATTTTTGTAATACGACTGAATTTAATTCAATTTAGATTATTTTCTCTACTCTTATTTCTAGATTATTATTTAAGATCCAGATTTTAGTCGCTAAGCTAAACGTATCATTAATACATGTACTAGCGCAGGTGCACTGAGTGTCAGGCATAAAGCCTATAACCCTCTATGTGTGGTTTATACTCAATTTTAGTAAACCAACTGTTAGGAAATTTCTTTTAATGAAATCTTTACGAAATAGACATTGTAAAATCTAAATAACACAACACACACAAATATATATATATATAACATATGATACATATCTCATAATATTCTCTATATTTATTTTTTTGAAAAATTAATGAAAATTAAAATTTAAAATATATTTTGTTAGACATAAAAAAAATACAAATCAATAAGATTTAAGTAGTTACTTATTTAAAAAAACATAAGTTTTTTAAAATTTTTTGAACACATTTATTATTTTACTAATATAAAATTTGTCTTGTAGAGTTAATTTTAAATTTAACTAAAAATATTTTTCCTAAGTAAACTCTTTCATACTAAAAGCACATAAACATATAACAAATAATTTATGCTAAAAAGAAAATGTACTTTCTTCTAAGTAAACTGTATTATTTTTTCTGAAAAAACTTCATGTTTGTTTTCTCTCAAAAAATATATATCAAGTTACTAATCACTTCAAAATAATTATCAGATAAGTGCACTAAGTAAATTTTAAAACAACGTACGTAGTTAGGCGAGTGATGTATAAGTCGAAAAAATCCAATAAGTAAGTTCTCTCGATAAAAGTTTTCTAGAAAGTCAAAGCGTGTAGATAAATTATGAACGTGCTAGTAAGAAAATTAAAACTGATTTAATTTTATATAATTATCTTGTTGTATCAGACAAGAAATATTAATTTATTTGTAACAAACTTTAACGTATAATAAAACAATTTGTGTAGAGTATAAATAATGTAAAGAAAATTATATATAACATTTTACAGTTTCTTGTAATTAAAAACACTTGTGCTGAAGTATTGAATTGAGAAATATTAAACAATTTCGAATACAATCAATTCAAGCAGTTATGGTATTTATGTTTAAGCAATTTTATTTCATTGAAAATATCAAGATAATGAAGTACAGTTCAATATTCAGAAAATAATATATACAATTTAACAAATATTTATTAATATTGTAATTTTACAATATATATTTCTCTTTATAATTTTCAGATGTTGTAGATAATTTAATTAATTAAAGAAAGTATTTTTTTAGATCCTTCTATCAATTTTATAAATTTCTCGTGAAAATTATAATTACATAGAGATAATTCGTGTACAGTTTTTTTGTATTAAAAATTGTTTAATAATTAATGTATAAAATGAAAATAGTCGATCAAATATAAAAAATCATACAATAAATATTAAAAGACGAATAAATGATTAAAAACTAGTGAATTGAAAAACTAGTTATTTCTTAATTTTGAATAAAATTTATGTTATTATAAATCATATTATTATAGAAATATTTTTAATTTTTAAATAAATGTTGAAACGATTTACAAAATTAAACTAAACATATTAAAATAATATTATGTTACGAAATATATTTCCAATTACTATATGTGAATTTTTGAAAGTCAAGAAAATGTAAATAATATCCGATTCCAACTTTGAATAAATAATAATTCCGATTACAAAAAAGAACATTTGGCATCTGACGTATCTTCGTGCAGAAAACAAAATAACATGTATATGTTATTTGATCCAATTTAAGAAATAAACTTTCAAATGGTATCTTATTTCAATTTATAATGGAATCAATTCAGAGCTCATCTGTCGATACACGTACTGTAACTGAAATGTTTATCCAAGAAGTATTTTTCTAAATAAATTTCCGGTCGCGTTGGGACTTGAACTGTTGGAGTTGTGAACGTACTGTGAATGTAGAAGTTTTGCGACACTGTAACTTTCCATAAATTGCGCCATAATCTCGCGTTGTTTCATGAGACAATAAGTAGCTTGCAAATATTGATATTTTATGTAGGTCATACTGATATGTCAATAAACCAAGCGCACAGGTGTTAAAGTAATGCAACATCTATTCGCTTATATTCCCTTGTGCGGTGAACAGCTACCCAGTAATGTACGGAAGAACGCCTCTTCTGTCCTCTTCATTCTTACACATACATATATACACACATATGTATACATTTATACATACAATGACAAACATACATACACATACATACACATACATACATACATACATACATACATACATACATACATACATACATACATACATATATATATATTAAAACGTATAATAACATGTTATTTGCAATAATCTGGACAATTATGTTTGTTCAAAGTACACATATGTGGGTGATGACATATTTACCTATATACAATAAACACATACATACAAGCACACACACACACACACACACACACACACACACACACACACACACACACACACATATATATATATATATATATATATATATATATATAGGTGTATGTAACTAAATTACAGCTTATTGATTTTATTTAAATACCGAACTCTGATAAAGGTCTATTAAAGTAAGACATTTCCTGAAAATTTATTTCATTTTTCTCAATTTTAACCTAACTTATTTCTATCAAAGATTTTTTAAAATATTCATTATTTTAAAAAATAGAATTATAAAAAATACTGCTTAAGATAATTTATTAACCATTTTCTAAATTATCACTATTTTTATTTAATTTTAATCTTTTTTAAAAAAATATAGCAAATAATAAACCACAATATTGTAAAAAAAAATATTGAATCATACAGTAGAGTTGATCAAAATTGAATAAAAAAATATGACTAATGATTATAAATCATAATCAGTAAAAATAAGTAAAGAATAAAGAATTAGCTCTAATCACAAATCTTCTCTGACTAACAGTTAATCTAAAATTAGTCAATTACTAATGACTAATTACCAATTTGAATAAAATGATTGAATTATGTTTTGGCAGATGACAGTTTAAGTAATCATTCAATTTTTGTGATTTTAAACAAATTTTATTTAAAGAATTTCTTGAATAGAATTCTGTAAATAGATAATAAAAACAAATCAACGGTCTACAAAGAGAGTATAAAATTATCATAAAAGAATCTAAAATTAAACTGAGTATAATATTAGTTTAGTGTTTAGAATATGCAAGGATCAAAGGGTACAAACTGATAATAGCAATGTTTATATTTCTTATTCCTTCTCAGATTTAATCTCTTATAACAAACAGTGACTAATGATTTGATTAGTCATGACTAATGACTAATATATAATCATGACTAAAATTAATCTATTTGAAAATCAAATTATTAAAACCAACTAATGAAGAAAATTTATTTGTGACTAATAACTTAGTTAACAAAATTTCAATTATTAAAATATTTTAGTTGGTTTATGACAAATTCTATAATAAGAAGCGAATAAGGTTAAGTTGATTTACTCATATATAGAAAATTTATCTATAATTTACTTGCTGCAAAGAAAATTTGCTGCGATATGCTAAATTCATGTTACTGTTTTTATTACATTTTTATATTCTATTTTATATATTAAAAACGTAATACTATTAAAATTCTGTTTTCCATGAATTTCAAATTTACAAACAATTTTTTTCTATTCAAGAAACACAATTTTCAATGCTGAAAGTTGATATTTTTTATTCAAGTTTATTGAATAAACGAAAACAAATCGGAACGAAAGAGTTAAAATGATATCCCGTGATTCGAGGACAACATATTCGATCGTTTCATTGTACGACTAATTTTAATGCGTATCAATTATACAGAACTAAAATACTATATCCTGGCTGCATGCTCGCGATCTCATTGCGAGATTAACTTCATTTCGCTTGGCAGTTGAGAATGTCAGATTAATGTTCGTATGTGGAATAACGGAACGAAGCACGCGACCTAACGATTTGTATTCCAGAAATTTATATATACATGAACATTCAAACATACATGTTATATATATATATATATATATATATATATATATATATTTATATATATAAATATATAAACTTTTTTGATTTATTTTCAGGAATATTCATTTTACTCTGTTAAAGGAATATTGATTTATTTATTATTATGATAAAAGACCTGTCATCCTGACTGATAATACTTCACCCATATCCCCCCAGTTCCTTATGGGTTTACTCATTATTTTTAAAATAATATACAGTTATATATATATATATATATATATATATATTCATCATCATCATTATCATCACATCAGCATATCAGTCCACTGTTGGGTGAAAGATTGATTGAATATAACCATTCACTGGAAACTGGTCATACTTACCACACTGAACAAACAGATTAGTGAGGAATATTATATATATATATATATATATATATATATATGTGTGTGTGTGTGTGTGTGTATAAATGCACTTATATAATAGCAACTACAATTAATTATTCGCCTTAAGAAATAAAAGTTGTGATTATAAATACTCAATAAGAAATGAAGTTTTACTAAAAACAATATAATTTATTTATTTTACAGTTGTAAGTAAATTTTAATTGAACAATATATGTGGATATTCAAATAAATAAATTGAATTTACAGAGAAAATGAGACGATATTTGATATTATTTCCAAAAAAAAAAATAATAATTTCTTTGGATTCATTATTTTTATAAATTATCACAAAAAGCTTTTAAATATATCTTGCCTTATAATTATTTATATATTTAATTAAAAATATAGAATAAAAAGTCGTATGGGTTAAAAGTAAAGCAAAATTGATCCATAAGATAAAAATATATTTGATACAAAATATTCAATAATGAAAATTAAAATAAAAATGATATTTGATGTTAATAGCTGATTAATATTGTCAAAACTGAAAATTGTTAAAAAAAATTAAAATAAAAATTCATTTTATTTTTTATTAAATTAACAATTAATAATATACATTTATATTCTACTTAATTAATTTTTTTTATTATTATTTCATTTGAAAATATTTTTCTATGTTTTCAATAAATAATTTCTCTTATCCATCTGTTACACGACCAAGCTATTTCTAATTTTACTTTTTACTTTTACCAGAACATCCATAACTTTTATGTTCTTTCTGATCTATACATTTCTCTTCATATCGTTTCATATCACTCCTAACATACATCTTTCCATTTTTCTTTATGTTGTCAGGAATCACTGAATTATTCTGACATTTAAAATCAATATTTCACTGTCATAGAAAATAGGTAGAATGTATCGATCAAAAATCATATTATATATATATATATATATTCAGAAGATTAGTTGATTTTTATTAGAGATTATAACTTAATTGATGTCCTGTGTTGTTGCCTTTCGCAGTAGTATTTTTTTAAATGTCACCAGATTTAATCTAAGCTACACGAAAAAAGACGAAAAAAGGTCAAGAATCAGTAGAAATAAATAATAGAAAAAATAGTAAAAAAGAGAGAAAAAATAAAACAGAGATTAGAAGAACAGTCTTGAATAGAAAAACATTCTGGAAGTAAACCAAGTATCCAATGCCATAAGGTATGGAAAACTTAAGAAAAAAAAGAAATGATCACATTTAGTTCTTTCATGGGGGATTAAACATAGTATCTTTTAGTACTTTACGATGATACATGTCCATAAGCCACTGATAACATTATATGTAGGTGTTTTTAAGCGTGATAGAATTTTAAATTGAATTCCTATAGAAAGTTCTTTCTAACCTAAAAAAAACACTTTTTATCATATCTTTATATATATAAATATATATATATATATATATATATATATATATATATATATATAAAGATATATATGTAAGTTATATGAAACACATGTAACTTTCCCAAGGCTAGTCATATGGGTTAATTGTTGACAAATAATTCTGTTAAGAATTATTTAAACCTATAATAAACGCGGCAATCAATTTCTGATTGTCGATAAAATATCGCGATAATGAGACCTAGAGGTTTCTTTGTTACTTATTACACTTAATAAAATCAGTTCTCGAGTAGATGTGCTAGAAGTAACATCGAATTCTAGCAATGAAACAGAAGGACTCCTCGAGTCACAGTTGTTGGCTGATGGATTGATTATTTGATTGTGATTGATTGATAAAAATAATGTGTTTTCTTTAAAAATCATACTTTCGATTATTTAAAATAAAACTTATATACATAAACACACATACATACATACACACACACACACACACATATATATATATATATATATATATATATATATAAAGTGTTTTTAGGTTAGATAGAACTATCAATAGGGATTCAATTTAAAGTTCTATCATGCTTAAAAAAACACTATATTTATTTGCTAATATACACTTAGATAGCATAGTATTTTAAATGTACATTAGAGAATAATAAATAATTTATAAACCCTTAAAATACTTGGAGTGTTTTAAAATAATTCGTTTGTGTAAATTTAAATCAACTGAAGTAATAAACTAATAAACCGTTTTTTTTAAAAAAATAAATTAGTAAAATTATTTAAGCTTAATATTCTATATAACATAGATATTTTTGAAAAATATTACATTCATAAAATTGAATCGTTTATGTCAGAAATAATTTATAAACACTTTAAATGACTTTTTGGAGTCAATTTTAAAGAAATAAAATTTACATTAAGAAAACCCATTAAAATGATATCAATTAAGTCAGTCCAAATTTGTCCATTAAAATAGTCATGCAAAAATAACTAATTCGAGAAACATAACGATGTATTTAATGAAATATAAATCACTATTTTTGGAAACTTTCTGTTATCAACATATATTCTCAATACTTTCAGATAAGTATTCGTTTGATATATACATATCTGATGACATGAAATACGATCAAAGAATTTATAAACTATGTTCTGTATGATATTTAAGAACATGTTTTCTCAACGAAAACAAGATTGTTACGTTGAGAGAAATAAATGTTTACCGTTACTGTGACTGAAAAATGAACGTATTGATTCGTTTCGACGAATACGATTTAAAGAAATGTTAGATCTACGATAAAATAAAATATATTGTTCTGTATTCGATATCTTCCACGTTTTTCGTTTTCTTTCTTGCCACGGTCGACGATTATTAATATTTTCTTTCATCTCAACATACAATCTATTTGCATGTCTGAACGTTTTACATGTGAATTAATTTAGACGACAAAGTTGATATTAATTGTTTATTTATTAATGAATCTAATTTATTATATTTAGGTCGTGTTTCTCAAATAGAAATCTTTCAGCAGTTGTCAAGATGATTATTTGTTTTGGGAGATTCTGTTTTAATTGATGCTATTTTCTTTAATCCTTCAAATATATTCTTGTACCTGGTGTGATTTAATTATAAATTAATTACATTTAAGTGACATTAATCTTGTATACACATCATTGTTTTCAATGTTGTATTATAATCAATTTAAAATGTAAAAAATGATATTCGAATTGAAATTTAAATATTTTTAAAGGGGATCAAAAAGAAATAGGCAGTTAATTATTTTATTTTTTTAATAATATGTATATTTTCTTGATATTAAAATATTCATAAGAAATAATTATGAAAACTATTTTTTTAATAATCATTAAGGAAATTACTCTTACTAAGGAACATTAGTAACCGAGTAAAAATTTTATACCACCATAAAATATTTCCTGTTATTATTAAAAAATATCATATTTTATTAATAAAATAATAGAAATTATTAATTTTAAGAGATACATTTTTATTTTTGGTTTTCTTTTTAAATGCTTTAATTTTTATATTTTATTTATTCTCTTTTCAATCCATTTTTTTCTTATGGCAATGTTGTTGAGTATTGTTAATACTGATCTAGTATTATTCCTGACTGATATTACTTATTTCAATTTCTAAAAAATCGATTTTTTGAAAGTATAATCAGTACTATTTCTTTTTGGTATTGTCTTCTCTTTTTTCTGTGGATGTATTAATCTTAGAATTATTTTTTCGTTTTTACTTTTTCTAGTTTTATTACAACATTATATTTAACTATGAAAATAATAATATTTTTAAAAATCAAACAAAGAATCATAGAACATTTATTATTAACTAACGAATTAAATGTAAAATAAAGGACACAATTCAGATTTTGCTTCAACATACTGATGTATTTAATCCTTTGTAGACGATGAGCCTATATATGAGTATGTCAAAAGGATCGTATTCGTATTTAATGAATATAATTAATTGATGAACTCGTGTATATGTGTTTGTCGGACATCTTTAGCTATTATTATTTTTTATGTTCCATTTTTCTCTTTTTTGAGTTTCCCATTATGTTTTTTAATTAAGCCGTTATCAAAAAAATAATAGGAAATAAATAATATAAATAATAGAAACAATGTTTCGATCAAATAAGCCCGGTTATCCAAAGTTCAAATTTTGGATTGTTTCATACGTAAATGGTTAAGATTATTTTTTCACTATTCTTTTTATTTTTTTAAAATAACAAGTAACTATTGAATAGTTTAATAAAATTATAAATGAAAAATTAACGAGTTATATTGTATTATTATGATATTTTAAAGATAAAATTTGATATAAATATTGAACAAAAAATATCTCAATTTCTTTCTAAACAAAAGGAATTATAAATAGATTTGATAAAGGTGTAATTTCGGATATTTTTTGATATTCTCAGAACTAAAATAATATTTCTAATATAACTAAAAAGTATTTTCTTTACAAAATAAAATATATGCAATAAATAAAAAGCTAATTCATTATCATATTTTAACGAATAACAACAAACATACATTTATATAAAATGTAATTTTAATACTAATTGTTTTCTAGAATCATTCTTGAATAAAAAACGATTAATATTTTCGGTTTTTTTAAATAATCTTTTAATACGTTTAGTTTAAAAATTAAAATGTTGGTCTCATAATGGAACACGATTTCATTGTTAAGTAAAATTTAAATCGTGGAGCCATATCTACCAAAATTTATATAAAGATGATTGAAATATAATCTGTTGTTGTAGTAGTTAAAATAATAGTTCTCTTTAAGAACACTAAAAGTTTAATCCAGAAAATAAATTTTAAAATACAATTGAGAAATGAATATTCTAAAAATAAATAACGCATAATATTGTTATTTTATAAGTAAATTAATACAAAATAACTATATAAAGAGATTTAAATATATCATCGTATCTTATAATGGCTCAGTTAAAAAATTTTCTATATCAAAGAAATAAATATCTTTTTAAGAAATTCCTATTGTTTAATTATATATTTTCTATTAAATCCACTCAATTATTCTAGTATAATTTAAACATATGTTCTCCACTAACTCAATTCCTAAAACTTTCTTGTAATATCTCGTATTCTACAAATTCAAATGTTCAATTCTTCTTTGATTACATGAATTCAATTCGTTCCGAAAGGAATATTGTTGCTGTCTGGCAAGATTCTTTTCGTAGAACTCGAATAAAACAGAGCATTTATTCGTCATTGAATATATTAAGAGTAAATTGAACTTGGTAAAGTTTTCGTCTTATGAATCCTTTCCATATAAATGATAATAATATCGTTAAACATATAAAGCGTTCCATTTTAATTTCCCCACACCGATCGTTTTATTTTTCCATCTTACGCCTACATCCATCAATTAATTTATTCTGTTCGTCTTCGCGCTGTCTTCGCATAGCCACCGTTTTCATTTCACCGGGGACTCACAGCGGGATTCGCTCGGTAATCTCTTGGTCGGCGCGTCGAGTGCCGATGCACACAGTCGACGCATTTAACGATAAGTAATTATTCTTATCTTACACTTATCTATATTCAGAGGATTCTTTATGAGATCATCGTACCTTCGGTTTATGGTTTCTGCCAACGAAATACATTAGGCGACATCAAATTTTACGATGCTCGTTTTATGTACAGATATTGCGTCTCAAATATTTAAAAATATAAACTGAACAGCGCAGCTTTTATCATACACACGCTACGTCTTTATAATAATGTATGACCGTATAAAACGAATCAAATAGTGAACGATCAATGGAATATTTATGATATTTTTGTCGTAAACACATAACGCATAAATAAACAGTAAAGATTGATATAAATACATCGGGAGATATATATCCGTGAATATATAGGTATATAATATTTGTAACTATAAGAAACGAAACTTTTTATAAATTAATTTTATTATAAAAATACACAAATGAATCATCATCGACAAAATAGTTTTCCCCTGTTTCTAACAACAAATTCATATTATTGAAAACATCTTGAAAAATCTTCATTTTTAACTCCTTGAAAAAAATATATATTCTTCTTTTTAATTCAATATTTGAAAAAAAATCTATAAACCTAATATTTATTTTAGGGAATAAATGGTATCCGATTCTAAATCAGGTAAATAAATTAAATGTTTAACACAAATGAATTTTACCCTAACACCACAATAGTTTAAAGTGTTCAATAATCACTTATTGTTCACTTATTATTTATAATTATATAGTCTACAATTATATCGGCTAATGCATTTTGATGGCGTTGCCATCGAAATGCATTAGCTGATATATAATTATAAATAATAAATGAACAATAAGTGATTATTAAACACTTTAAATTATTGTGGTGTTGGGGTAAAATTCATTTTGTTAAAGTGAATCATCCACAGTTCCAAAACAACAAATAATTAAATGTTATTTTTTTAATGAAAAAAATATTGTAGTAAATAAATATTTACTAGTAGATAACATCAAAAATAATTTTGAGTAGAAAAAGATATAAATACAAAAAATATCAGTCGAGAATACAAAAAAGCACTTTTTAATATTTTAAACTTTTTAAAAGATGGCATTTATTAAATAGAACTTTTATTTAAATCTCTTTCTATAAATTATGATTAAAATAATAAATCACTTAAAAAATCAAAGTTAATGGTGTTTATATTAAAATTTCATAAAAAAATCACAATATACACATTCCATTGATGTAAAAACTGTTTTGTGTTAAATATAGGTTTATTATTAAAGAACTCCATTTATTGAAATTCATGGTATACGTAATTTTTGAAATAATTGATTTAATTACAGAATAAAAATCATTTTAAAATGACACTAAAAATTTACTAATACAGTAACTGAATATTTCGTGTTGGAATTTATAATAAAAATTATTTAAAATACACAAAGAAGTGCATGATGGTGAAATATTTGTATTTAATATAGAATTAAAAATGTAAATAAAATACTTTGGTTGTTCTCTCTCTCTCTCTTTATATATATATATATATGTGTGTGTGTGTGTGTGTGTGTGTGTTTGTTTGTGTGTTTATGTATATTTGTTGATATGTACGTGTGTATGTTAACATTGTACATATGTATGTTTATATAAACAGTACTCGTTCTATTATAAATATGCAAAAACAAACATGATCCGATCGTTCTTTTGCACTGTTAGCCGTAACTATTTTGCAATTCAGAATCGAGCCACTCTTCAGCTCCGTCCAATTATCCAGGCCAATTGGTTGCACATTGCCAATAAACGAATGCATATTCACTATTACATAGCACATAATGAACTCATATGTATGCTTGTCATATGAACCAGTGTGCGCTCGAACGGATTTGGCTTTTAAAATTTACTTCTGAACTTGTTTATTAAAAACGTGTCCGTTTTTCGATATTATTCGAAAGCGATGCGGACACGACGGCTGTTTATATTAATTGCAATCATCGTCATCATCATCAACAACATCGACATCCTAATCAATTCAAAATTTCCATTTTTGATAGTTGAATATTTCAATGTGTCGTCTGCTAACAACATTTAAACCATAATCAATAAACTGTTATCGGACGTAATGGACTTGTTTTTAATCATTAATGTTAATTAACTGATTTGTTCAATTCGATTCTAAAAATATCATAAAATACAACCATTGAATACTACTTGCTATTGAAAACTTTTAAAAATATATTAAAATCAATTAAAATTCGTTATTACTTATCAATTTTTTTAAATAGAAATTTAAAATTTATAAATTTCGTTAATTACAAAATAAATATTAATAAAATAGCATATTTAACATGAAATACGTGCAGATTTTACAATATTATGATACAAGTTAAAAAAGGTAATAATAAGTAATTATTGGATCATTTTATAAAATAATATGTCGTGTGGAAATAATTTATTTGTGTAAAAGTGAAATATAGTACTAAAAATTGATACAAATAATATAATTCAATATTAAAAGCCTATACAATTTTATAAATAGTTATAATTTTTAAATTTGTTTATATAGGGTCATCCAAATGTGACGCCTAGATTTGTGTTTTATTAAAAAGAAACATGTTTATATTTTGGTTTTGTTTCTTTTTAATAAAACACAAATCTAGGCGTCACATTTGGATGACCTATATATCTAAACAAACACCTTCATTAAATGAAATTCTCATCCCTGACTACTGCTTATCAAATCTTAAAGGTAAATGAAAATTGATTATTAGAAAACGTTATTTCATCGAGTTTAAATACAAAATGTAATTTCTATTCAAATGTATGAAACCTCCTTTAAAATAAATACGAAACGAAATAAAGATTAACGATTTTGTATCTAACGAAACGTATTTGAAATTTCCCATTAATATATCTTCGAACATTATAATTAGAAACCGTCACTCGAAATCGCATTATATGTACAGAGTGGATGCCTTCAGCAATTATAATTATTACCATCGAAATCTTCATTAAACCGAAGATTCAACGATACTCGTTTTACCTTGACAACAAAAGAATTCGTCAGCTTGTTTTCAACCAAACAACACAGTAATTACGTAACTCTTTACTGCCATGATTTCGACGAAAGTGAAATTAAATTCAATTATATTAATGATCGTACGGAACCATCGCTATAATTCTACATCAGGGGGCGAGAAAGCTCCGTTTCGGTACGTGTTTATTGTCCGAGTGGTAAAGAAACGTTCGGTGTTCAAACTTACCTTGCTCTATTCAGACATTTGTTATTCAGTGTCGTATAGAAGTAAATATCTGAAAACTTACACCAAAATACAAATGATATAAGTTTAATTTACATTACATCTCAAATAAATTCAATAATTTATTATACCATATAAAAATAATTTAAATAAATATTTTTCTTTCAATATTTGCTTATTTCAAAAATATTTTTTCACAAATTAAAAAATATAACAACACTTAATTATGAACATTTTTAATTATTTACTTACATATTATAAGCAATATTTTCAACAATCTGCATGAATAAATAAGATAATATTTAAGAAAAGTATAACTCGAAAGGAAATGATAAATCATTGCAAAAATGTTCATTTCTAAATTAGGTTTAAACTATATACTTCAATAAATTAAACATCATTGAGATGTCTTTGAGGGCATCCTGGAACTAAACTGGTCAAATATTATGAAACTGTCTAATTAGAGTATATGAGAATGTTTCACCACTTAGTGAAAACTATGTTGATACATGAAACGATCAAGGTATTGGAACAACAAGAGCCAATAAACTTTGGGTCGACACCAATACAACTAGTCTCTATTGGAGTTGGGTAACTTCTTGAGATGAATAAAAAATGAAACATTGAAGATGAAACCACTTTAATTCCACTGATATTATCGTCTTTTCTAAATTATAGAAAATAAAGATAAGGTAGTTGAAAAAAATTACAAATCTATTGAAAAAAGATACTAATTATGAAATTTATAAAAAATAGTTTTATTATTCTGTGTAAAATTAAAGATACGAAAATTAAAGACAAATAACTAAATATGTTTATTTATTATAATTTAATATAAGTAATGTGTATTTATTTGAATATACAATATTTCCTTTATGATATATTTAGTTTTCCAATAAGCACTTCAGAATTTTATATGGCAATAAAACAAAAAGTATTTAATTAATAAGTTATTTATTTTTCTTATTTTTAAGCATATTCTATGGCAAAGGTTGGCAAACTACAGCCCGAGGGCCAAATCCGGCCCGCGGGTTAATATTTTTGAAAATTAAGTATGTAAAATCGCAATACAGATCATTATTAAAAAATGACCATTTGCAAATGACTTTACTGATGGGAAGTACTAATTTCGAACTCTAGTATGATGAAATATTACATTCATCGCATTAGTACAAAAAGTTAACCAGTTCTATTATACGTTTATTTAATAAACGGAAAATTTTTTTTCGTCTTTTTTTATAATAATAATACTAATAATGATTTATTATGGCTGAATACTTGCATATACATTGGTGTATACAGAGTTTTTGACTTAACTTAGTTTATTATTATTTATATTATGCTATATGGATTGGGATGGAGGAGTGGTGAAGTTTTGAGGTTGGTGAATGTTTTGAGGGTATTTGCAGGAAAATTTAAAAAACCGCGTTTTTTGTGTCAGCATGTGTATATAAATATTATGTAAAAATATCACTTCTTAATAAAAAAAATTGAACCTGTTTTTTTTTGTTGCTCTATGAGTAGAATTGCCCATGTAAATATCTTCGAGTTTGCTATCTGGCCCGCTGAGCATAAAAATTTTATAACCTGGCCCTTTCAAAAAAAAGTTTACTGACCCCTATTCTATGGAATTAACGATGTGACACAATTTTAATTATATGATCACCACGACTTCGGTTGATATAGTCAATTTTAGTCACTTTTTCACATAACTGTGGTCCAATTTCACGAATTACACGTTCAATGTTTATTTTTAATACTTCTGTCGTTTGTGATTTATCAGCATAAACTAATGATTTCACATAACCTCTAAGAAAATAATTAAATGGAGTTAGATCACATGATCTTAGTGACCAATTGATGGGTCCATTTCGTGAAATAATGGACTCATTAAACTCTTGTTTTAATAAGTTTATTGAAGTTTTTTAAAATTTCTAAGCGTTGTTAAAATGTTAAACGTTCTATGATAATTTACTAAATTATACTGAGTTGAAATGTCAAAATGAACTTAAAAAAATTCAAACATAGCTGCCACTAGCTTCAAAATTCTGATATTCTCACTGGAAACCCCTATACCTAGTTATTAATTAATATTCATATCAATAAAATATACCTGTTGTTTCCAAAAAAAAATCATAAATTTTAAAAAGCTAAAATAACATGCTAATTTAAATAAGCAGAAGTAAATATGAATGTAAGATATTTACCAGGAATAATAAAAAAAGACAAAAAATATAAAACAGATCCGAACAAAATTTATAAATATTTTAAGAAAAATGAATAATTCAAAATAGAAATTGATTTATAACAAAGAAATAAGTTTTAATTTCTGACCGTTAATATAGTTATTATTGAAACATGAAACGTGTTAAACATTTAACACTAGTATAGAAAAATATTTTTCACAATGAGCTATTTTACTTTTAACAATCCTAGCTCAGTAGGCAAAACGTCGAAGTGTTAAAAAATAAATGATTGAAATCCAGGTCAGATAACAAGAAGGCAAATAAATGTATTCATATTTTACATACGTATCCGTTTACTCGTTTCTTACTAAAGTTTTTAATTAGCCTAGTTTAAACGGCGGTTGAAGTTTGATGGTAGTCGAGGGGGACTTGACTAGAGGTTAATAGAGAGTTCAGATCGAGTGATGTAAATAAGTACGACAATGTGCGCCTATTTGTGAATATGTGGACGCTAGTGCAGGAAAGAGAGACGAACAGTGGAAAGAGGAAGGCCGTACGTCACTGGTGACGGTCTCGACGGGCATCGAGCCACGTTCCTCGGCAACATGGATAGATTGTTTCCTTCCGTTAACGCCGCTCGTGATATACTCGTCAGATGCGGTGACGCACGTTCGACTCTCTGTGTATACGTTGAGGGTCTTTTCATTATGTTTGCTGTATGTTGTGAAAAGTAAATGCGGTTACCATTCAAGTCTGTTATTTAATCAGTGAGGCTAATGACGAAAATTTTAGTTCGCCGCGCGCCTAACTACAGACACGAAGCGAGTAGTAGTCGATGTAAAAGTTTAATTTCGTGAAAGGTCGTGTAGTTAATTAATTAGAGTTGTTTGGTTCGCAAGAAGACGCGTAGATAGCGATCAATCTTATGGCTGAGTCGAAAATATTCAAATGCTTATTTCGACTTTACAGAATGCGGTTCGAGTAATTAACGTATGTGCGTGTAAATGTATATTTGTGTGTGTGTGTTCGTAGAAACGTTGTTATCGAAATACGTGAAAGGGGCCGCTGAAATTCAATACTGGAGCGATTGAAATCTGAACAGGGAGATCTGTTCATAATGTTGTGATACATCAGTATCATAACGTCGTATCAAATTTCCTAAGTTGTTTTCGCTGTCCCGTGAAAGACATTTCGTCTACTTTATCCTCAATAGTACTCTATAAAGTTTTTAGTTTGACGTTGAAACTTTATACATTCAGTTTTCAATTTAAATGTCAACGTTCTTGACTTTTCTTTAAGACTCTTACATTTTTAAGATCATTGATGGTTGTTAGTATCAATATTTAACATCAATAACTTTATATGTGATATATTTGATCGAGATGTTTTTTCGTGTTTTGTATAAAAAATATAACAGCTATAAAAATAACTTTCTTGAATAGTAACTTTTATAATCTTAAATAATAAATAAAAAAATAAGAAATCAAGTCAACAGCAATTAAAATATTATATTCAATTAATAAGAACTTCAAATTAAAATATTATTTAAAAATATAAGTTTTTTGAAAAACAATTATTACTTAGTGAGTTAAAAATTAAATCATAACACAATTGATTAATTAAATTTTAAAATATCACGAAAACTAAAATCTCGAATTATAAAAACGTTTATTTTTGTATAAATATAAAAACTCGTACAATAATTACAGATATTTGATATATTTCGTAAACTAATTTTAAAGTTGATTTGGAATATAAAAAAAAATTCATAACATTCTGTAACTTTATAAATCGTTTATAATTTACAAATTGCAGTACTATTTTGTCAATGTTTTTCTTTAAACTTGATATAAATTCTTATCGTAACTGAAGAATAATTCAGAAATAAATTTAAATTGTATATTTTAAACAAAATTAATAATTACATTATTTTATAACTATTATTTTCTAAACAAAAATTAAATTTTCTTTTTTACACAAGAAAATATATTTTTAACTTTTTACAAATACAATTTATTTTGAAAATTTAATTATATGAAATTTGAGAATATATCATGATTTTTAAATACTTATTAGATAATAAAAATAAGTTAATAATAAACAATTTTATAAAAAATATCTTGAAGAGAGGAAATTTATTTTTAAAAAAGAATTTCATTGAATTATAACTAATTTTCCAATAATTGTTAAAAAGAGAGATCATTTACCGTCATACTGTGATGATATTAATAAAACGATTAAAATTAGTATTAGAAAAAATAGAAGAAAAAAAACAGTAAATGATTGTATATTATTTTTAAAAAATAATTTGGTTAATTTATTGAGTTTTAATGATTATCTTAGCACGTACAGACATATTTTAATGAACTCTGTAAAAATATTATGATAGTAATTCGAATCTAAAAAAACTACCAAATTAGACTAAATAAAATAAAAGCATATACTTAATACATGTTTTCTGTTTAGATCCCTCCAGGACATTTTAAATATATTTTAGGTATAATTTTTTTTACGTCTGGTTAATAAACTAGAAATTTTAAATTATTTTCAAGTAACTTTTAATTATAATACATTTACTTTTTTTAAATTACGAATTGAAATATGTTACATATGTACATGATTCTGGTTTATTTTAAGTTTAAATATATTAATAAAAAATTAAAACTAGAACTTTATTCATTAGGATGATTAAATCTATTAAACAAGATAGTAACTATATTATTTTTACAATACAACTTGAATATAATTATTAATTTTTCATCAATTTCCTTACATTTTTAATTTATTCATTCTAGTTTTAAAATGGTTCCTTTTTTGTATCTGTACATATTTTTTATTTTCATTTAACATAACGTATGATTTATTGATTAGGTATTTGGTTCGTTTCATTTGTGTTTTCAAATATGTTTTTTTTTACTTTTCATATTATTACTAAATATTTTAAACTCTAATTTATATAGAAAAAAAGTATTTTTTGATACACAAAACTTTTTTATATATTTTATATAAATATTTCAGTTACTTTTTTTATATGTTTAAATTAGTATTGAATTTATAACACTTTTCAAACATAATCAGAAATGATATTATTTTTTAAATTTATTAATGATTTAAATATACGATCCTGTTTTATAAGTTCATTACAAATATTTATATATAATAAAAAGTTTAAAATGGAAATTGACCGATCATATAGCAAGAAAAATATATTATCGATAGATAGAAGAAATTATCGATTGAGTCATCCTCAAATAATTCGTTTTTAGAGAAAATTTTAAAATAAAAAAAAATGATATTTGATTTTAATTCAAAATATATTTCCGTTATTATTCATAACTTTTTCCCATCTAAATCTTAAATTTTCAATACTCTAGTAATAATCTTTTGGTTTTGTGTTAAAGAATAAATCGAGCTATCTTCGAACATCAGTCTATGTATTAAACTGTTTCTCCACTAACTTTTTTTTTGGAAACTTTAAAATAGATGATAATTTGATGATACAAGTCAGAAGAATACACAACAGATTTGTCATAATTTTCTATTGAAACTGTCTCAATTTTTTGAGCATTTCTCGTGCCGTTGTTATGGTGAAAAATTACGCCTTTTGTGTTGGCTAGTGGTAACTTTTTTTCGTCAATAAATTGCTTTATCCAATCTAGTTGTTAATAATATAACACTTTCGTGATGGATTGATTATCTGGTAGAAATTCATAATTGACTATATTCCAACCACATTCCATTAAACCGACAGCATATTTTCCTTAAATAAAGTCTTCTCTTTGGTAGTATAGATGGTGTCTCATTTCGGTTAATTCATTGTATTTGATGTTTAATTATCATAAATAATCCATTTTTCGTCATCAGTAACAATTCGATTTAAAATGCTTCCTTTTCCAATCTACAAAAATTAGAAGTACAGTCGTTACTTCAAATTAAGCTTCGATAATTCGTAAATTACCATAGACCCAGCTGAAAATCTTTACCAATAACTAGGAAAATTATGCATATTTCAGCAGCATTTATACCTCCACATTTTAGCACAATCATGAAATATTATATCATTCGTCTAATTAATACGAAAATACTGGATTAATTATAGAATAACCCAATATAAAAATACCCATGAAGAAATACGTAAATAAATGAAATAGAAACTTAGGAAAATTTGTCAGTATGGAATAAAAAATAAATATTTTGTATCACTTAGAGTAAAAATTTGGAGAAAACCATCATCCAAATTAATAAATAATTTATTTATATATTTGGAATAGAAAAATATTACGGTTGTTGCTACTGATATATATATATATATATATATATATATATATATATATATATATATATATATATATATATATATACTAGAAAATTTCGTCGTATGTACACTGAATATTAGAATTAACTAAGAATGAAAACCTTAACGAAGAAAATAAACCAAAACATAGGGAAATGTATAATAAATAACACAGTGCCATTAGGAATTTATTAACATTCAGCACGCTAGTCCATCCATCACCTTGTGTATATAGGGTTTTAGAAAAGTTTCATTAGCTGTTAAATTTCTTATATGCCAAGAAAAACTTTTCATGCGGAAATGCAAGGGAAAAGTGCAGTAAATCCTTGTAAATAACAATGCACTTAATCATTGTCTAAATTACTTAGAAGCGGTAATATTAGAGTAACGTGTCTGATCAGTTAATGACACTTACAAACTCGAACCGTTTTCTACAGAAAATGTCACCTTAAATAAAAAATGATGAGGAATAACTCAGCAAGTGTATTTTTATTAGCTTAGAAATAAATTATATAAATCTACTATAAATTTAAAAACAATATAGTGAATTCCACATAAACTGAAATTGTCTGTTAAATGAAAATATAAATCTCAACAAATTTAAAAGTTATGAAAGCATATTTTATGGTATAAAAAAAGGAAACTTTCTTAAAGTCACATTAGTGTAGTTCATAAAACTTAGATTTAAAATACTTTTAAATTATGAAACAAAACAGTAGATTGTATAAAATAATGGTATGCAAAAGAAATCGACAAGTTATTTTTAAAGACTTGTTGAATCAAATACAAGTATTTTAGGTAAATATGAAAAAGGGGAATGAATGATTTATGTGATAGTATTATTTGAAAATAATGTTATGATTTGTTAATAAAAATATAATCAAGTATTATTATTTTATGTTTTGAATGATTACTTTTTTGTATGGTTATATAAACTATTTATTCTAACAATAAATCATTATGTAATTTAATAGGTAATTTGGAAACATTTAGTAATTTTTTACTATTTTATTATCAACGTTTCTATATTTTAATTTTATTACTAAGAAAAATGTAATACTGTAATACAAAACAAATTAATTTACTATTTTATTAATTTATGTAATTTTATTTTTATTAATGCTATTAATAATTATTGTTTGTTTTAAAAATGGAAAATTCACTTTCACAGAAATTACTCATCACCCCAACATCATAAAATATTAGAAAGTATACAATAATTATTTATTGTTCATTTTGTTTAAAACAACAATAAGCTGATGCACATTTCGATGTCAATGTCATCATCATAAGAGCAGTGTGTTATAAACCTCGGCGCTCTGATGAGGACAGTACTTCCATCGAAATGCACATCAGCTTATCGTTGTTATAAACAAAATGAACAATAAATAATTATTGACATTTTTTAATATTTAATAATATTGAAAATATTAGTAATGTTTATTTATAAATTCATTTAAATAAATGTCATTTATAAATATTTAATTCGTTTTGAACACGTTTATTGTGTTTTAATATTTTTTTATATTAAAAATGCATTTATGTATATGTTAGAATATTTATTTTTTTAAAAATCATTATATGACTAATATAACAAATTGTTTCAATAATATAAATAGTTGAGTTATTTAACATTTATTATTTTTCCAATAAAAATAATTACTGTTAATAAAACACATTATTTGTTTAGAAAGATTAAAAAGTAAAAATTTAATTTTTTTTTAATCTTTGTAAACAAATTCTCTAACACATATTCTGAATTCTACATGAATATGATATTTTATTATGTTTATAATTCGGTACTGAATAATTAAAAGAAAATCATGAATTAATGTATCGCTAGAAGTCATCGATCAAAGTAAACATAATCGGATGATCTGAAACGTATTGTTCAAACGCTATAAAGTGAATTTAAAAGGTATCGAAAAATCATAAGCGATGACTTAATAATACACACTACGAACATATAAGCAGCACAACGAAATAATAAGATGTCTGTTTGAGAAACAGCCGCGACGGACGAATTTATTATCGTAGCGTGTTTGAAAATGTCTAGGAATCGATACACGAACGAAATGTACGCTAACAAACATTGTGTGGTTCATATTTTCAGTCGTCGGTGACGTCGTCGTTAACGTTCACATCCATGGTTGCGGTGCATGTGTTCAGCTGAAGTCAGTCGTAGTTTCTGTGAAACCACGAGAAATAAATGAATTTAAGCTCGTGACCGGTTCTGTTTGTTTCGATCGCTGTGCACATACGACTCCAGGAATGGACTTCGAGCAATTCGTTTAATATAAATTCTTACGAATTAATACGTTGAATTAAACGAAGAATTTTTTTTACAAAAAATTTAAAATCAATAATACATTTTTTTGTAAAAGTTTTAAACATACATTTTATTACAATTTAATTTATGAATTTAATAGAAAAAACTATTTTTATATCACTACAATGGATTAAATCAAAGATTTTTTTTTAAATATAAAACTAAATAAAATATTCTTTGAAACTCTGTTTGAAATGACACAAATATTAATTTTTAATATATAAACTTTCATGGTGTAAATTAACACTAAAATGACATTGTGTTTTATTCATATTGTATAAATGTCGATTTACTCATATATATGAATATCAATTAATTCCATCTACTCTATTTCAATTGAACGATATGCTTCAGGCTTATTGTTACTATGTATCATTTTTGTGATTTTTTTATTTCCAAAGAAGCAAATAACTATACATTCATTGAAAAGCGACGGAACGAACACGATCCTATCTACAAGCCATAATTCTTCTCCGTCACGCAATCGTAAATTAAACAATCGCCAGTAAGAGACAAATTGTGTGCGGCCACCGACGACACAGTGTCACAAATCATGTTACTAAAACCTGATTAACTTGCGAGTACCTCAAACTGGGCGCGAATAAATTTCTATGCTGTGAAATTACTCCAGAGTTATCTGATAAACAAATAAAAACGTACAACCAAACATAAATATAGGGGATGATTGAAAAATGTGCTCGTTATTGTATATTAAAAAGGTTAAAAATATGCAATTTGTTTACTTCGAAAAAATAACATAAAATACTTTTTCATACGTTAAATTTATTCGAACTGAAAATGTTCATATTGAATATAATTATTTTTTTAATAATATTATTACAATAACAATAAAATTGTAACTAAATACAATTATTATTATTTAAATATATATATATATATATATTATTTTTGAACTAAAACTAATATTTCACAATTTAAAATCTTATTGCCTTAATATTTTTATTAAATAAGTCCTATAAATTGAAAGTTTAGAAAGATAATATGCGAGTTAAAGAGAACGTTATATCAAATTATATTACATTTTTAATAAAAATGAAAAATATATAAAATATTTTATTTATTACAAGTCCCTTGCGAAACTCCTTAAATGTCTCGTATGAAGTTACTTGAATAAAAAAAATAATTTTTTTAGTCATTTAACTCAACTTCATATTTAATATTCACTTGAACAAAATTTACATATATTTCAATATAATATGTTATTTAAGTCTAATTTCTTATATTGATGACAGATTAATAAACTCTAAAAATTTTAAAATCATTTTCCTGAATTTTTTAACAAGTGTTAAAAACAATTTTATCTATATTTCACACATATTCTCAGATAGAAATAGGAAATTTTTTTATTATTCAACAAACCATCAAAGACAATAATATTATAAAACATTATAAATACTTAGAATCGTTTATTTGCTTTCCCTTATTCGATCAAATTACACAAAACCTGAAATTTATTTAAATAATCAAATTATATTGGTAACTCTCTTCTTATACATTATATATATATATATATATATATATATATATATATATATATATATATATATAAGAAACGAAAAATTATGGATGTTATAGAAAAAATGAGTAATTAAAAATAGAAGTGGACCATCATATAGTAAAAAAGACCTTCATGGACAAACAAAAATTGATTGAAAATTTAGAGATATTAAAGACTTAAAGACTCATTAAGAGATAGGAGAGAGATATAAAAAAATCGTTAAAAAAATAAAAGAGAAAAGCATTGAAATGATCACTCGAAATAGAAAATTGTTAAAAAAGGCCTTCATCTAGTAATGAACAGAAACAAGTTAATGATGATAATCATTATATTTATTTATTTATTTATATATATATATATATATATATATATATATATATATATATATTCACATCAAAAATATATAAATCACACTCCCCACCAATCAAAAAAATATATCTGAATTTTTTAAATTTATTTTCTAGTTAAACCATAATCTCTATTAAAAAAATTCCAACAGTAAGAAATGAATACTGAAATATTAGTAAATGTAGTGATTATGGATTATGTCATGATCACTACATAAAGAAAAATAAACCACACGATGCAAAAGTTTTAACTAAAAATCAATTTAAAAATTATTAAAAATTGGTACCATTCAATTTATCTAACGAAGAAACTAATATAAAATAATAAAAAAATCAATACAAGGAAACTTCAAGAAGATAAAAAAACAAGAGTTACATTCAACCCTCTATAATAATAGAAATGGAAACACAATTTATATTTTAAACAAAAATATATTATAAATATTTTCAAAAATCAAATATATCATTTGTTAATTTTCTTTCATTATTATGTACATATATATGTTTAAAAATATGTGTATAGATTGATCATTTTTTCGATTCATTTACATTTTTTATAAATGAGAATTTTATATCTATAAATGAGACTGAAGAATGGTAAAAAATAGTAAAAGATAGTAAGCATGTAAATGTATGTCTAAGCACTTCAGTCTCAGTTGCGCCATTCTATATAAGTTCAAAGAAATAATAGAACTTGAAATTAAAATGTCACTTAAACTATTACATTTTTAAATATAAATACAAAGCGATATGTCTTTTTGAACGCCTTATATAAACAAATATAAATAGACAATTACATACATATATATATATATATATATATATATATATATATATAAGTGTGTGTGTGTGTTTATATTTTTTTATATAAATGTATAATAGATATTTATACATTTTTGTTTATGTGTATGAATAAATGTCTACGTATTTGTGTGTCGCGGCGCAGTACTGTATCAGTGTTCGTTGCCGTGAGCCGTCCTGACGTTTTGCCAGATTAAAATATTAACTAAATGATTTATGTGGGGCGGCTAACATAAACCAACGCGACGCAATTGTACGGAAATCGCACGAACCGGTTCAAACATTTGCCGGAATCGAATCTGGCGAACGGTGTCATAAAAAATGATGCCGGAATTGGTTCATTATTGTTCTACCGGAACAATCGTGGTGCGTGTGACTCTATAATTAATTTGTATCGGCTGTCAATGGCGGGACATTTTATTGTATAATATAGTAAGTCGCAATTTTCAGATATTTCTACCAAAAAAAAATACATCGTCCAAAACAAAAATCAGTACTGTGCATTCCACGCTCGACTCCGAAACGCAAATAGGAAACGTGGTGTCATTGTGTACATAAGAATCGTGTGAATTTTATGAATTTATCGTTTTAATCAGTTTTCTCTCAATTTTGTTTCATACAGTATGACTAACACGATAATCAGAAAATAAACAGGATATTGTAATAAATAACACGCTTTTATATTAGTATTGTAAATAAATTATGTACATGGACTGGAAATAACAACAAAAAAATTCAAAATAATTCGATAACAGAGATATGGAGATCGTTGCGAAAATATCTCCAGGGATTTCTGTTTCAACAATTAATTATTCACAGATTTTGTGTAGAAGCGCTCAACGTATCACTTTTTAATAAAAACTCATACGTTTCTCCCGGTCTGAAATGAACTTTGCAGACATTAAACCAATTATCTAGCGAGTTTAGAATGTTGTCTATCGGAATTTTAAATTTTATTATTTTTTAATTACCACACAAACTCAAATGCATATAGAATGGTTCCGAACGAATCGGTCAAACATCGTAAGCTTATTAATCATTTTATACTCGAAGTAATTTTATAATATTTTTAAATTTTTAATAAAATTATTTAATACTTTTCAAAAAAATAATGAAGTTTCGTGTATGTTTTTTGCATTTCCATGATAATAATTAATTAAAAACGTATTTCTGTATAAAAGTTTATTTTTTTAGAAATTATATACTATAAAATGTATTATAAATAATATTCCTTATTTATTTATCCACGATACAAATAGAATATATATTTTGATGACTTAAATAATTAAAGATTAACACTAAGTCTAATTTAAGAAGTTTTATCAAATCATGCCAATTGAAAGAAATCTATTTCAAATATTTTTTTCTATAAAAACCTGATATATCGAATTTTTAACATAAAATATTATATAACACAAACCAGTCTAGCTCGTAATATTTTTTATTAAACTAAGTAGTCAATTTACATGATTTTAATTTATTGGATTCAATAAGTAAAATATCTTTTTAATATTGCAAATCAAATAGTAAAGATTTTAATTGAACTATCATTCATTATTAATTCCCAATTTCCGTTCATTTTTGAAAGTGTATATTAAATAACGTTTTCAATAAAAAAGGGTTCATTAAAATTATTTTATTAGAGAAAATCTCTTTTTTATTTCCATCTGATATTTTTGTCATATTGTAAATATTAACATAATATTATATATTAAAAATGTTTTGAATTTGAGTGTCAAATTAAGAACTATACGTAAAAAAAATATTTAAAAAAAAGTTTTTTATATAAATTATAAAACTATATTAAAAGACACTTACACATAAGTTAATTATTATATGAAATAATAATAATTATTGAAATACATACCATGTTTCACCACATCCATACAATTCAGAACTTTCCCAAATCCGACATTTTCTTAACATCACTGATGACATAATATGTTCTTACCTACAACAAACATAAATATATAAATATTTATTGATCGTTTTCATCTGTAATAAATTCTATAAATGTATCAATTTATTACAAAGCACAAGCGATGCATCGAGCAACGTGACCCATATCAATAGTAATTTTTCAAACACTGAAAACATTATCGATATAATGCTTCGCCATTATTTTCTGCATTTTCATTTATTAACAGTGTTAATCAAGTGCACGAAACGTTAGTTTACAAGTTTTATACTGCAATTACGATATATATACAATATATATCTAAATAGAAAATGCAATCAGACAATAAAAGTTATATGATTTTTTTATATTGACAAAGAAGGAAAATTAATTTAACTTTCATTTAAAAAAAGTATAAAACTTTTTAACATTTTTTTAATATTATATGATACATTTCAAATAGATAAAAGGAATAAAAGAATGAGAAAATTATTAATGGTTCATTTATAATTTTTCCATATTATCAATATGAATAGTAATTTTTATTAGACAATATTACACCCCATGTATGTTAAAATTTTAAGCTTTTTTGACAAATACTGATGAATTAAGTTATATTTCAGTTATTTTAATACCATTTATATTTTTTATAATTTTTAAAAAAGATATATTTTTTATAATTTTTTTCAGTTATTTTAATACCATTTATATTTTTAAAACCAATTTAAAAAAATATTTAAATTAAAACAAATAGTAATTATAAATATGTTGTAGATTACATCAAGTTCATTTGTGTGAAACGTAGATTAGATTTTTTACAAAATTCGTCATACAATGTTATTAATTTTAAGTATAATTTCTTGTATTTGGATATGAATTTTTAAATTATATTCTAATTAAAATATATCTGACAACGTTTTTTTTTTAAATTTAAGACTTTAGAAAAGGCTTTTATTCAACAATGAACTAATACATACTGAAAATAGTAATTTTTTACAATTTATATATATATATATATATATATATATATATATTATAGACTGTTTTTTAATCATGATAGAATTTTAAATTGAATCCTTATAGAAAGTTCTATCCAGCCTAAAAAACCTTTTATCACACCTTTATATTATATACATATACACTCATATATATATATATATATATATATATATATATATATATATATATATATATATATATATATATATATGTAATATATATACGAACGTAGTTACAAAGTACTAGAGAAAACTTCACAACTGCTGTGCAAGTAATCACCTCACACAAAAGTATGTACATTATAGAAATGTGCAGGATGAAGTAAATATAACGCATGTAGAAAAGTTTCTCTCTGGTTAGAAATTCAGTACATGAAAGACTACGGTAAGATTAAACGTGTTTCTGAAAATGTGAATTTATATACTAGAATAAATAGATAATTCGCTTATCTGCATAGTTAATTTATTTTTTACAAAAAAATCACTTGTCAACAAAAGAATATTTTTATAAAATATTCTAATTCACTATTTTTGTAATCTATATTTCAAAAACTACACCATTAACTTAATACTATTACATTATAACATGTCAGAAATGATTTTGAAAAGTTAGATTATAATTAGAATTTTATAATATATATATATATATATATATATATATATACGAGGTGTGATCAAAAAGTAAGGTGAATTTTGAAATTTAGCGGGCTACATCCGTTCGATCTTCGATTTTTTTATTTGGTTATGTTGGTACACTCATCTCGAATATTCCAAATTTCAGCTATGTATGTTTAGTTTGTTGGTGAGAGGCATAAAAGTTAGAAGTGTTTTCATCCACGATTTTCCGCTGTCGAAAATCATATCAAAGAGTTTGCATTAAATTTTGTGTGAAAAATGGAATCAAGTGTTCCAAAACACTTAAAATGTTGAAAGTGGCATTATGATAAGCCAAAAAAATGTTTACAAGTGGTATAAACTCTTATTACGTTTGGACGCCCCAGCACGTCAAATGAAGAAAATATGTCAGAAATGATTTTGGTTCGTGCCAATCAATTTTAACGAATGAGACGTGTGTCAGCGAAGTTTGTTCGAAATTGCTCAATTTCCAAGAGAATTGCTTAATGATGCCGCAGGCACCATATTTCCCAGACCTGGTCCCCTGTGAGTTCCCGAAACTGAAGAGGCCCATGAAAGGACGGCGTTTTGCAACGATTGAGGAAATAATACGGCATCGAAAGAGGAGCTGAACAAGATCACAAAAAATGATTTTTTATGAAAAGCGTTGGCACAAGTGATTATATATATCCGAGGGGATTACTTTATATATTGATGAATAAATATATATATATATATATATATATATATATATAACCGGTAGTGTAGTGGTTGGAATCAATGCTTGTTATGCAGGAAAGTGCATTTAATCCCCGGTTGAGAGATATAGAGCAGGTGGAACTTTATTTGAGGTAAAGCCAACCTGCTTGTTTATAGCAAATATATATATATATATATATATATATATATATATATATATATATATATATATATATATATTACAACAAGAATGGAACTGAAAATTAAAAACTAAAAAACTGAATTGATACTTTTTAAAAATTAGTACTGTCATTATTTTTGATACTACATACAAAATAAATTAATCAGTATTATCAATATGTTTTACCACATTTGAAAAATTGTAAAAAACTAACACCACAGTAACTAAATAATTCAAATTTATATCCAGGCAGTACACTTATCAATACATAATTTTTATTATAAAATTTTTACCCCAAAAAAACGTTCATTAAAAAATAATTTTATTTTTGAATTTTTATTTTTGAATCGTATATTTTTCTACGGTGAACATTTATCTTAAAGTAATCCATTTTTGATATAGAGTGAATTGAAAGAGAAAATAGAGATACATTTGAAGACATTATTATATATGGTTATCGAAATTTGTCACTTAGATTTGTGTTTTATTAAAAAGAAACAAACGAAACTCATATGTTTCTTTATACACCACCCTATACACATGTTTCTTTTTATTAAAAAACAAATCTAGGAATCACATTTGAATGTCCAGATATTTCAATAATAATTGGAACATCTCATATATTATTATATTCAAGTATTTTTTTTAAAAAGAGTTAATTATTCATATATATATCATGAATAAAATTATGAAAATATATTATTCCAGTTTTTATACTTACATTTTGCATAGATACACACACACATACATACATACATACATATATATATATATATATATATATATATATATATATAAATTTTAATCATATTTTAGCTTCTTTTTACATTTTCGTATATAAATATACGTTTGTAATTAATGCTATGTAATTATTTAAATATTCTATCGAGTAAAATTTAAAAAAGTTGAATATACACACATATGTATGTGTATATATGTAAATATGTGTGTTTTGTATGCATATATATATATATATATATATATATATATATATATATAAAAGTATGCATAATTGCTTTTACCTACAAATGTATTATAAAAAATTAAAAAAGTTTTATTTATAATTAAAACTTCGTCTTATCGACCATTTTCATACAGTGAATACACTTTAATATTATTTGCTGTTCCAGATTTTATACAATTTTCTTAGTTATATGTACTAAATGATAATTTTGTTATTTATTTTTCCTGAAGGCTATATATTTTAATTTAGCTTTCCCTTGTATTTCTAATTAAATATTTGTTCATTTTTCATATTTTACTCTGAAAGTATGTAGAAACATTTTTTATCAAAAGCGTGCTTTTTTATTTCGTTGTTAATTTATAAATAATATCATATCACGATCATATACATATATCATTTTAATACAAATTACTTATAAAAAATATTATGTTCTATCATTTCTAACATTTTATGAAAAAATTGTAGTTTATTCAAAAATTCACTTAAAAATAAAAAAATAACTAATTTTTATTTTATTACCATTTTTTTTGGTCTGTTAAAGTAGATTATGTTTTTTTTAACATTATTGAAAATACAATTTGTTGTTCTCAAACATGACAGTTGTATTAAAATTTACCAAAATGATAATGAATAAATGGGTGAAAATAATATATATATATATACCTATATAATATATAAACCTCTTTCTATTCATTGTTGGATGAAGGCCTCTTCCTAAACTTTCCACTTCTATTGATTTAAAGCTTTTCTCTTCTAATATATATGTATGTATTTATATACATATACTGATTAATATTAAACAGTTTTATACACAATTTTGTATTGAAAAGTATTCTTTTATATCGAATATAAGCAAACTGAATAAAAATAGATAAGTCATCGGACTATACATATTTTTTAAAGATATTATTATAATGCAGTGTTTATTTAAAACGTTGAATAATATACATATATTGAGAGTAAAAAATAAAAAGAAGAAAAAAACAGGAAGAGATTTGAACAAAACGTTGTATTCATTTACTGTTCAAACATTTCTTTGGCTACGTCATTAATTTATCTAAAGAAAACGTCAAACAAACAATCTTTTGTTGCCCGTGCAATTTTCATTCAGTCAAAATGATTGAATCAGTGTCCGTCACGCGGTTCACTGAACAAATATATTTTCAACGAAGATATCGAAACGAGTACTGAAGAGTGGACGACGAGCTGCAAAAACTTTATCGGCCGATGAATTATTTCTGAGCGCTTAATTACACGACAGGTTCGATTATTTCAGACGAAATGAATGAATGTACAAGAATTATATCCTTTTATTTTTTTAAATATTTATATTGTATTAATACTATTATTGTCAGTTTATTTATAGTTCAGTAATTTATAAATAACATTATTTAATTACATCAATTAAAAATTTATTCACCTCGAATTTTTTTTCTAAATTTATGAAAAGAACTGAAGAAATAAAGATTTTTTTTAAATATTAAACATACTTGTATTAATTATGTCTTAAGAATGTTTTTTCAATAAGAATTAAAGGAAATTAATCATTTTTATAAAAAAATCAAATTCATGAATTTAAAAAGTTTTTTGGACTCTACTAAATATTATTTTTCATATTTTCTATTTTTCAGACCGTTGTTATGGGACAAATAATTTTGTTGTTCAATTAAATATACATACTTACATGATATTTAATTTTATTTTTTTCAAAAATAATATTTTGAAGTCTATTATTATTAAATAATATCAAGAGAATTTTTCTTCATTTGCTATAAAATTAATTTTCAGCTGAAAAATAGTAGAATACTTTCGTAACCAATTATATTTTAAATAAACTTAAAAATGTGTATATTTTTTTAAAAAAAATACTGAAAATTAAATACAACAGATATGCTATAACTAAAGAATGAAATCACAAAATGAAATCCAATTAAATCTAGTCAATAAACGAAACGGCGCGTTTACGTTAAGAAGTAATTGTAAGAGATACAAACTGTAACGTTTCTATCTCGAGAACACGTAAGGTTGTTGAACTCTAATTTTTTTTCTCTTTGCGGAGAAAAAATAAAAAAGGGAAACAAAACCTCTCGTCGTTATTTACATTTAATTCTACTATTTACATTTAATTGAGCACTTGTCGACGAAATGTTTCAACATAATTTACAAACAGCACACACAATGGTCGTCTGTGACGACAAGGTTGATTTCAGTGCGTCATTTTGCGGCGGAATGAATCAAGCTGAAAAAATGTACATCTCCCAAACAAATACTAATATTTAACTAGACGCGCGACGAAAATATTCCTAATGGAAAAAATAAATTAAACGATGTTACAGGATTCGTTGGTACAAATTGACGTACACGGTTGTGAAGCGTACTGGAGAAAATGTTCTCAACCTGTCTGAACTTACTGTTTTTTTATTTTCATTTTTTCGTTATATAAACATCAATTTGTTATTCTCTAAGTGCATTAATAGTCAGATTTAATTTTATTTCCTATTAATATTTGAGATAATATGTCAAATACACTAATTCACTCAAAAAATTCAATAATAATATATTAAAATCATAATAAATTATTTTTTCTTTTTGTTTTAAGATATTTTTTAGTCAAGTGCACAATCTAAACAACTTTTTCAATACAAAATAATTATTCTATTGATTTGATAAAAAACTTACAAAATATTTTATCTGTTTCTAATTTCTATTTAATATTGATTAGATAACTAAGAAAGTTCTGTCAATTTTTTGATTAAAATAAGAACGTTTCTATTTTTTACTTAAAATAACTTTATTAGTCAAAATATCCATCTTCACATTAAACTACTCTTTTCCAAAGAAAAGATTATTTATAAATTCCACTTTTATGAAATTCAGAATTTTTGTTTCCAAAAAATTAAGAAATTTCTATTTTTAACAGTCACTATTAAATTTCTATTACCCATATAGCTATCCATAGATAAAAATAAGTGGAAAATCCGATGGTGATATATCAGGTAAATATATAGAATGAAGGATAATTTCTCTTAACAAATTCATTACCTTTTTTTATCATTATCACAACATGTGGTCGAACATTATCTTGCAAAAAAAAATCTTTGACAATTTACCAGCAATGGTTGTTCTTGTTGTAATGCATATACTCTTTATAACTGTTCATTTTAAATTTTCCTGTAAAAATTTAATCAAATTGTAGGTAATTATAATATAAATTTCCTCTTAAAGTCTATCAAACAGAAAACTTTTTCTTGCAGTCAATTTTATTTTAGGTGTTTGTGGTAAAAGATCATTTGATGATAGCGAGTGATAACAACGTTTATAGTTTAAAAAAAAATTCATTTTTCGTTACATGTCAAAATTTGATCTAAAAAATTTTGCAATTTTAGCCGTGAAATAAGAGACATACAAATATAAAAACATTGTAATTTTTCGTCGGGTGTTAGAAAATATTTATATCGAGAATAAAATCCATTTACTTAATTTTCCTATTCATATAACTTCTTCACAAGTTTGGTTTGTTTTTAAGGTTAAAGTTTCCATTCTTAAATTTCTCGAACCTTTTATATGTCTTTTCAAAAATTGCATTTGCTTCAAACACTTTTAACAATTTGTTGTCTCCTTCTGCAGCATTCTTTCTTTATTAATATTTATAAAATGTACAGTACCGTAAATTAACTTATTGACAGATATCTTTCTTTCACTATTACTCAATAAATATTGGTAGTAAAACATTTGTTTCAGTATATATTTAAGGGCATTAATAATAAAATATAACGGTAAAAATGGGTCATAAATCGTTCATTAATTCACTTTTCTACACGTGTAAAATAATTGTACTTTAAGTGTACAGAACTTTTCAGTAGCCATATATACAGAATCATCCAAATGCGACGCCTAAATGTCAGCACTGGATAATGTTTACACGTCATGTCTTTCTAAATTACATAATAAACCTTTTTGTTTTAGTAGAAGGTTACAATTTTAATCATGGATAGGTACACATTGCAACAACGCATTTCATTATTCAAACTTAATATGAAAATGGGCGTTCGTTGAAAATACCCATCGCCAAATTTCCGATTTTGGTGTAAATAATCAAAAAAATCAGTCTTAAATTCGAAGATTAATGAAAAAATTCAAAGAAACTGGTTGCATTATTCATAAACCGAAAAGTGGAAGACCAAAAACTATACACACAAATAAAAACATTGCTGCTGTATATAAAAGTATTAAAAATGAACCAACAAGTTAATTTCACGTCGTTCGCAAGAATTGGGCATATCTTATGGCTCTTTATGGAAGATTTTGCATAGTTATTTGCATTTACACGCGTACAAAATTCAATTAACTCAGGAATTAAAAAAAGAGATCATTTACAACATTGTAATTTTGCTAGTTGGATTATTAAACAATAAACAACAGATCCATTGTTTCAAGTAAAATTTTGTTCAGAGATAAAATTCATTTCGTTAATAAGCAAAATGGTCGTATCTAAGGCGATTAAAATTCTAGTATTATTCATGAAAAATCTCTATACCCACAAAAAGTTACTGTTTGGTGTGCATTTTGGGCAAATGGAATCATTGGACCATTTTTATTTGAAGATAATGCTGTAAATGCTGTTACTGTGAATGCTGAGTGATACCAATCAATGTTGAGTAACTTTTATGGCCAGAATTGTATGATATTAATGTATCTGATGTCTATTTCTAGTAAGACGCTGCTACATGTCACACAATTTGAGGAAACATTCAGTTTTTGCGGTCAAAATTTTGTCAACGTGTAATTTCACGAAATGCAAATTTCAATTGGCCTCCAAAATTATACAATTTAGCACCATTAAGTTTTTTAAAAAATTGAGTTTATGGTAACAAGCCATAAACAATTAATGACCTAAAGAACAACATTCGAGTTGCAATTCGTGAAATAAATCCAATAACATGTCGAAAAGTCATTGAAAATTTTTGATATTTGAATTGATGCTTGCAGACGCAGTCGTGGTAGATATTTAAACAATATTCTGCTCGAAATATAATTGTAATGAATCATATTTTCAACAAAAAAAAACATCTTGAAAAAATTCGAAATAGTTTGTTTTATTAAAAAGAAACATGTAGGCGTGTTTTTTGGATGACCTTTACTTCTGCAGAATTCTTTTCTTGTTGATATTTATAAAATATACAGTCCCGTAAATGAAGTTATCCACAGATATCTTTTTTCTCTATTACTTAATAAATACTGGTAATAAAACAGTGTATATTCAACAGCATTAATGATAAAATATAAAGGTAAAAAAATAAATCATATATCGTTAATTAAAACACTTTTCTACACATGTAAAATAATTGTGATCTAAGCGTAGAGAACTTTTCAGTAGACATATATATATATATATATATATATATATATATATAAAATATGAAAATGTTTATTACATTTAATTAAAAAAAATTATGGCATTGAAAATAAGTTGTAAAGAAATAATATTAAGAATCATTTGAGTGGAAAATATCTCTTTTATATTAAATTTATTTTGTATAAAAACCGATTCTTTTCTATTGCTGTGTCAGGAAAAGTACAAATAAACATGAAAAATAAGTAAGAAAATGCAATTTCCCGTATGGAACACAGCATAGAATTATTTGTGTTTGAAAAGCTTCGTCCGCAACAAGCATCTCGACGTCCACAAACTAAGCATAGCGATTGCATAGAGCACGGCTAAGTTTAGCCATGTACACGGGCGTATTATGTAAATGTAGTACGGGGAGGCTAGCGGTCTCGCATGATCTACTGACTCCGGTCACAACTAAACGGTGGGCGGGTTGGACGGTGGACTGATTACGGGCTATTGTTTCGCCGGACGTAGCAGTTAGTCGAGTCTGGCGGCCGCTGAGTCAGCTCCGACGACCGCACACTGGGAATCTGATCTACGAAATCGTGTGCCATCATCAAATCTGTGATTGATGTTTCCTCGTGCACGGGGTCACGTGCTCGCTCATACATTACCAGTGGAAAATCGCGCGTCGGAATTTATGGATTTTAAGTTTTCAGTACGTTTCTAGTAGACAAAGAAACATGCTGGACGTTTCGGTTCTCATAAATTACAATGTGGAATGAATGATGGGAACAACGGTTGTAAATTGAAACATAGTAGGGGTATGGACAATATATTCGAACGAACAACATTTCTGTATTATTGTTACTGGATATTTTATGTAGAGTTTGTACAAATGTCGAGAATTGACATATTGAATGAGTTTTTCAGTTACAAAAATAAACAGTAAGAATCGACAGACTGTTTTCCTGGATAGTTTTATTTTTTAAAAACACAGAAATAAAAAACATATACATTCACATAGAAATCATTATGTACTATATTTCATTTCATAACACGTTCATTACATTAATGAACATAAAATTTCCACATATTTATATTTTTTCATAACAAAGACACATTTAAATATACATATTTATTATATACATGCATACAACATTATATATATATGCATACATACATATAAATAAATATGTGTGTAAAACTTTTGCTCCAACCAATGAGTAATCAGTTAAATCAGATTTGAAGTATATAGAAATTTCCTGTAATTAGATTTTTTTATATGGAAAAAATATTCTAACACTGATTCACGTGATTTTAGATCTCATATTTTGATTTGAAATGAAAAATAGCATGTTTCTTAAGAGATGTTTTCGAAAATAAAAATATTATAGCAAATTCAAATTTGAAATAGTAGCTAATTAATTAAATCAAGGTTTTTAATAACATAATTTGTTTAATATTTGGTAATGATTTTTTTATTTTATAGTTGCATATAACAAAATAAAAATATTTATTATTCAAAATATGAACTAGAAAATAAAAAGGCTCTGACGATAATGGCATCGCCATCGAAACGCATCAGCCGATATAATTATAGACTATATAATTATAAATAATAAGTGAACAATAAGTGATAATTGAACACTTTAAATTATTGAGGTGTTGGAGTTAAAATACATTTGTGTAAAGATTAGTGAATTTTAACTTAATGCAGTGGATAATTAACTGAATTAGGTTTTGTATCAATAGATTTTTTGTGAACAGAAATTAAATATTAATTAATTTATTCAATTTGAACTCGATTTTCACTTTTAAAGAAAAAAAATACAAAAATATATATAATATTTTAGAGTTTCGTTCAAAATGAATTAAGTAGTCAATTTTCTTGAAGCAGCGACTAAACAGTTAAATCAATTTTTTATCAGACATATTTTTTAAAAATTAAAATTACAGTTTCTAACACTAGTCCACTTTATTTCAGAGTCGATCTTGAATTTTAAATGAAAAAATTAAAATTTATTTAAGATACTTTAAAAACTAAAAATAATGAATTTCAGCTTAAAGTAATAATAATTCAGTTAAATTATGTTTTCTGTATATATAATTCTTTTTATGTCTCAAAATGCTATTTTTGTAATAAATCCATTTTATTAGAAAAATCCTCATTGATTACATATATAAAGTTGTATTTCAAGTTTAAAGTTTTATTTTTAGTTGAAAATGTTGATTTTTGGATATTTTGAATACTAAAGGTTATCGTTTTTTGATGATTCAGGAAATAAAAATTTGATAAATATTTATAGTCATTTTTTTTAAAGAAGTTACTAGGTTTCAATGAAACTAATTTTATTCATTAATAAATAGATTTTTACTAACAGAAAATTGTTTTTTGATATTTTTTCAAAAAATTTAAAAAATAGGAAAATATTGTTGTTAATTAAAAAAAATATTTTCAATACAATTTTTTCCTACCTTTTTAATTACATGTTTTTCCGAAAATATAGTGGACCAAATGAGACTGAAGTATATAACATTCAGTCCAGGCTTAAATCTTTAAATCACATTTGGGTCACTCTGTGTAATGAAATTTGTCTTTACTACTAAGTACTTAATAAATTAGCTTTTGTTCAAAATTCAATTTATTTAGTCAAACATAAGATTTTAATTATTGATTTGTCTTATTTTATAACCTTTATTTGATTTTTTTTTGAAACCAATGTTTAGGAATGTTGATTTTTTATTGTATAAATATTTTTTTATTTTACACACACACACACACACACACACACATATATATATATATATATATATATATATATATATATATATATATATATATGAGGGTCGTTTGATAAGTATGGTAAATTTATTTATTGTTTAATTAAATTAATTAATTAATTTAAATCAATTAATTTATTAATTTTTTCTTACTTTTTTACCATACTTATCAAACGATCCTCGTATATGATATAAATTTGATGACAAAAAAATTCTGAAAAATTAGTACAGGTTATTTTTTTAAAAATAAATCGATTATTGACTATAGACTAATTTAAGTTTTAAAATTGGTCACCAATGTTTTTTTTTTCAATAAGTTTTATATTTCTCAAATTATATTCAATAATATTTAAATTGTTAAATAATTCGCGTTATAAGAATTTTAGGAGATTTAATTTTTTTGTACTTATTGATATATTTAGAAACGAGTATTATTCACAATTTAAAATAATGAATAATAACGAAATATTTTAAAAATATTACAAAATACATAGAATGAGCACATGTGCTTATTTTATGTACTGTTTTATTAAAACAAACATATAAATCAACAAGGATTCAATGTTATACAATTTCATAAAAAATACACACACAGACTGTTACCTCTAAAAAATGAATTTCGTTTATTGTTTAGAATACGTGTTTTATATTTCAGTATAATTTTTCTTATAGAATGAAAAAATATATATAAAAAATTCCTACGACTGTTTTATATTAACAGAAAAAAATGAAAATTCTGGAATATATTCGCACATATTTTATATTACGCTCATATACATTCTAATAATTTCATGTATATATATTTATATATATATATATATATATATATATATATATATATATATATATATATATATGCATGACCATATGTATAAATGTGTATCTCAATTATTAATCCCGCTGTGAATATTATTCGGTTGCGGTTATCCGGAAAAAATACAAGCGGAAAAAAAACAATATATAGAGTGACGTGGACCGAAGTTTATTCCAAGATAAAAAATACATTAGAGCACTTTAATTGAAAAACGATTTTACGCGTTGCAGAAGATTAAAAAAACGGTTTAATAACGCATACGCACAGACTAAACCGAACGTTATAACATCACATATGTACTTATAAACAACAGTGTGCAAGTTTTTTGGTACAGATAAAATTCAAGATTAGCTGAAAAATATTTTCTGTTTGAAGAAAAATCACGAAACTTGTACAGAATATATTTTATTAATTTTGCTTAATAAAAAAAGTATAAATTGTATAAACATGTTTTTTCTCGAGTATGAATATTTTTTTCTTTTAATTTATTTGTTATTTCTTTAGAAAATGCCAATATATTTTTTAAAAAGATTGATTTAAATATTACAATTCAATAAATTTTGAAAGATTTATAATATACGAGGGCCGTTTGATGAGTCCGTGTAATTTCCGAAAGATGGCACCACTGGTGTATATCGAGGTTATTTTTAATTAGTAGCACCTCTTGGAAGAACACACATCAAGTTTCAGCAATATCGGTCTATTCCTTTGTGTTTGACAATCGTTGGAATCAAGGAAATCGAGTGATTGTCAAATAATGGACGAAAAAGAATTTCGCGTGTTGATTAAACACTACTTCATTAAAGGCAAAACGCCTCAGGAGACTAAACAGAAGCTTGATAAACATTATGGTGACTCTGCACCTTCGATTAGTGCGGTTTATAAGTGGTTTCAAAATTTTCGGAGTGGCCATATGAGCACAAAAGACGCTGAACGTTCTGGACGCCCTGTTGAGGTCACCACTCCAGAAATCATTGATAAAATCCATGATATGGTGATGGATGACAGAAGAGTGAAAGTGCGTGAGATTACTAGTGCTGTAGGCATCTCGTGTGAACGGGTACATAATATTTTGCACCAACATTTGGACATGAAAAAGCTATCCGCCAGGTGGGTGCCGCGATCGACCAAAAACGAGGTCGTGTGAAGTGTTGCAAGTACGGTTTGCAGCTGTTTCAGCGAAATCCGCAGGACTTTAAGCGTCGTTTCATCACTGTAGATGAAACATGGATACATCACTACACTCCTGAGACCAAAGAGCAGTCTAAACAACAATGGGTTATCAAGGGGGAATCTGCTCCGAAAAAGGCGAAGACAATTCTTTCGGCCGGGAAGGTTATGGCGACTGTCTTTTGGGATTCGCAAGGAATAATCTTTATCGACTATTTGGAAAAGGATAAAACCATTACAGGTGCATATTATTCATTGTTATTGGATCGTTTGAAAACCGAGTTGCAAGAATAACGTCCCCGATTAGCCCACAAAAAAGTCCTCTTTCATCACGACAACGCACCAGCTCACACCTCAGCAATTGTGGCCGCAAAACTAATGGAAATAGGGTTCCAAATCGTTTCACATCCCCCCTATTCTCCAGACTTGGCTCCATCGGACTATTATTTGTCCCTAATATGAAGAAATGGCTCGCGGGAAAAAGATTTTATTCGAACGAGGAGGTGATTGCAGGAACGAATGACTATTTTACAGACTTGGACAAATCCTATTATTCGGAAGGGATCAACAAACTAGAGCAGCGTTGGATGAAGTGTATAAGCCTAAAAGGAGACTATGTTGAAAAATAAAAACGATTTATTCAAAAAAATGAAGCAGTTTTTATTTTTACACGGACTTATCAAACAGCCTCGTATATCTTAGAAATATATTCTTGTTGCACATAAAAAAATTAAAATGGAATATTATTAATTTTAAAATTATATGGAATTAATTTGACTTTTTTATTGTTTTTTTATTTTAATGAAAATGAACAAAATTTTTATAGAATAATGTATCAGAAACAAATAAATAAGTCGACTTACACATTAAAGATTAAGAAACTTTATAAGAATTTTAATTAAATTAGTCATGTCATGTTTTAGATACACATAGTTGTAAAATAATAATTAATTTAAATTCTTATTTTTTGTTCTTTCTATGAAAATCAATGAAATTTATTGATATAAATTTAATAAATATATATACACAATCACACACACACGCATATATATATATATATATATATATATATATATATATATATATATATATATATATATATGTAGGTAGATAAAGAAGATTGTAACACTCAGCATCGTCACCGATCCGTGATAGCCGACGCGTCGAGACTCATTTAATAACAATACCGTTGAAAAGTTTACATTGTTAACCGTTATGTCTTTTGACAAAATTTCGTTTGATACTATTTGACATTTTGTTCGCGTCACACTCTGTAACAGAGTTGAGTGTGACGTCACAACGACGTAGTGCGCTTACCGGAAAATGCTTTTTTGATTAAAGTACAAAGCTCGTTTCCTCAACACAGTCTGCAAACGTATGTACGACATATATTTGCACGGAACAGCTTTTAGTAAACATTTTTGATTATAAACAACAGACATTATTTGTTTACATGACTAGTAGTGAAGCAATTACGGTGTTCTATTCTGAGTAACGACACATGATTTTCATAATATAAGTCTATTCGACGTAATAAACAAGTAGAGAGGTTAATACGAGTAATAAGTTTGAATATAAAAAATGAATATTTAATATATATAGTTAATGTATATTTTCGAATACCTTTTATTCATATACATATATAATACATTTAAAAATTCATATGAATATTTAGAATTAAAATTTATTTTTAGAGATAAACATTTCATTTAAATGAAAAAGATTGAATTAATCAAAATAAAAAATTGTCAATATCTTTGATCTGATTTTTATACATTTTTAATATTTCAATAAATCGTTTTGTAAATATTTTTTTAATATATATTACAACAGAAATTACAAAATTGCTTCGAACATATAAATAATTATATTAAACGTAAACAAATTTCGTGCAAATAACAATTTTTATACAATGAGAATTTTTATAAACCTTATTACTGACTGTTAAATGTTTTTTAAAATATTTTTTTAAAAAACACCGTATATGTATATAACAATTTCACATCACTTAAAACATTTCAATACTCATTGAATACTGAAATATTTTAAATGTATATATATATATATATATATATATATATATATATATATATATATATATATATATATATATATATATATACAAGTGTTTTATTATAGAGTGTTATTTAAGCGTGATGGAATTTCAAATTCAATTTCTATAGAAAGTTCTATCTAAACTAAAAATAACACCTTTTATCATACCTTTATAAATACGTAAACACAAATGTATATATAAACAATGTTCTTTTTTTGTTAAATAGAACTTTTTATAGAGATTCAATTTAAAGTTCTATCACGTTTAAAAAAAACATCTATAGAAACACTATACAAAATTGATACATTTCGAATAGATCTTTATTAAAATGTCTAAACATACAAAAATATAAAAATATTTAAATAGCACTTTTTCGTCTTGTCTTGCCACATTTTACTTTTGTAATTTAAAAGTTGATATTTTTGTAATTTATAAAAATTATTTATAGATAAAAATATGGAATAAATTTTTAAGATCGAAATATCAAAAGGAATAAAATATAATGCAGTTACTTGAAAAACAAGATGCTACTTTTTTAATTACATTTTTTTCAAGTTCAAATTGGAAAAAAATATTTTTTTATGTAAACCTAAATGTTTATTATATATCATAAATTATATATATATATATTATATATTAGGCCAATTTTTTTTGATATATTTTTAAAATATTATCATATAATATAATTAAACAGCAAGGGTTTTAATATACGGATACAAAATTCAATTTCTAAAAGATTGATAGACTAATAAGATGTTTTTTTAATCCTAATAAAACTTTAAATTGAATTTCTATCAAAAGTTCTATTTAACATTAAAAAACAACTTATATATATATATATATATATATACAAGGGTCGTTTGATAAGTATGGTAAAAAAGTAAGAAAACCAAACTGAAACATTTAATTAAATGAATAAATTAATTAAATTAAACAATAAAAAAATATACTATACTTATCAAACGACCTTCATATATATATATATATATATATATATATATATATATATATATATATATATGTGTGTGTGTGTGTGTGTGTGGGTATATATGTGTATGTATATATAAAAATATAATAAAGATGTTTTTAAGTTAGATAGAACTTTCGATAAGGATTCAATTTAAAGTTCTATCACGTTTAAAAAAACATTCTATATTAGTCTAGAATTATGAGACATAATAAACAAATATTCATCAATAACGCACATAATCTAGAAATAATTGTTTTTACCTAAAACTGTCACTTTAATACGAATTTCTGAAAATTGATTTTCTATTTTGTCTTTATTATTAAACATTTTTATTAATATATCTTGATTAATAAATTTTATTCGCATTTATTAAATACAGAATATTACTGAAAAATATTTCAAATATTTTTTATATCATTAACTCTTAGCTAATCTAATATTTTTTTAAATCAAAGAAAGGTATTAATTATAATCATTGAAATCAAAATTATATATATATATATATATATATATATATATATATATATATATATATATATGTGTGTGTGTGTGTGTAATTATATATATAATACAATATATATATCCATATGTATATATATATATATATTGTATATAAACAATATATATATATATATATACATATATATATATATATATATATATATATATATATATATATATATATATATATACATAAACACGTAAATTTATACATGAATTGGAATTCGTTCATTTTATTGAACAGCAAGTAAAGCATCGACGAACGAAAACAACAAAACCAGTATACGTTTAAAAAAAGTATTCGTAAACGGCATTAATTCGAATGCACAACACGACGAAACATTCAAAATTGGAAACAAACCGTGCAACAGTGTTATTAGATCCATTCGCGTGTGGACTTTTCTTGCTGCGCGTTGTATTTTCATCGCCATTAATCGAGCTTTTCCCATATTTACGGAAACGTACGTGTGTGCGTATACGCGTAAATACACGCACCTAAATATATATATATATATATATATATATATATATATATATATATATATATGTCTGTATCATTTATGTATATATGTATATGTAATAATGTGCAAATATATATATATATATATATATATATATATATATATATATATATATATATATATGTGTGTGTGTGTGTGTGTGTGTGTTTTTCGCAAATTGATTTCGATTCTGCCAAGCTGCCGGTATTAAAATGTATTTTATATTTTATTTATTTTTTATTTACGACGCACGGGGCTAATACGTTATATTTCACGAGTCGTTGTTATTATTTATGAGTTACGCCGCGCTATGCCAACCCGCCATGCATATTATATACGTCTGTAAGCAAAATATTGTTTCTATATGTTTGATGACGTTAAGCAGTCGTGTTATTTTTTAATATGTTGCCGTGAATGAAGTATTTTGTATGTAAATATTGATTTTTCTACACATTTTATTATGAACTCTGGTAGTACACACACTTATCAATATTAGTACTAAAAACATATTCGTATGTACAAGTAAATTACTCTCATATTCCCTATCTCACTTCCTACATATGTATGTAATTTTGTATGAAAAATTACAATACAATTATTTTTTAAAATTTTACATTCGATAAGAGAAATATAACTTGTTTTACTAATTACATGTTAATCAAATGAGAAAAAAGTCGAATAAAAACCAGTGTACAAAATGAAAAATTTTATAATTTTTATTATTAGTGAAAAACATTAAAAAAATTAACTGACTGTACTACAGATAATAAAAATTAATTTATGTACATAAATTATTGAAAAATAAACATTTTTAAAGTCAATTATTTATTGTGTACTTAGTTACACTAGTATATTTATAAATAACATTTTCAAAAAAATGTTAATTAATTTTACAGATAAATTAAATTCGTTGTCTATTTATTCCATTTTCTCAGCCTGATTATTTAAGAAATATATATTGTTTCTATACCAATGAAACATTAAAAAATATATTGTTATCTAAATGTAATGTTTAGATTTGTATTTTGTTAAAAATATTAAACATTTTTTTAATAGTTCTTGAATTTTTTTACATGTGTTTTATTAAATATATTTATAAAACTACTACATATTTTTCTGTTATACAATAACAAGTTTCAGATCTAAAGTTTTTAAAAATAGTTATTCATTGTTTTTATTAGAGATGAAAAGAAAATATGAAGAGAAAATCACTTAAAGTTAATTTTATAGTTAACATCGGTAGTAGACTGTAAAAAAAATTTGTCTCTTGGATATAAATAACAAAAATATAATAAAAAGATTTGATTCTTGAGACTATTATGCAGACAATTTTAATCAATGAATATTTGAAAAAATACTAAAATAAATAATAATAAGCTACTGAGACACTTTAAATAAAAATACATGGAATTTAGAATGGCAATTTATTTATAAAAATAACAGTTTGGTTTTATTGGCAACTCTAATTGTGGATCTTTTGAAATGTTTAATAAATTAAATTTTTAATTCGATTGTTATGTTTTTAAAAATAAATCTATTATTGCAGATAATTAAAAACAGATCAAATATATTTATATAGAAAAAAAAGAAAAAACATGAATTTTTTGTAAATGCAAAAAGTTACAGACAGAATTGTTAAAAATATGATATTTCTATTTTGATAACTCAAATGAAGAAAATACATTTTCTTGTATTTGAAAGTATTATAAATTTTGATAATTACTGATATATTTTCAATCATTCTTTGCTGTTATTTTTCAAAACATAACGTTTTTAATTTTTATGATTTATTTGATTTATATATATATATATATATATATATGTAATTTATCTTTAAATATTTTATTAAAGGCTTGTTTATTTTTGTTTTTTTTACGATCACTTTTCTTGATAATTGAGAAAAAGAATGTAAGTATTTTATTTTCTAGAAAGATATTCGCGTGTTCTGTAAGAGTAATTCATAAACTGAATAAATGTGTTCAGTTCGAAATCTAAGATATAATTATATACGATTTCTTGTCTTGCGATCCAGTAATACACATTTGTTTTTGTAGTCTCGTGGGACGTAACGTGTTGTTCGTTACCACATTGTAACGAACAACACAAATAGTATCTCAAAGGACCACAAAAAGACAAATACGAAACCTAAGTGTTAAGTAATTATGTGAAAATTTGAACAACTATTTTCACGTTTTTATGTATAATATTTTATAATAATTTTTAGATAAAATTTAATAATTAAAATATTATTATATTTATATAATAGTGATAATAAATCTAACACATGTTTGTTATTTTTTCGATTTTTTTATATCTTCTTAATTTGTTCACTTTTCTATTTATATATTTACTTCATAATAATAAGATTTCAAATCATAATCATTCTAGTGAAAATTAACAATACCTCTTCGCCGAAATCTTTATCGGAATACAAATTATAGATATGGATATTTCATTTTAACTCAAATTAAATTTATATTTAATAGAAGAAAATATATGAAATTTTAATAACAGATGAAAATTTATAAAAGATAAGTTGTTCTCAGTTCTCACAGAATACTATATTTTCAGTGATAAACAGTTTGATAATCATTTCTCGACAATTTCATACAATAATTATTTACTAGAAATGTATAACTGAATTATAAATGTTTTAAATTATAAATACCAAATTGTATTCGTTTCAAATTCCAATAAATTTTGTGTAAGTTATTTAATTCATACAAAAGGTATTCAATTTTAAATTAATGAATAATGATAACAATTTATTTACATATTTATATGATCGCTATCAACTTTTAACATTACATAAACAAGAAGTGATGAGTTAATAATAAATTATTATTGAACATTGCACTAAATTATGAGTTATTAGAGCAATGATATATTTGTGATTTTCTAAATTATTACTAATTCTTGAATTATTAATTATTTTTTTTAGTAAAGTGAAAATGGGTAAAAATACAAATATGTTAATTTTATTGAGTATGTATCATAAGATTTTAATTGATAAATTCAATAAATTTATAACATTTATATATATTAAAAAATATATCAAGAGAATCAATCTCTATGAAAATTTAAAAAACTTTAATATCGATTTGAAGGACCTGAATTTTCAATTTTTTAATTGTAATACGAATCATAATAATTCGTGTAAAAATGTCTAGTAATTTTTATTAATTTAACAAATGTCCAGAACGTTTTAAAAGGCATTTTTGAGAGATTTAATAATAGAACTAAAATCTACAATTTTAATTTTTATAAAATTGTTTACATTATTAGAAATTAAATGTAATAAATGTCAATATGGCATTAAATTTTAGTACTTCTTTATCAATTAAGTGTTTTTTCTTGTTTCTTTTATAATCAAGGAAATTTAAATAATATTTAAATATAATCTCATATATTTGTACTTTTAGTACTATATGTAGTATATTTTTTTTTAATCACCGAAACGATTTATGAATTAGAGAGTAAATAATATTTAAATGTACATTATTAAAAAATGTAAATTTAAAAATAGAAAAAAACTTTATTGAAATTAAAATTAAAGATAAAACAATTATATACTTTTGAAACGATAAAAAACATAACATATTTTTCAGAGCTATGCAAGAAAAACAGATATAAAGTTTAAGAAAAATTTTAAAACATATTTTTTGTAATGTACATATTTTTAGCTTACAAAAAATAATTTACACACACACATAGATGAATGTATATATATATATATATATATATATATATATATATATAAATAATTACAAAAGTTTATATTTATTTTTTAATTTAAAAAAATATTACTAACAAAATATGAAAAAAATATTAACTTTTTGTTTACTTTGACAGATTTTTTTCTATAAAATAAAAATGGCAATATCGCATATAACTTTATTTTCTATTTTTTTCTTGAATTCCAAACATAAAATATCATATTTTCTTTGATATTTATATTTAGCCAATGTTGAAACATTACGTACGATTTTAGAAACGAACACCTAGACTGTAATATCTAGGTTTTTTTGTTAAGATATATATATATATATATATATATATATATATATATATGTACATATATGTGTATATAAATAAAAACAAACAATAAATAAAAACACAACAACAAATACAGAATACAAAAAAAATCGCACGCGTACAGATAGGAAATCGCGAGATTCAATCTAAATATTTACGAGCGACGGTTCCGTTTACGGAAACAACATCCGACGTCACTGTCCTCCGCAAATAGATATCAGAACTCGAAGATCAACATAATCATTTCAATCTGTATGTGCGGCACGTTCCATTTTTACGTTGGGATGCGAATTATTTTTTCGCGTTTTGTGTGCTTTTACACTTCATACGCGTTTTATATAAACAACAGACGTATGGGGAAAATTTTTTACCAGTGGTAAATGGAAAAAATACATGTAAATCGCCAACCTGTAGAAACCTGTGTACATGTGTGTATGTATATATATATATATATATATATATATATATATATATATATATATATATATATATATATATATATATATATATATATTATTGAGAAAACATTAAATATTGTTATTTTATTTAATAAAATGTTTAATTTAATTATCAATCAATTCAATTACTATTTTACTTAAATGTAAAACCAGAGAATGTAATGAAAAATTCTTTAAAAAATACGATTTTCCACTGAATATTTTTACATTTATTTCAACAGAAAAGTCGTTATGAAATAACATCGTTCCGTTTTTTATTTGAATATTGTAAATTTTACAATGGTTTTATTTATTGTTTATTTAATTGTTGTATAAACAAAATACCATTTTGAATTAATTAATTAAACAGTGCGATAAAAATGCCTATTTTCCCTTTAAAAAAAATATATAATAAGTTAATTTCTTTACTAGAATTAAACTCTTTAAACACTGTTCTGATACTTACTAATTACTTTTTTAAAAAGTCGAGAAACTTTTATATTTTTATATAATTCTATACTTAAATTAAAAAAATGACATTAATTAATAGACAACTATTTTGTATAAACAATGATGTATCTCGTTAGAGTATTTTTTTTTATATAAATGAAATATCAGTAGAAAAAGGAAAGGACTCTAAATTATATTTTTCTATTTTGATACTACATGAAAAACTATAGAACAAATTATTATCTAACAATAAAAATGCATTTAATAATAATGAAAAAAAAAACATTGACCTTAATAATCACATACAAGTATAAAATGGTATTTGATACACACCCACACCTATATATATATATATATATATATATATAATAGGTTACCTCAAAACATTCACCAACCTCAAAACCTCACCACTCCTCCAACCCCACCCATATAGCACAATATAAATATTAATAAGCTAAGTCAAAAACTCTGTATACACCAATGTATATGTAAGTACTCAGCCACAATAAATCATTATTATTATTATTATTATTATTATTATATATATATATATATATATATATATATATATATATATATATATATAGAGAGAGAGAGAGAGAGAGAAAGAGAAATAAAGAAATTTGTCGGAATGGACAGAAAGATAAAATCATTAGATCAGTCAAAGTGGAAGATTTTTGGAGAGGATTTTATCCAACAGTGAATAGAGAAAGGCTGGTGATATATATATATATATATATATATATATATATATATAGAGAGAGAGAGAGAGAGAGAGAGAGAGAGAAATTTTTTATTATTTATACTTAATTATCTTTATTGTTTTTGGTACAATTCATTCTTTCTTGTAATATGAAAATACAATTCTAATTTTTTTATTAATGTGAGTCGTACTAGAGAAATAAATCATAAAAATAAATTGAAAATATATTTTTCAAGTAATAAAGTATATATTATGGACGTACTTAATAATAGAGTGTTATTTATAAAGGTAATTTAACATTTTTTATTATTATTTGTGAGTTTTATTTGAATTACTCTTATGTACTTATTCAATTTTTTAAATTTATAATTAACGTATTCAATTTTAATTAAAATGTATTTAAAGAATTAAAAAAATATTTTTCATTGGCAATGACTTTTTGATGGAACTTCATTTTCATCGATAGATCAAAAAAAATTCTATACATCGATAAAGTATACTTTTATATACATGAAGCAATAAAAATAATCTATCATAGAATAAAGACGAATTTCTATTCATTTAGTCTGAAAAGAAATGTTATTTTTATATCGCATTCATTCATATTCAAGAAGTCAAGTTAAAAAGACTTTTTTTATATTGATGAATAAACGAAAACCAAAGACCGTGTATGAAATAAACTTAATTTTCATATCCTATTAAAAATCTATTGAAAATGGAAACATATATGCCTGTATATAAATATACGTATATACATATACACCTACTTACTTACACACACACACATGTATATGTATATATATATATATATACTTTTTAAAACTCTATTTCAAAGGACATGAATATACACGCACACATATAAATATAAATATACATATATATATATATATATATATATATATAAATATACATATATATATATATATATATATATATTTCTTTGAAGTCCTCGTTCTACGTTGCTTAATAATATTTTATTTAGAAACTAGAACGTGCAAAGAAATTCAATAAATATCCAATCACCTGTTCTATACCAATGACTTTTCAATTAAAATAGTTGATTGCACTCTTGTGATTGATACAAAAACGTTACAATGAATGTCTGTAGAGTCATATTGAATTCCTTTATGATTAATTTGTGAAGTAACGTTATTTATTTTTTATTCATTCTTGTCTAATCTTTTAAAATAATGAATTATATACATACATATATATTCTGACTATAAAATTAGTATGATTTTGTACGAGAAAAAGAAATATTTTCTTAATTCGTATTACTATCTTTTATAGAAACGAATAAAGAAGCAATATTGAAGATTTTTTTAAATTATATATATATATATAAACAGCAGAGTTTTTAATTTATTATTATATGAATGTGTTTAAAACTTTTTAATTTTTTAGATTGAAATAAATTTTCTGAATAATAATATTTCTATTACTTATTGCATATATATATATATATATATATATATATATATATATATATATATATATATATTAGGTTGGCAAATATCTCCCTTCCGCCTTCTGGTCTTTTGAATTTCGCAGCTATGTACAAAAAAAAAGCGGAAGGGAGATACTTGCCAACCTAATATATAACTTTAAAATATCTATATTTAAAAAGTATTGCTTTCAACAAATATTACACATTACAATTCAATGCTTAGAAAATTAAATTAAATGTTGCAGATAAATAAAGAATAGAGACTAAAGTTGCTTAGTTTATAAATCATTTAATATTTGTCATATGTGCAATAATAAATCATTATTTATTCAATATAAATTATTTTTAGAGAAATAATATTTAAATATTTATGTTATCAAATTTAATATTTTTGTTAAAAAATATTTTTATAATTTTTTATATTACTTTAAATTTTAAATTATTGCTACAAAAGATAACGATCATTTTATGTATAAATGAAAATATACATTCAATAAATATATGCGATTCATTGCTAATATTCATTTAATACCATTTACTTTATTAAATATAATATAATATTTAGTCAAATATTTGTTATAGAAATACAACACTTAAATATATTTTTTTAATGTTTTATTACTATAAGAATTGGAATTGAATAACTGTTATTATTAAGTAAAAATATTTTTTATTTCTAAAGTTATCAGCTAAAATATTTATAAATAAACAAATTCTTCAGAGAAGTTATCAAAGTCCATTAAATACTGTATATAATTAAAGATTTAATGTTTCAAATGAGTTTATAATATTTATTGTGTTATATAAATAACTACTATTTTTGAGAAAATTCAGAAATTTAATTTATATATATATATATATATATATATATTTAAAATTAAATTTCTGATATTTTAAAACAGTATTTATTTATTTAACATATTCAATGATTTTAAGCAACTAACCACTCTATTGTAAAAACAACCAATATTGAAATATTAAATAATTTAATTTGAGAATAAACTTAGAGAAGATTGTAAATTTAATTTTCATGTAAAACAATTTTTCAGAGAGATAAATTTTCAACATGCAAAAAATATAAACATACAGTATAAGTTCATTGAACAGATTAATTAGGTAAATAATCAATTAAAAGTTACATTTTTCATGACGTACGACCACATAAGCCAATATGATATTTTATTCAAATTATGAGGAACATCATTTTTACACTTTTTTTTAAAAAAAATTGTAATTTTATAACCTTTCAATTAAAATCAGGAAATGATCTAAATTAATAAAAAACATTTCAGCATTTATACTATATTTAACAATTTTAAGTTTATATATTATGTATATGTATATATATATATATATATATATATATATACATATATACACACACACACTCACATATATATATATATATATATATATAGAGAGAGAGAGAGAGAGAGAGAAAGAGAAAGAGAGATGATACTGTTATGTGAAAATGGATAGAAATATTGACTAAAAAAATTAAAATGACTTAAGTACACTAAAAACAATTTGAACTTTATTAGTAGATAATAAAATTAAAAAAAATTATAGTGAAATGTAGTAAATGTTTTATACGTATATATATATATATATATATATATATATATATATATATATATATATATATAAATAAGCCAGAAAAAGTCCCATGAATAAATAGAATAGACATAAAAAATCGTCTGAAAAGATTAGAAGAAAAAAACATTAAATTAGTCGAAGTTTTGTGATAGGCTGCTGCTGATAATGATGATGACGATAAATATCAACAGCAATAGCAGTAGATTCTCTCTGTTTATTGCTGAATAAAGGCATATTTCAAAATTTTTTACTTTGACCAATGATGGTGATGATATATATATATATATATATATATATATATATATATATATATATATATATATATATATATACACGAGGACGTTTGAAAAGTATGGTAAATTTATTTATTGTTTAATTTAATTAATTAATTAAATAAATTAAATTTTTCAATTTAGATTTTCTTACTTTTTACCATACTTTAGATTTTCATTACGTATATATATCATATATATATATATAGGTTGTTAAATATCTCCCTTCCGCCTTTTTGTCTTTTGAATTTCGCGGCTATGTATATATACATATATATATATATATATATATATATATATATATATATATATATATATATATATATATATAGTTATAAAGTAAAATACAGAAAATTCAATTTATTTTATTTTATGTAACTGAATTTCATAAAAAAAGTTTATATCATTAATATTGTTACATATAAATGTTCTTTTAACATTTTTTATAGCAAAATAAGTGCTAAAGTTCTGCAAATTTAACGCAAAAATTCTGTATAAATTAATCACAAAAAGTATTTTATTTTCCATGAAAAAGTTTACATAACTTTTTCGAAATAAATTATATTTATATTTTGTATAATTAGTATATCACTCAAAAGAAAAAATTGAAAATGGATATATATATATATATATATATATATATATTCATCTATATAAAATTATAATTAATAAACTCAAATGAATTAAAAATATTAATATTATAAATACAAAAGGTATGTAACCCTGATGAACTGATAACATCATTTTATTTCACAAATTTTATATCTCTATCGTGCACTGGTGATACGTTTAAAACTCAATTATTTTTCTGGATCAAAAAAATACCAACTCATGATTTAAATTTAACAGGCAGTCGCGTGATGGTTTAATATTCTTCATGTTTTGTTATAGTTGATATTTTATTTTTAGGTATTCTAAATAACAATACATTTTATTTTATTCAACTCGTTGTTTTTAATTGAAATATAATATGTTCATGCATATTTCATTTTAAATGTCTAAATGCATCCACTATATAGTTATTATCATAATTTAGTCAGTTCAATTTCAAGATTTAGTTAAAAAAATTAAAAACATCATTCTCAGAAATTATTTACACGAATTAGTTTTGATATATTTATTAATAAAACTACGAATTAAATGATGTTTTGTTGATTTTCATTTAAATTGCAAATTTTTTAATATTCTTTTAAAAATACTTGATTTTTATGAAATGAAAAAGAATGGAAAAAATGAGTAATTAAATTTATAAAAAAAAACATAGAAATTTTACAAATTTCTATACATTTCAAAATAACTGTTAAAATATAAAATGCACTTAATCAATATTTGAATAATTAAGAAACATATTGATTTTTTACACAAACACATATGTGTTATACGAGAATGTTTAAATCAAAACGTTAAACAACAAAAGTAATCCAACAGTTGGAATCTAGACAACTAAATTTGAATTTATTTCCGTGCATGAAACTCTTCCAATACATTACAGACAATTTTGAGTTCACATTCAACGACAGTGTATGACAATATCGAATAAATAAAATGAAATTGTTATAATGAAGAATAAAGAATGGCATACACAGATCATAAATATGTAACATTCACGAAAATTAAAAATTAAGACTAATTTATATGTCCGAAAAAATGTGTGACGCGTGAAATGCGATGTAAAAGTAAAACGCGTGTAAGGTTAAACGTACAGTGGGGTAAAATGTACAATAGAAAAAATATGAGAATGAATTAATTGGGTTAGAACATCAAATGAAAATATAAATAAATGAGAGTTATGCGCCATACAAACGATGCCATTTACTCACGCACATGTACTTGTGTGCATATATAAATATAAATATATATATATATATATATATATATATATATATATATATATATTTGTGCAAAAACGATAAAGATAAATATAGCTCATTTTTAATTATTTTTTCGAATCTGAAACGAACAATCTATGTTTTTAATATTTATTCATATCTGTAAATTTCATGAAACAATTTAACTTATAGAAAAAAATTACTTTATTAAAACAGAAATTAATAATGTATTATTTTTGTTCAAAAACTATCAATTTTTATTCTGAATGATTTTCTAAAATTAAAAAAATAAACTATTTTATGTTTATTAATAATTGGAGATATAAATATTATTTTTGTGTAGAAATTTACATCTCGACAGAATAAACAATCTTCCATTATTAAATTATTTAATTTTTTGATATTTGGAAGGCAACGATTTGATTGATCTGAAAAACTTCGAAAAAGTTTTTATCTAGCAATAGATTAACAAGCACTAAAAATGATACCAATGATGCTGATAAAAATAAACATGTGTTTCAAAAACGCATTTTTTAAATTTATATAAAAATTTTTGAACACTAAACAAACAAAAAACTTTATGTATATACTAATAGTTCTAGACATTTAATTAAATAAATTCAAAATTTTTCACTTTTCTTTCATGGTAGAAATAAATATATTATTTATTTTTAATTAAATTAAGTATTGCTATTTTATTAAAGTTCATAACACTTTATTAAAGAAATACAGATAATTAAATAAAAGTACTGTAAATTCTTAAAATTCCCTATTAGTATCATGCAATGAAATATAAAATACAAGTGAACAAAAAAAAGATTTTTTTTATTTTGAATCTATCGACAAATTTATGGAATGCTTTTTGAGAACCTCGTGTATGTGTGTGGGTGTGTATTTAATATTTTTTTAAACATCATACACTTTGTACGTATCGTTCGTTAAATAATAATGATTAGTTTTGAGAAAAATATATTAATTATTCAAAATAATAAATTTATAAAAATAGAGATAATCTTTTTATCAGCATAAACAGTAAACTAAAATCATTAAAATATCAATTTTGAACCTTATTATTATTTCTTCAATTATCAAATTTAAATTATTTTAAGTAAAACAATTTAGTTAATAAAAAATTCATTATATAATTTTGTTATCGTTGAATATGAATTGCATTTAAAATTTGAATATATATTAATAATATCTTATCATGTTATCAGTAATGAAATTAAAACTTATTTTTTTAGAATAATATTTAGATTTACATTATTTAGACTTGTCATAAACTAAACAAAAAGAACATAATGGTCCAAATTTCCAGAAAAAAATAATTACATAGGATGAAAAATGTTAAAAATATGGTGATAAAAAGTCTCTATTTATCGAATAGAGATTCTATCCTCAAAAAATAGGTGTAAATTATAATTAAATCATTAATTATATTCAGTTATGCTACAAAAACATCCAAACAGATGTTCAAAATAAATTGAGAAAAATAAAGATAAATGTGACGTTTTTACAGAAATGAATACGACATATAATTCAATAGTTTTCAGTACTGTACTATATTATTAAAAACAGAGTATAACCTAACAAATAGTTATACATCGGATGAAAGATAAACAACTAAATTTTAATTTATTTTCGTACATGAAATTGCCACGCAATATATTACAAGCAACATCGAGAGCATCACAAACAACAATACTGTGTAACAATGTCGAATAAATAAAACGAAATTGTTGTAATGAAGAATAGAGAATGACGGCCACACATCATAAATATGTAACATTTACGAAAATTAAAAATTAAGACTAATTTATACGTCCGACAAAATGTGTGACGCATGAAATGTAATGTAAAAGTAAAACGGTTGTAGGGCTAGACATACGGCGAGGTCAGAAACACAACAGGAAAAAATATGGGAATAAATTAATTGGGTTAGGACATCAAATGGAAATATAAATAAATAAGAGTTATGCACCACACAAACGATGTCATTTAAGCACGTATGTACAAATACATACATACATACATATACATATATATATATATATATATATATATATATATATCAGAAATTTCAAATCAAATTATTGAGCTCATTTTTATCACAATTTTTATTAATTGTCAATAAATTACAGTATCATTAAATTGAAATATCTACAAATATTTTTAAAAATCTAATGAACTCAATTTTAAAATTATAAAATTATACTTTTTTTAATTTTATTTAAATTGTAATCAAATCAACAACAGACAAATAGTACGAAATCAAAGCTGTGATAAAATAAGGTAATAAATTTTCATTTCAAATTTTGCACAAATTTAATAATAAAATTAATAATATGACGGTAATTTCTTTAAAAGAAATAGAATGTAAATTATAATACTTTGTTTTTTAATCAATGTTCTTGATCTAATTGATTTATAACGTTTGAATAATACTTTGAACTGTTATTTTTTATTTTGTAATAAAGTCTATGTAAATTATTATCTATGTAAATGAAGTCTATGCAAATTATAAAAATCTAAAAAAATATATACTACAAAGATTAAATAACATAACATTATATTTTTTATTCTAATGTAAAATTGTGATATATAAATAAGCTTAACTGACAACTATTACCAAATATTTTTTTATATTTTGTGAAATAATCAGTTTATTTATTTTCTAATAAATTATTTCAGATCACTCTCTATTTGAAAATTTATACACTTATTCTAGAATTTTTTCAAGTTTAACAATTTTCCTAATAAAATTGATATTAATTAGTACATTTTTTGTTACTACAACTCTTGGTTTTACGTATAAGAATAATTTTTGTATTTATATCACTTGTAATTGACATTATTTTATCGAATTATAAATCCTTATTCCTTTCAAAAAGTCTAAGACATAGAACAATAATACAACGTTTTGCTATGCAATACTTTTTTGTACTAATTTTTTATATATATTAATTGCATCTGATAAACTATATAGATAGAGAACAGCCTATGTTTTATTTCAAATGTAAATAAGTAACTTTAAAATTAAGCCCAGAAAATTTTAATAACTTATATTAAATAAGTTTTAAAGATAAATTAAATTAATTTTTGTCTATTGAAATATCCATATTAATATGAGTTTTATGTAAAAGAGATTATTAAAATAAAAATAAATATAATTCTAAGAAACTAATATGCAAAACTAATATCTTAGTGTATTTTTATTACAGTGTATAGTGTGTTGTTACTTCTTCAATATATTAAATTTTTGACAAATAACAGAAAGATGAGCATGTCAGACATTTCAAGTATAAACACAGAATGAACATAAGAGAAGTGTTACTATTTTTTGTTAGCATTCTTTTCAACATATATTAAAAGAATTGTTTGTTTTTTATACTTATCATCGTTGTTTATATGAAATCTTTGTGTTTTATTTAAATATTTCTATAAGTAATCTGAACACGTTTTGTAATATGTGCGCATTTTTATTGCAAGGAAGTACATAAAACATTACTGAATTTGTGAAAAATACGTAATTGAAATATTTCGCAATAAAAAAAGATAATCAGAATAAAATATGAGCATCATATCAAATGTCTTACATGTACTGAATAAAAGATGAAATGTAAGGATATATTTTCTTTATTACTTTCACAATATAGCGTTGAATAGAGAAGTATGTAAAAATAGTTGTATTAAGCAAATGTTCAGATTTCAGTGACAAAATTAGAATAAAAATATTTAAATTAATTTCTTTGATTAGAATTACTGTGCGAATTTATCCAGTATAAGATTAAAACCCTGAGACAAAATGTTATGTAAAAATAATTTTATAAACAATCATAAGCCTTTATATTTTTTTAAAAATATATATTCATACTTAAACTAAGTTATTTTGTTGTAAAAAAATACTTAAATTTAAATTGTACATATTCATAATTTTGTCACTAACTTAAAGTATTTCATTTTCTATTACATATATTTTAATGAATATCAATCATTCATAAATGAAAAATGAATTATCAGATTTTTAACAAAAAAATAATAAATTATTTATAAATGTAAGTAAATACACCTGGGTCTGTTTTTATGTGGTAGATACGTTCCGCAGAAAATCGCATTAAAAAAATCGCATAAAAGAAGACCTAACTTACATTGAAAAATTAGGGATACGTTCCTTAATTTTCAAAAACCGCATACAACCAAAGCAACAAAGTAAAATTACTCTAAAATTCGCATAAAAAATCAGGAAATAAAGAAAGTCTAAAAAAAATTTCAAATATCTGAATAAAATTGATACGAAACAAAGCTTTTTTATTTTATTTTTTTTATTAACTATTTAATTTCATTCAAAGCAATAAGTATATATATGTAATTTATTTCACATTTTTTCATACATATTTGAAAATATGTTATTTGAAAATATGCGGGTTCGTTTGTGAACTGGTTTAAAATCAGATTCGTTACTAGAGGAAACACAAACAGAATTAGCTTCGACTTCTGTCTCATTCTGTGTTAATTTTTCTGGCGAAAATGTAAGAATCAGTGATTAAACTTTGAAACGATGATTTTACTAATTGTTTATAAAGCTCACGATATTCAGACATACAATTATTTAATTATCGTTGGAATTTAAAAGCTCATTCAGAATTCGTGTCATTAACAAGAAAATGATTTTTCAATTGATTACAAAGTTGAAGACCTTCTCAAATCATTTTTGCAGTGAAGAGAACAGATTCTACTTCTGTTTCATTATCTTTTTTCTAAATCTTCTACGGTATCTAAACTTATTGCAATAATATCATTGTCACTTAAGGCATTAACCATCCTTTGCTAGCCGAAAATTCCTTATCAATTTGAGAAACGGAAATAAATGGCTCTGATTCCTTCATTTATTCATAAAACTGAAGAGCTTTTCGTTGAATTAAATAACTGCTTAAAGGAATTCTTAAAAAAATTGCATAAAAATATATTAAGAAGAAATATGAATCGCATAACTTCAAAATCGAATTAAAATAATCCGTACAAAAACAGACCCAGCTGTATATCAAATAAATTGAAGAAGTAGAAAAATATGTTTAATGCTTTTAATAAACTATATTTTTTAATTTTTACTTTCATTTATTATAGTAAAACATTAATAATAATTTTTAGAACAAAATAAAATTATGGTATTTATATTTTTAATTCTTAATCAAAATTAATTTATCTCTTAATATACATACATATATATATATATATATATATATATATATATATATATATATATAATTCACAATTTTACATAATAATATCTAAAATACATCAATGTAAATATTAGTATAAATTTGTGTATGCTGTGTTAATGAATCATGGACATGCTGTTTTAGGAATTCAAGATAAAATGTCATTTGTGCGAACTATTCAATGATATCGAACAGAAACGATCAACGGACCCATCCGCTTCAATGATGATACACCACTGTTATAAGTAAACGCTGGCGCCCATTAGGACCGCCACGTTTCAACGCCCCCCGACCGTCACCACTATCTGACGTATCTGACGTCGTCTTCGCATAAAGTTATCGGAATTCACCACAGTGCCATCACCTTACTCGTATTTTATACGTTATACCAAAGTATAGGTGAAAGATAAATGAGGACGACCCGGTGTCGGTTGGCTGATGTGCAAGGTGCGAGCTTTCAATAAACGGATTTGATTTCCACACAAAGGTGAAATTTATTTCTACGAGACGTCGCGGTTTTTTACTTCCCACCCATCTTATTACAATTTACGTGTTCGTCGTTCTATCGTTATTATTTATATTTATTTTCTTTCGCGTCCATAATGAGTGTATCGAATATCGTGTTCATAAGAGTTTCTCATTTATGTTTTCATTTTTTTTTTGCTTTTTTATATACGCTTTGATGATTTATTTGAATTTATGTTATTTCGTTTTGAAGAAAATATGTACGCACAGAATATAAGAACACGAAATTTGTTGTTAATGCTATTTATTTGAACGAGAAATAAAATATTTAATTCGTAAAACGAAGAGAACGTTTATGTTGTTTTTTAAGAAAAATACAGTAATTTTATTCATGTAATAAGTTTTTATGTTCTTTTGAATTCTGTTATTTTAAAATACTTTTTCTTTAAAAAAGTTACTAGAAAAAAAAACTATTAATATGGTTGTTCGGTGAAATAAAACGGTCCTGTACTAAAAATCCTAACACAATATTTAAAATACAACAGATATTGAAAATAGTCAACGCATTTAAATATTAAAAAACAATTAAATACAACTCATTAATTTCTGATAATAAATTTTAAATTGTTAAATTAATTTTTAAATTATCAAAATTGAAGGAAAATATTTACAAATAATTTAAGTCAAAATAAAATAAATAAAACTATATTTTTATTTAAATAATTCATTTAAATAATAATTTTTACTATATAAATATGTTTTATTCATGTTTTTATTACAATAAAACATTTAAGAAACGAATAACTTCATATTAAATCATTTAATTTACTTTTTTACTAACCCAGTATTCGCTTTTATGTTTTATAAAGATCTATATATTTAAGTTTTTAAATTATATTTTTTTCGTATACATAATAAAATTCTTACTTTATTACATTTAAAATAAAGTTCATTCGTTTTAAAAAATAAATAATTCTATTTTTTACAAAAGTATATATTTTCCTACTTATTTTTACATAAATATTTAATCGAAATATATATTTTATTAACGAATTTATTCATCGTTCTTTTAATTTTAAACATTAAACATTTTTCATATTTAATCTATTTTTAAAATATAATAATTACAATTTAATAATATAAAATACTATATTTTGTCAATATGTGTTTTAAAATTCCTTAAAAAAATAAAATTATATAGCATAATAATTCAATGACAACAATTTCAGTACTGAAATATTCATTAATAAATTTGTTATAAATGTATATTAAAATGTTGTGAAAATTTAATATACAGAAAAAATATGGAGAAAAAACCTCCTAAAACAATTAAAAAGCAATGATTATATTGTGAACTTTTTATGATGCACTTGACTACGAAATACATTAAAATTATCCTCTTTGTGCGCGTATTCAGACGACGGTGGTTCGCTAAAATTTATACTTTTAAATTTTCGCAACAATACGAAAAAAAAACGTGAAGACCGACAACAAAAAAAAAAACTACACAGTCAGGACAAAAAGGTACTAGTACCAAGATAACAAGAAAAAGTGCTTGGTAAAGTACGTTCGTCCGCGTGTTTGATAGATGACAGTACTTTTCTCTCTTGGTTTACGGCTGCTCATAACGGCTAACAAGAGAATGACAAAATAAAGAGATATTGTTAATACTTATTTTTATTACAACGTCGCCGAGGCTATTTGTGTTTTAGTGTACATGTCACGGAATTTGTTGTGCATGACGACGATGCCGTAAACGATAACACATCTGAATGACCAGTGACTTCTATGACAAGAAATTTACAATCCTTACATTTGCTGTTGTAAAAATGTAAGATTTCTTTACAGTGATACCCACTGTATTATTAAAAATATTTAAATGTTTTAACACATGCAAAATTCTCTCTCTCTCTCTCTCTCTCTATATATATATATATATAGAGAGAGAGAGAGAGAGAGAGAGAGAAGAAAAAAAAATAATTATTTACTAATATATTTTATACTACAGCAAGATGAAATAATATAAACTAACAAAATAATATTCTTGTTATTCTTTCCCCTTACAAACTGAAAAATAATTAAAACCAATTAAATACAAAAAAATAAATATATTATCTTTTAAGTCAAATAAAAATATTAGCAAATTTTAAACATTTAAATATTCAAAAAACGAATGTTGTGGCTCAAATGACATTGAAGGATATATCCTACAGTCTCATTTAGTTCACTCTATATTTAATGAAAATATCTTATGAACTAACAATAATTAGTAATCATCACAACTGAATTTCTCTAGTTAAATAATTTTTGATTTAAAAATAAAATATTCTTTCCATTCTCAATTTTCAATTAATCACGAATTTTATTTTAATTTCAGTTTAAAAATTTCTAGCTATATAATGGATGGATAATTTTCATTTTACATTTATCTATATTTCTATATTTAGTACAAAATTAGGGAATCACTCTTTTTATTGGAATTTTGTAATAAATTGTATTATCATTTTTATATTGTTTTTAACAAATTCTAATTTAAATCATTATCATTCTAAAGTGAGTCTTTTTTCTTTTTTTAAATAATTTAAATTTAATTTTAATTTTGAAATTAAATATTTTAATAATACATTATTACTAAAGTATAAAAACATTATACACTGTTTTTATTGAAAAATTTAAAATAGAAATTAAAAAAAATAATTTACTTTATTTTACAATATAGTACTTTTATGATGACAGCAGGGCTGTCGAAATACGTATTAATGAATAAAATGTTTATTCGAATCTTTATTTAAAAAAACGCAATTCTTACTTTAAATAAATTATTTTCTTTAATTACATTTCATTGATAAACTTCGTAATAAATTTTCGTAACTGTAACATTTTTTTTATATTTTATGAAAACTTATTTAAATAAATGAAAATGTTTTCAAACAAACGAATTTCTAAAAATGCTAAATTTAGAGAAACCCATAATTGAATTTCGAAACAAACTTATTTAAATAGATAATATATGGCATATAAAATCAAATTCGTGTAAAACTAAATCACCATTTTCAATGAAAAAGTTGTACGTTTTGATCGATTCAAGTACGCCGATACCATAAAACGATATACTTTATGAAAACGTTGTAGAATAAATTCAAATAAGCGATTAACCCAAACAATCGTCGACGAAACGAATGATTTTTGAATATGAATCGAGCCGGAAAAAACTCGCCCGTTCCGAATCCACGTTCCGCGACGCGAAAAACCGTCCCTGACGTATCCCGACCAGCACGAGAACGAGGCCGGTGGTGAAACGAGAAGCACGAGTGCACCCATAGACATGTAAATTACAAACTTGACTCAAAGTTGAACTGCTTTCATTTGCATAATAAGGTAATTTGACAGTTGACGCATTTTTCTTTCGTCTATGTCGATGGGTCGGTTACTGCTCGGCTGTTTTGATACCAGACCGGCTGCGTCAGACCTTCTGCTGTTAATAGTTCTCAGGGAGTGTCGTGTACCGACGTCGTACTCTTACACTCTCGCTCATAACTGTTACAGATCACATAAATTATTCGTAAACAGATGTTTTGCCGGACAACCATTCCGTGTATATTTAACATAAATCTCGTAAATGTAACGAGAGTGTTGAAAGATTTCATTAAAAGGTTCTTCATCCAGACAATGACGTGATTATTATAAAGATAAAAATTTGCGTTAAGCAAACTTGTTAATGGCAGAAAAAAATTATAATATATTGTTATACACGAAACGTTCAAATATAAAACTATAATTTATCAGTTTTGTTTAATTAAAATCGTACAATAACAAATAAACAATAAAAGATTTATTCAAATTAAATACTTTTTAATTTTACATTTAATTTATACGATGTAAGAAAAAATCTTTTGAATAATAAACATACAAAAATAAATAACACATTTTTTATCTCAATATTGTTTATTTAATTATACAAAATAAATATTTATTACAAATTTAAATTTTATATAAAAAAAATCACGTAAACACATGACAGTTCAATAAAAAAACTTTTTATTTGTTTTAAAAATTAGGTTCATTTAAAATAATCTGAAATTTGAATTTATTGAGAAAACACATTTAAGTTATAAATAACTCAATACTTATTAAGTGAGAGAAAGAAATAAAAGTTTTATCTTAGAAAATATTAAAATCAGTATCAAAAAAAAAATTAGATACGATTTTTTTAAAATACATATATTTTTTGCCATCAATTTGTTATAAGTTTCTTATATTTTTTTTATATTTAACATTTTTTTTTATAATTTCCATTTTCCCATAATGAAATTGATGTCCTGTTATTAGTTTTGATTATAATTAAAATAATTGTAATTTTCAATTATCATTACAACTCTCCAAAAATAAATATTCCTATGATTTTTTTATTATGAATATTAATATTAATTGCTTAAATAACAATTTAAATATATTTAATGATTATAAGCGATAAATAAATATGTGCTCAAAAGGAACAGACTTAAGAATGAAGCAAACACTTTTTAAAGTTATAAAAACATGTTCTATATACATTTTTATAACTGAGTCTTAATATTTTTTTCATTTAAACAATCAACAAATTCCCTAAACCTGACGATTTTTTATCGTAAATCTTGTTAGTGTTTATTTTTTCAACAAAAATTATTTTACGTTAAATAAAATTAAAAATTGTGAATCTAAAAATTATCATTACTGAAAATAATATATTTTTTAATTTAAAAAATAATATATCTGTATATATATATATATATATATATATATATATATATATATAATATTAATTTTTAATCAACAAAATCAATTTGACTAAAAATTCATGTTCACTAACCATGTGATCATACGTAGCATACATTTTACAAGGAAATATATTCTTTGAGCAATTTGAATAAAATCATAATATGGCGAATATCGTACTGAAAACGGGTATAAGTACAAAAATGTACAAACGACTCGCAACAATTTCAACTGCTCATAACAGAATTGAATAACGCAATTTCATGGTGCATTTGCGTGCAAGTGTTGTGTTCGTTTCAAATGTAATTTGTTACTGGTTACAAATGGTGTGGAATGAATGATTGATGAAAATAGAATACTACGCTGATTAAAATGTTTTATCGATTTTATAAATATGAATTTACATATATATATATATATATATATATATATATATATATATATATATATATATATAAAGATATAAACAGAATGTAAATTTTTTTAATAAAAATAACAGCTAAAATCGACAACTTTTAAACACGATTTTAGTGGAAAATACAATCATTATATCAATAACATATATGAAATAATTAATTTAGACAACAACTTCTTGGTAAAATTAATAAAACGTTAAAAAATATGTAAATTTTATTCTAATTTAAAACATGTAGCATTTTATTAAATATAAACATATATATATATATATATATATATATATATATATATATATATATATATATTCCATATTATTAATAAAATTAAATAAAAATTAATTTATTCCCATTAGGTTAAAAGTAAAATATATCACAAGGTAGAGAATAATTACTAAATTCAACGAAACATATTTGTGTCCTATAGATTAACATTTAGTAATAATTTCCTAACCTCATTTCTGTGAATATCCTTAGATCAATTCAAATTGATGCGTTAAGGTAACGTCTTGCTTTATACACCAATATATTTATTCGTGCATACACTGATTTTATGCTTGATAGAGCGTTATTCACTAAACCAATATTATAAGTTGTATCAATAAATACACGTACACACTACTCGACATCAAAACTGTACTGACATGGATTAAGGAAAACGTCGTAATATTGCCACATTTACATGAATATTTTAATACTATTATACAAACACAAGTCTTTTGATATAATTAATATATAATGACATAAAAGTGTAAATATGGTTTTAAAATATTTTATTTATAAATAAAGTCGTTGTGGTATAGTACTATGATTAATTTTTATTTAGTTTTTTTTTTCAATAAAGTGTAAAGTTGTAATGAAAAAGAAAAAAGTATTTCTCTAGAACTGGGAATTTTTTAGACACTGTCTCCATAAATGGATAAAAATTATTTCTACTGATACATACATATATACATATATATATATATATATATATATATACGAGGTCGTTTGATAAGTCCGTGTAAATTCCGAAAGATGGCACCACTGGTGCATATCGAGGTTATTTTTAATTAGTAGCACCTCTTGGAAGAACACACATCAAGTTTCAGCCATATCGGTCTATTCCTTTGTGTTTGACAATCGTTGGAATCAAGGAAATCGAGTGATTGTCAAATAATGGACGAAAAAGAATTTCGCGTGTTGATTAAACACTACTTCATTAAAGGCAAAACGCCTCAGGAGACTAAACAGAAGCTTGATAAACATTATGGTGACTCTGCACCTTCGATTAGTGCGGTTTATAAGTGGTTTCAAAATTTTCGGAGTGGCCATATGAGCACAAGAGACGCTGAACGTTCTGGACGCCCTGTTGAGGTCACCACTCCAGAAATCATTGATAAAATCCATGATATGGTGATGGATGACAGAAGAATGAAAGTGCGTGAGATTACTAGTGTTGTAGGCATCTCGTGTGAACGGGTACATAATATTTTGCACCAACATTTGGACATGAAAAAGCTATCCGCCAGGTGGGTGCCGCGATTGCTCACGATCGACCAAAAACGAGGTCGTGTGAAGTGTTGCAAGAACGGTTTGCAGCTGTTTCAGCGAAATCCGCAGGACTTTAAGCGTCGTTTCATCACTGTAGATGAAACATGGATACATCACTACACTCCTGAGACCAAAGAGCAGTCTAAACAATGGGTTATCAAGGGGGAATCTGCTCCGAAAAAGGCGAAGACAATTCCTTCGGCCGGGAAGGTTATGGCGACTGTCTTTTGGGATTCGCAAGGAATAATCTTTATCGACTATTTGGAAAAGGGTAAAACCATTACAGGTGCATATTATTCATTGTTATTGGATCGTTTGAAAACCGAGTTGCAAGAAAAACGTCCCCGATTAGCCCACAAAAAAGTCCTCTTTCATCACGACAACGCACCAGCTCACACCTCAGCAGTTATGGCTGCAAAACTAATGGAAATAGGTTTCCAAATCGTTTCACATCCCCCCTATTCTCCAGACTTGGCTCCATCGGACTATTATTTGTTTCCTAATATGAAGAAATGGCTCGCGGGAAAAAGATTTTATTCGAACGAGGAGGTGATTGCAGGAACGAATGACTATTTTACAGACTTGGACAAATCCTATTATTCGGAAGGGATCAACAAACTAGAGCAGCGTTGGATGAAGTGTATAAGCCTAAAAGGAGACTATGTTGAAAAATAAAAACGATTTATTCAAAAAAATGAAGCAGTTTTTATTTTTACACGGACTTATCAAACAACGACTTATCAAACAACCCTCGTATATATAAATATATTACAAAAATATTTTGATTTATATTTGTGAAATGAAATTTTAATACTATATAGGGTCATCCAAATGTGACGCTTAGATTTGTGTTTTATTAAAAAGAAACATGTGTATAGTTTCTTTTGTTACTTTTTAATAAAATATAAATTGAGATGTAACATTTGGATGACTTTTAATATTCTAAAATAAATTAAAAAGATGTTTATTTACTTCAAATATAAGAATCTTAGATATTGTAAATGTTTAATAATAAAAAATATCAAATACTTATAACTGTTAAACTCTTTCCATTCATAAAGGTTAATTTTTTTTCGTTGAAAATAAAAATATTAAATATAATAAAGTCTCGATATATATACAGAATATTATATTCTGAAATCATTTCAAAAATAAAGACAATGTTAAACTGATCTGTAATTTCAATATTTAAATACTTCCTTTATTAATCTATGTGACTGTATTTATATGTAGAATAATATTTTAAGTATTCAACATAAATCAATGCCAGTTTAAATCTTCGAATATATAAATAGTACGTTGAAACGAAATAGAATTAAGATACAAACTCCTTTTCCGATATTTAATTCCCCTGGTCTCGCAAACGTATCTGCAAATATAACATCGGTGTCTGTTTCTATTCACCACGAATGCGAAGAACTCGAACACGTTAAGTACACATAATTTGAGTAGATTGTTGTAAATTTTAATCTGAATTTTACGGTGGCCGCGTCACGATCTAAAATAAACTCGGCCGCGATAAATACATAAACCTTGATCAAAATATACATTTCTATTGTCGACGTAATTAGTCGGAGAAACAATTAAAACCGGCGAAATAAAACGCACTTCTCCCGACGTTGCGGCTCGAGTAATTAGAATCATAATAAAGATTTCCCCGGAGGGTCAACGTTTCGTAAAGAATTTCACCGACATTTACACCAGGCAGGCGAACAGGATGGGTGCGAATTGTCCGGGACGGCAATGGAAGGGCACGTCGTCGAACTGTGAAATGAAACGGACTGAAATACGTTAGGATTATCAGCGCTCGTCTGCGATAAATGTTTCTTCTACAATTACTTTATATATTATATATATATATATATATATATATATATATATATATATATATATATAGGTAGAGAGATGGATAAAAAGATAGAGAGATAGACAGAAAAATAAATACAAAGATAGTTAATAGATAATCTATTTAAAAGTGACTCATAGGAATACTATTTAAATTGATTGAAAAAATATTTAAAAAATAATCAAAAAAAATTTTCAAATACAAACTGAATTTATCATTAAAATAATTTCACCTTTTTTTAATATAAATTGATTAATCTAATTTTGACATTTTTATTGGAAAACCTTATATATATTATAAAAATACAAAAATATTAATTTTTAAAATGTTTAAAATAAATTTAAGACATTAACAAATACAACTTTAATTAACAACCAATTGATTTATATTAAAAATGACAATACACTTATTGTTATTAAAAATGTCCATTGATTAACCGAATGAACATTTTGTATAATACTAAATTTATAAATGTAATAAAAATTACTATTTATCATTTTAGTAATCAATTAATATACTGAAATATTTATTTAATCGAAAATAAATATAGTGTTTATTTATTTAGGAAATGAATATAACTCACTGGATAGTTTTTATTACAAAATATACGCCAAGAAAACATTTAATGTTATTTATATAAATGATATTTCACGTAGTTATTATATAAAAATCAATGATTTATGAGTCCTAGCCTGAAAGTTTGAACTTTGACATTTTTGTTAAAAATATTACATTTTCAATATTGAATAAGTTTCTATTTTTAATGTTTTATAAAATGAGACAATATAATAAATTTCATTTCATATAAAATAAACATTTTAAAAATGTTAACGATATAAAATAGAAAACAAAAATAATTTTATAGGCAACTATAGAGACATTTTTCATATTTTACTTACAATAAATACACATTAAATAAATAGATGTATGTGTATGCATATATATATATATATATATATATATATATATATATATATATATATATATATATATAATAGAAAATTCAAAATAAAAACAATATTATTCTTTTAATATTTTCATTTAAAAATAAACAATTTGTAATTGTTAATTGTGTTTAATAATTAATAAATTTTGTATGATATTTAAAAAAAAAATCATGTATCAAACAAAATTTTGAAACGAAATAATTATAAAATAAAAAAAATAATCATCCAACATTAAATAACAACTGATATTATTCTTTAAAGAACTTCATCAATAATATTTATTATTTTGAACATTAAAGTAATATATATATATATATATATATATATATATATATATATATATATATATATATATATATATAGGGTTAGCAAATAAGTAATTGTGATTTTTTAAGTACATGAAAGACGTTTTTTCATGAAATAAAATAATTTTATTCAATAAAGTATTGACTATTTTTTCTTCCACATTTTGCCTTACATTTCAGCCATTTTCATAATTCCTTACTCAAAAAACCTTTAATCTTTCTGAACGAAAAATTGATACAAGTACGATTTAATAGCTTGGTTTGAAATAATACATTTATTAATTAAAGATTTTTGCATGGAACAGAAAAAATGATAATCTGATTGTACAAGATCAGGTGAGTATGGTAAATGTAGTATTACATCCCAACTAAACTCCAGTACTTTTTAGCGAGTGACCAAAGATGTATATATTCCCGAATTGCCATGCTGGAACACAACATCTTTACGATTTACCAATTCCGAACGTTTCAGTTGCAAATGTTTCAGTTGTTAAATGTCGACAGTACACTTCTGAATCGATCGTTTGGTTCCTTGAAAGCAGTTTAAAAAACACAATTCTTTTCTAATCCCACCAAACTGATAACAAAATCTTCTTTTGATGAATATCTGCTTTTGATGTGCTTTGAGCTGGTTCACCAGGCTGCAACCACGATCTTTTTCGCTGAACGTTGTTGTGAACAATTCATTTTCCATCGCTTGTTATCAGTCGATTCAAAAATGGATCTTTTTCATTACGTTCGTGAATGAATCGCAGATATTTATACGTTTGATGAGATGAATTTCTTTAAGTTCTTGTGGTACCTTAACAATGAGCTTATTAACGTAACAAAGTTATTTCAAATGATTGTCAACGCTAGTATGTGATATGTTTAGTTTATTTAAAATCTCTCGAGTTGTACTACGACGATTTTCTTCAATTAACGCTTTGATTTTGATGTCATTAACTCCAACTGGATGACCAGAGCGATGTTTATCTTTAAATGAAAAATCACCAAAGTAACATTTAGCAAGTCAATTATATTTTTAAAAAATTTTCAAATAACTTTCAATAATGAAAAATATATAATTACATAAAATGTAAAAACTAATGAATTAACAATTTAAAAAATACAATTTACTTTTATGATTTTTCCATTTTTAATATAAGCTAAAATTCAGTTTCAATTATAAAAATTCAGCTAAGTATTTTTTCATAAAAATATTATATTTTAATTGAATCTAAGTACAGTTATCTAATCTTGTTTTATTATAACTACTCAGAAAACTTTATATATAATAATCATAAGTTATTTATGTAAATGGATGAGATTTGAGAAAAAAAATTTCTTTAATTAAAAAAAACTGAAGAAAACAGAAATTTTAAAACGAAAAGTAACTAAAGAATATGAAATAATAAAATTGACATATGAAATGTTGGAGAAAGAAAAGACTGTATTAAAAAAATCTGATAATAGATAGAAAAAAACAGAACTATTTTAGAATAAATAATACTAAAAAATAAATACAGTAGAATTTTTTATACATTATTACAACATAAAAATAAAATAAAAGGAAGAGGAAAATAATTTAATAAAAGATATATCTGAGAATATTAAAAAAAATAACGAAAGCTAAATATAGTAAAATTAACACTTCAAAATGTAGTTCAATACAGGAAACAGGATGCTAAATAATAACAATGATTCATCACATATGACATTTAAGAAATGAGTGAATACCGGATGTAATACATAGAAGTTCAATCTATTTATATATATATATATATATATATATATCATATTAGAGAAAATATTATTTATAATATTTCCTAGAGAGATGAAAACTTGAATGTAGACAATAAATAACTGAGTACAAAAAAGTAAGTTTATTCTAATTTTAAATTAATTAAAATTACAAAACATAATATAGATAAATTAAATATTATCAAAAATTCTCAGAATATTTAATGAAACTATAAAATAACTTTTGTGAAATCTCACAAAAACGTTTTGTGATATTTGAAATATTTTACATAATTTCATAAAAATTTTACAAATTACATTAATTTGGAAATAGAACGGAATGTATGGTTGGAATTTTAAGATTGTAATGTTTCTATAGATAGTGTTATTGATTTAAAAATAAAATAAGACATAGGCGTATTTCAGCTAAAATTAGAATAATGTTAAGATCGGGAACAATTTGGATTCAAAACTAGAATAAAGATGGAAAAGATAATTATATCTCTAAGTAACTTACTGAGAAAAGATTTGATTCGATATTTAGAACCACATCAATTGTCAAATAGCTAACTCAAAATTGATATCTGCGTTATATAGGGTCATTCAAACATGACGCTTAGATTTGTGTTTTATTAAAAATTAACATGTGTATAGGGTGGTGTATAGAGAAACATGTGTACAGTTTCTTTTCCATAAAACACAAATCTAGGAGTCATATTTGGATGACTTTATATAACAGCATTTTTTATTGTCGCTATTTTTAATAATTATTTAAATGTGGTACATTTACAATGAAAATTATTGGCCATTATCATAATATATGCATTTTTTAAAAAATTGAAATATTTGATAATCTGGGAAATCTTTACCTACATGCAATTTGTATTAGGAGCCAGTTAGTTCTTATAAAACACTCAATTATAATAATTCAAGTAGATATAATAATAGCGCGGTCGGTACTCGTACGAATGTAGATGTGGAATGAAAATTACGTAACGATGATAATTAACGTTGGAATAAATAATAATTCAATAGTAGATTCGGTGCATGGCCCGTCGTCGGAACCGTCACGAACACCGGGTGGTCCGTAATCGTGGCCGTTCGACCTCTGCGGCCGGAACGTTCAATAGTTTCCCACCTAAATCCGGTCTTGCCGCGTGCGTACCGCTATCTCTTTTATGGAATCGACCCATCGCCGTTTCACTCGTAATTGATACAATATTCATTCGAGCATAAATGCGATTACACACAACAGATAGGCGCAGGAAGTGCACCTTTTTCAACATGAACACACATCGAATGGACACCGCGAATTACACAGTGTGTGCGGCGCATTATTACCGATCGAGAGGCGCTCTTCGACGACAACGGCAACGTCGCCTAACTAGAATACTCTTGAAACATTGAAATGTTGTAACGAAGAAGTGGTCTGATATATATCGTCGCTTTGATCGGTCGATTATTTGAATATCATCGGATCTAGGTTATGAAATTTATTATATAATGTTCGCTAATGTGCTCGAATCGAATCGGCCGCATTGCATTATTTCGGTCAGATGGTCCGTGTTACGCATTATCAAATGGACCGTTCACATTTCAATGTGCGTCAACAGATATCTTTATTTATTGACCTGTGGTTCGATTCGCCCCGAATACACAGCGATAATTAACAGTGTGACACAATGATTATCACATTGTTCAAATTAAATTCACCTCATCAATACTAAAAATAGATATCATGGTTAACATATGAATTATCCTGTTTCATAAACGATCGTTCAATCGACAATTTAATTTGAAAATAAAATATTTATAGAATATTAAATTTACATCGAATCAATAATAATAAAATGATTTTTTTTTAAAAAAAAGATGAGATGAACATACTTTAATATTATTTTTTTTATAAATGTTCTATTTTCATCTTTATATATACACAAATAGAAATATTTTATCATTTAACAATTCCTAGAAAAAATAGAAATTGTAAATATTATTAAAAAATTATAATATTGTATAGAATCAAAAAAGATAATTGAAAAATATCCTGTCTAGTTTACTGTAACTAATTTATTGGTAAATAAAAATATTTTATCATCAGAAAAAACATTTTCCTGTTTTTTTTTAAAAAAAAACAGCTCTATAATAGAACTCAAATCTTTAATATAAAAATTACACTTTACTTTTAAAATTTAATTCAACTATCTTAATGTTTATTAACTCTACCTTGAATAACTAGCTTTAATTTTACTGACATAAACAAGGTCTTTTCAAGTAGTCTACAGAAAGAAATTAGCTTTCGAAAAATATTTCAATCTTTGTAATATTTATAGTTATTTAAAGCAATTCTCATATAATTTAATGACATATATAGGATGTTTTTAAACGTGATAGAAGTTTAAACTGAATCTTTATCGAAAGTCCTATCTAACCTAAAAAACACTATATATATATATATATATATATATATACATGTATGTGTATGTATATATAAAGATATGATAAAGGATATTTTTAGGTTAGATAGAACTTTCGATAGGGATTTAATTTAAAATTCTATTTCGATTAAAAAACATTCTATATATATATATATATATATATATATATATATATATATATATATATATATATATTTATATACTTGTTAGTACATTTAATATTCTATATGCACAATTTAAAAAAAATTGTAAAATATATTTTTTTGAAATATAACAAATGTATTTTTACAATTATTATTTATTATTAAATATATAAACAATATTATTTTCAAGTAATATCTAAAAAAAATATTTATCTTATATTTTTTTTTAGTAAATAAATAAATTCTTTTGAATAAAATTGAAAAATATATAGTAAATAAAACATTAAAAAATCACTTTGTTGATTTTGTGAAAATTTATTTCTCAGGCCAAGAGAATCCGCAATTTTATTTACACGACAAATATTCAAATCTGTAGTCAACTAAACTAAACTAAAATAAATACTCGAGAGTTAATTACGGTTTCAAAAAGTGTATAAATGAATAAATAACAATATTGTTTCTTCATAAATTAATAATATTACTATTCCGATATATAAATTAACTCAGTTATTTATCAAAAGGAATTTATTTGATATATTTTCTCTTTCAGTCCATTCCAATGAATTTCCATATATCTCTCTCCCATTTTTTAATGTATCTTTTCTTGGGTCTTCTTATATATCTAGATTCCTAACCAGTAACTTTTCTTGTCCATCGGTGGTTCCCTCTTCTTGCTATATATCAAGCTCATTATCATTTCAAAATTTTCACTTTTGCATAACATCTGTAACTTTTGTTTTTTCTGATCCATTTATTTCTTTTCCTATTTTTTTTATGTTGTTCTTAACAATATATATATATATATATATATATATATATATATAAAGAGAAAGAGAGAACGAGAAAGATAAAATTTCAAACTAAACTGAAGAGTTTAGACATACATACTACTATTTACTTTTCTTTACTATCCTTCAGTCTCATTTAGGCCACCTATATTTTTAACCTTCATTACAGAATATATATATATATATATTATAATTTTCACTTACAAAAAATGATTTTTCAAAGTAGTACAAATTTTATTCAACTATATATTAATTTAACATATTTTTTTTAACAAGAAATTTCTATATATTGTAGAAATATTAAAAGATTATTATTAATTCTTCATAATAATTAAAACTACTTTTAGAATTTCTATTTAAAAATAAAAAAATATTTTCTACTGTTAAATTCTTCTTAAAAAAATTACATAATGAAATTTGAAAACTAAGAACAAATATAGAGTATTCTCTGGGATAATATTATAATTTATTACATTTTTGTGTAAATTTAAGTTCACTAAATGAAAAGAATTCAATTTTTGATAATTTATGTGTATATACAAGTAGATTTTTTATGAATATTTGATTTTATATATTATTCTAGGGTAAAAGAATATAGAAATTTGTATTATAATTATTTCTACAATAAAAAAATAACCTACAAATGATATTTGAAAAGTATTTTTTAAAAAAATTTCTTAATCTCGAGTTTGTATTGTGATATTTCGTCAACAACGCAATATAAGTACAAGTTGGATAAATTAGATTAAATGGACGTATTTTTCTAACGTTCACTGTGGATATGGCCTCAACTTCGATAATTCAATTACATGGACAGTTACGTTCAGTTTCTATAAAAAAAAATATAGCTCATCCAACATGTCGGAACAAGAATATACCAATATATTCTTGATGACGTATCAGTTTGAAATCTCCAGGAAGAATAAAAACAGAGACGATGATTCAATTTGAAAAGTATCGACGTGTGTCGATGATATTCAAAAACGTCGTAGGTTAATGTAAAATAAGTGCGAGTGGAGGACAGTCTAAACGAAAATGTGTATAAATCTACGTCAACATGAATGTGAAATACGGTTCCGTCGTGACAGGAAAGACATTCCGAACGTGACGTACTCTTAAATATTTTCAACGCGACGTTTTCGTACCCGGAACGGTAGCATATGTTGCAGTCCGAACGTATTTGTCTCCTGTTAAATATTGCGGTAGGGGTTGACCGACCGACTATCACCCGACAGCCCACAACCCTCGATGTCCCTCGGACTACTGCCGTCGGTTGAATCGACCACCACTGCCGTTGCCACTGTCGACGTCGCCCCATGCTACCGACTACCGATTTGTTGGTTTCTGTGTTGCTGATGCGTCGGCTACAATGATCCAATTAGGGGATGATTGTGGTATGGATCGTGCGTGATTCGACTCTTTGAGAGATTTTTATGCACTTGAATTATTGTTTCTGTCATTGCTTTCTTATTATTGTTTTCGATACGCTATTATAATTTATGATTGAATCGCTCGAATACGAGATTGAATGTCGTGTAGCTTCCACACTGATTTATTAAGACTTATTTTCGTAGACTTCGTTCCACATATTCACACGTAATTTATACAATTCCAATATATATATATATATATTCCTACAACCAAATTTTATTTACTAAAAATAAAAATATTTCAATAATTATAAATACTTTTATTTATTTCATTACCTAAACATTTCTTATGAAAATTAATAACTTTTAATGTTATAATGTTTTAAAATAAATTATTACAAAATCAAAAAATATACTATATAACGAAAAAATTATTAAATGTAACACATATATTACTCAAATATAAATTAATGAAATTTAATCTACATACAATAATTTCCAAATATAAAAGAAATTCATTATCCTGATTTCATTGAATAAATTCCATTTTTAATAATTCCAAATAATCTTTTTTGAATAAAATACCAAAATAATTTCAATTATTAACAAAAAATTAATCCAGCTCTTTGATGATTATTAAAATGCACGCTGTAAAAAAATTATTGATTATTAAGCACATTTGTAAAATTTTATGATAAAAAAAACAATCTATTTTTTTATTATTTATACAATAATAATTTTCTACTAAAATTTCAGTGTTTATTTATTTCACAAATATTTGTTATTTTATATTTCTGGATAAGAAGATTACCCCTACCCTAAAATTCTCAACAGAATTAATATCAAATAATTCTCAAGAACATTTTCTTTGACGTCTGTTTAATACATAAATTAATTTTGTTGGATTTCAATATTCAGTATTATCCAATTAACAAACAATATCCAATTAACTTTAAGAAACTATATAGGTAAGACAATGATGTATTATGTTAATAAATTTAATTCATTTAATAATTTAAAGTGATTTATAAATAGAAAAAACTCGAAGAATTTATTCTAGAATTATTTATATAAATACTTGGGATTAATTTAAGAAAAAAAGTACCTGAGTGTGACAGTAAGAATAATAGATACGTAATTTACTTAAAAAAAACCTTATAAAACTTTGAATTTTGTTATAAGAACGATTAACTAATGGAGTATAGAGTAAAAAAGATCGTTTAATGCTAATGAAACCATTCTCGGTGCATTGCATTAGCGTATGAGGTCTGTACAACTTTTAATACTGAATGCAAAAAAAGATATCTATCTTCTAAACTAGATAATCTTAATAAAATACTCAAACAATTGGGATAGATTTATTTAATAAAAAAGATCTGTTCAATACATATTTTTCTTTATGAAGTCATAAATTGATTTATTTTTTATGAAAAAAAAGTAAAACATAGAACTAATAGAAAAAAATTACTCATTTTCAATTAAAAAAAAAATTCAAGAGAGTTTGAATTAAATGAATGAGTGGACTAGTTTTTTAGAAAATGAAAATTTATCATTTTAATTTGTATTTTTAAAACATTTACAGTGTAGTCAACATGAAAAGATTTTGAATAATTTTTTTATAGTAAAAATCACAAACTAAAAATAAAATTAAACAATTATTGAAAAAAATTGTGAAAATTCAGTCTTTCAGAGAGGAACTCCAATTAAGAATGACATTTATTATTATCAATAATAATTCTTTATCAAATATTTGAAATAAAATAAATTTCATCAGATGTTCTATGTTACAACCAATGTAATAATCATTATTATAAAAATAGAACTAAAACAGAAAATTATATAAATAATTTGGATAAATATTATATAGAATATATAATCTTGTATTATAACACTAGTTTTTAATTTTATTAACCCTTAGTAAAATTCTAAAAAAGAGAGTTTAAGAAAGTGATAGTTTTTTTCCAAAAATCAAATTGCTACTAAAAAACCTTTTATTACTATTGTATGTATTATTGGTTTAATTTACTAAAAAATCATTTAAAAAATTGATACTAAATAAATGATAAACAATACTGGAAAATATTAAAAAAATATTTTTTTCTTTATATAAGAAAAATATCTTTAACCCTGGATGAAATAGTAGTTAGGAATGAATCTAAAAAAAATGATGGATGAATTTAATGCCAGATATCAAGAAAATAATTCCAATAATGCAACTGCGTTATTGGATTTCTTGAAGAATATCTCACATTAAACTATGTCCATTCTTCAGGCAGTGTTATTGCTATTATTCATTTCTAAAGTATATTATATTTTTAATATTGGTTTTAATAAAATAATTCTTGTCTGATACTTATGTAAAAATATAATAGATCAGAATTTATTAAATGAAACAAAATATTTATATTTTATTAGACAATATAATACACGCTTTTTATTCATCATTTTTTATATTAAATTTATTGCAACTATTCAGTATATAGTACATTTATTTTTATACCATTTCAAATCTAGTTTTAATCTATATTTTTTTAAGAGATTTATCAATCACTGCAGTATTTATAAAACGTTACGATTTATAAAATAAAATTTACAAGATTTTAAACTATTTGATTTTTCTAGTATACAATTTTTGTTTATTTCAAATATTAAAAATTTTATTTTATTTTTTTTAAATTTTTGTTTGAATGGATGTTAAGTATAGTTTGATTCTTAAAATATAATACTTTTGCATAAAGTTTTTTAATCATAATAATTTTTTAATAGAACGAAATAAAAATATCTACATCGTATTTAATTACTTAAAATTTTAAATGTTATTAAAATAATTACATCCATTTATAGGCCAATTTATTGAAAGAAATGATTTACACAGATAGTCAACGTTACATTTTCGTATCATTGAGATATACTCTAATGAAAAATAGATCATTCGTTCAATTTAAATTCAAGATATGAATATTAAAAATTCGATCGAATCACCTGTTTAAATCCTGAATTTCCATTAAAATAATTTTATATCTATTTGATTTTTTCGAATAGTTATACAAATCTCAATTACAACATAAACCATATTTGATATGAATGGCCAATAATATTCGGACTATTAATCTCTATTTACAAGAAACGCTAAAAAAATACAGAAAAAGTGGACAGTATTTCATCTCGTTAACTGTAAGGGTGATATAAGCGAGAAATTTTCTTGAGAATCAGTCGTAGATTCGTGCGATTCGAGCCGAAAATCACGTCACGGCCATACACAACAATTTAAAGAAATCTATTGTAGGGCGTGCGCGTGTCCGGCAAACAGATGCTTCTTCGTCCGTCCGTTCTTCCGTACGTACGTATGTACGTTCGTTTGACGGCGACGTAGTTTCATATTTCACGCAGACAATGTCTTTCTTTATTTAATTATGAAAATTCGTGCCGACGAACGAACAAGTGTAGGAACGAACGAACGAACGCACCGTTTTCCCAGGTCGCCGCTGTTTGTTGTATCCGTGTTCGTTGTTGTTGTTCAGTTCTGAGCAGGGATTAGCCGTCGTCTTAGCCGACAGACACTTCTCTCTCTTGTTACGACGTTTGCATGAGGCCACGTAAATCATTGACCCGAGCGAGCACAAGGTATCTTAACTAATTGGATGAAGTATAAGTAGATTACCCTAACTTGACCTGACGTTGCAAGATACAGCTCTGAAGATAATTCCATAAACAAGCTTTGTGTCTCTTCGTGAAGTGTACGTATCGGATTCAGCAACTACTCATATTTTCAACTACATACGCAGATTTGTATGGGGGTTGAGTGATTACGATAATGAATACGTATGCTGTTTACTCAGCAAATATGCAAATATGTACGCATTTGTAACTGTTATGTAACCAAAATAAAATACGATTCAAAATAAATTGCTTTATCAAATTAAAACGACTGATTTATAAAACTGTACTATTTATGTTCCTAATAGCATACTGATAATATTTTACAAATTTATTTAATCGGACAAAATACACATTTAGAATACAAATCAGCCAAAATTCACTTTATTATATTATGAACTTAATATATCACTTTTAAAAGTAATGATTAAAATATTATTTAATAAAACCATATTTTTAATAACAATTTAAAATATTGTATACGGTAATGAAAAAAATAATTACTAAATATTTTTCTTTGTAAATATTAAGACGGTTAAAGATAATAATAAATTATGAAATTTAATAATTAAAGTATTTTTTTAGTACATTTTAATTTTTAATGTCTCTATTTACATTAACACCAGAAAAAATAAAATAAAAACATAAATAAATCTCCAATACAATTGAAAGAAATTAATTAATATTTTTTTTATATTCAAATTGGAAACAAATTAATAAATTGTAATTTAAAATTAAATTTTTCGTTTTCATGACTTTTTTAAAAAATACGTCGTAAATATAAATTTTGTAATTAATATTATTGTAAAAAAGAATACAATAATTAAATCAATGATTGAATATTTTCAATAATATGTTTTATTAATATATATATATATATATATATATATATATATATATATTAGAAATTTATTCAAAAATAATTCTAGATCTATACACAAAAAAATATTGCAAAAAATACTATATTTATTGATTAATAAAGAAAGTTTAAAGAAATTTTATTTATATACGAGTATTACAAGAATATTGTATAATAAAAATTAGATTTCAAATATTTTATTTTTAATTTAATATCAATTATCACAAATATAAACTTATTTTTTATCAAAATATATATATATATATATATATATATATATATAGAGAGAGAGAGAGAGAGAGAGAGAAATGATATTTTTTGAGCGAGATATAAATTTAAATTGATTTCAATGTAAATTAATGAAATAAAATTTGAGTGTGGATTTTGATAATAAATAACTTCATATTATTTAATTTTCATATTTAGTAAAACATAAAAAAACATTTGAAAATTAATTTTGCTCCAATAAAATTCGAATCTTTATTCCATTTCAATATTTAGTTATTTTCTAAGAAATAACAAATAAAACTATTATTTCATTCAACTACATTCTATATCAAAAATCAATTAAGTTTATCTCTAAGATTGTTCTAAAAATAACTGAAACTTAATAAACTGAATTATTCCATCAGACATTTCAATACAATTGAATCTTAAAATTGAATTCATAAAACACAAACTTAATTAGACTTTTTCAAAAATTAACACCGGCTGGCGTCACAGTTCCATTATTGTTCACAGTACACTGAAACAAACTATCTGTCGGAAAACTGAAATATTCTTATATTCATAATCGAAATACACTCAATATCAGCGACATTATTTCCAGACTCGCGTTCGTGTACTTCAGTGAGTGTCTGTAATCTACAGAGTCTGCCGTGTTTAAACAATTCTGCACAGAGCGAACAGATCGAAACGGCTTGAAATGATTCCGTTATGACATACATATATCCATCCTAATGACGTAAAATGCACATTGCAGCATCCATTGTGAGAAATATTCTGAGCTTTTTATTTTCCAATGTACAAAGATCTGTCAGTCGACGCTGTTCAATTTGAATTGAATACGTCTTTTAGTCGTTGTTTTCGTTATCGGAATTGTATTGGAAATGGATTTATATTAAGATGATGTACTTTCATATATATCTCCTATCATCAAGTATATATATATATATATATATATATATATATATATATATATATATATATATATATATATATATATGTTCATAAATGAATGTAAAAAAACATTATATTGAAAAATCAAAATTAATTAAATCTTAGATTTCAATATTACTTTAATTAAAAATATAAATATGACATTATTTTTATTTGTAATGATATTGAAAAAATGTATTTTATCATGAAAAATAAAAATACGAAACAGTGTCAAATGTATTGCAATTAAATATATAAATACTATTTTTTTATTTTAATAAAATGTATATGTGTTAAATTTTATACTAAACAATTTGTTAGATTATTGAATTATTTATATATATATATATATATACTAGTAAATAATTGGATATAAAAATCTCACTTATCTAAATAAGTTCTCTATAAAAAAATACATATTTTGATTCGTCTATGTTTTGAAATATTAATAAAACGAAAAATCATAAAAATACAAATTCCTCTAACGATAATTGGAAACATAGTTACTTCATCACAATATTATCTGAAATTTAATTAAAAAATACCGCAAAATTTGCACAATCTTTTACAGTAGAGTGAAATAAATCCAACTTTGATAAGAAAAGAGAAAATATAAATTACATAAACTTGATTAAAACCAATATAAAATATAAATAAATGCCAAAACTAAAATTATTGTACAGCCATCACTCTGAAATTGTAGAATTACAGATTTATTATTCCGATTTGAATTTCTTTATCAGAAATAAATTAGCCATTATTTAAGTTACATTATTAAGTTATTTTTTGATTACATTATATATAACAATAAGACAAAATTATAATTAAGTCATTATAAAAGTGGATGAATTACGAAAAAAAATGTTTTTATATTCTAAAAATATTAGTTTGATTAAACCAAAAACATAATAATTGTAAAATGTTAAATTTATATTCATGAATTAAAATTTTAGATTTTTTAAAAAAGTACTTTTCTCGTTGTTGGGAATTTATTATTTTATAATAGATAAAAACTTGCGATGAAAAATATTAATTAACGAAATACACACACACACACACATATATATATATATATATTTATATATAATCACTTTTATAATAAGAAAAAAAAATTATAAAAAAATAAAGTTTATCGATCAATGAATTATATTAAAATGTTTAAACATCAAAAAAATAAACTAGTATATTATAAAAAATATATTTCTATTAAAAATCTAAATAATTCAATAATATGTATTATAAAAAAATGAAAAATTCATAATAAACTAAAATGTATAATAAGATAAAATAATACAAATTGGATATCTCAAATTACTAACTCTTTGTTGAATATTAAAATTACAATATATATTTACTCTAGACCAGACGTAGATTTACATAAAATATGTTAACTTCATTTTAAATTCTTGATATTACAAACGTTAATTTTATATATATATATATATATATATATATATATATATATATATATATATACAACTTAACTAAACAATAACTAATTACGAAACAATTAATTTATATGTAAATTATCGAACATTTAAATTAAGTCTGTAAATTTAATACCCTCGTTGCCGTGCACAAAATACACAAATTTTATGATAATGCACTGCTTTACTTTATCGATATCGTTGTTAAATTCCACAGACGATGGTCGACTGAAATTCTAAGCATCGTACATATCTTTACCACCCACTGGTTCCCATCTTTCTCATGTCTCTAAGATAATCTTAATTCATTCTGTCCAGAAATTTCGTCGTCGTTCGTTTTTTATGTTTTTTTTATTTAACAAAGTAACTATTATTTTTATTACAGCTACAAATTAAGTATCGCGTATAATACAATATTATAAAAATGGTCAAAAGTATAATAAAAACGTACAGTTTTACACATACAAATATGTATTTAATCATTATCAATATATAATAAAATTCATATATCTATTCCTGTACTTTTTAATATATATATATATAAATATATATATATATATATATATATATATATATATATATATACAAGCGTCGTTTGATAAGTATGGTTAAAAAGTAAGAAAAACTAAATTGAAAAATGTAATTAATTAATTAAATTAAACAATAAATAAATTTACCATACTTATCAAACGACCCTCGTATATATAAATATATACAGAAAGAGAGAGAGAGAGAATTTGTTATTTTCTATTATTTTTTTTATAGAAAATATTCAATAACTTTTTAGTAACAAATATTTATAATTTATTTATCTCATTATATTTAAACTACAACAATATAAATATATTTCTATATAAATAAATTATTTATTTAAAGTCACTTCCTTTTATTGCGATTTATAAAATTTCTTTTAAAATCATAAACTAAATTTTTGTTTAAAAAAAATGTTTAAACTATTTTTCACTTCATTGATTTTTTATAATTACACCTAAATTATTTAAAATAAGAAAACACTTTTTTTAATATTATCATATACATTATTTATTAAAAATTAATTATATTATTTTTTAAAAAATGTCATTTTAATTCACAGTAGTTCTAAAATTTTTGTTCAATTTACTGTATTTAAATTCATTACTTTTTCATTGTAGTATAATCTCTTAACTCTAGCAAATATTTAATTTTCAATTAAACATTAAGAGTTGTAATTGCAACTTTATTAAAAATATTAAGCTTTTTTACATATAAAAGTGTGAATAGTAAATCTCTGTCTTTAATAACTGACATTATATATAATTTATTTAATTTGAATAAAAACATTGTACCAGTAAAAGTATTTCGGAGTTTTATTTTCTTTAAATTCATATTGATATCAAATATAATTTAATTTACTACTATCAAATACAAGTAAATAACATTAACTCATCAATTAAAAAACTGTCTAGGATTATTTTTCTTAGATTAACAAATTTTCTTTTCGAAACATTCGGAGTTATTAACTGAACTTGAATTAATTAATATTATTTTTTCTTTAAATTTATTATTATTATTTCAACAGAATGCAATTTTCCTCTGTATATATATTTACAATATTTTTATCAAATCTTACTTAAGATGTTAGTTTATAATGAATAAGATATATTACAAAATATTAAATATTAGTTATATATTAAATTAAACTAGAATAAAAATTTAAAACGTGAATTATCACTTTTTTCCAATACAAAAAATTGCATTTATCTTTGTATTATTCTGTTATATAACATAAACCATGAATGATAATAATAAAATAATTTTATTTACTAATCAAAACCTAGTTTACTATTAAGCCTAAATAATAATATAGAGTACCTCAAATGAGATTGAAGGGTTTTGACATACATTTACTTGCTTACTACCATTTACTATTCTTCAATATCATTTGAACCACATATATGTTATTTTTAAAAAGTGATCAATTTCAAAATATACATTATTATTTTATATTTGAATGGGTTTTTTTTAATAATACATCTATGTGAATAATTTCTCAGAAATCCAGATGTTTATATATTTATATAAAATTATTTTTTACTGTAATGAAACTAATCATGTGTGACGAAATTTAGTAAATTTATATAAATAATATACTATTCATTTTGTTATGTGTATATATTTATATACATACGAGATGTAATATTTAAAATTTTCTCATTTATTTTAAAATAATTTTACGTATTTAAATTATATAGAAGAGAAACAGGAACGTAAACAGTTAGAAATTTACATTTCACGTTCTGTTCCACTGCAGATACCATTTGTAATGGTGCTCAGTTTGAATTATTATTTATCTGAGACTTACATACGTGAACGTTTAACAACTACAATGATTAAAATTTAAATTTGTTGGAAATGTAAATTCCTCCTCTTGTTGTTTTCAGTCGTGGTTATATATTTTCCCTGGTATATTTATTTGACTTTTTCACAGATAATAATTAAAATAGTGTTTATTAGAATCAGGTCGATTATATATTTAATTAATTTCTTCTAAATAACAGTATCGAAGAATTGAGTTGAGATAATTGAAGATTAATTTGCACGTACATGTAATGATATCACGTTCATCGAAAACAAATTCAGTAGCGATCATCGAACACACGAATGTTCTTTAATTTGTTCGACGCGACGCAACTGCTGGACAAACGGACAGCAGAGGCTGTTCAATTAACTATCGAACATTGTGACTTGGTCGAACGACGATTAGTCAATTACGGGCTAGACATACAGACTTTGTCGTTTCAAGAATACTAAGCACTGCACAATAGAATTAATTAATAAGACGCATGTCAACTTAGTATATGTAAAGTCGTATACGTTTTATATTATTTTTATTTAATCAAGTTTCAAATTAAATCAAATTACTCCTCAATGTATGTATGATATTATTTTTTTGAAAGTTTAAACGATAAAATATTAATTCATCTATTTAAATATAAAGAATTATTTTCAATTCACGTATATACTAAGTATGATATATAGAATTGACATTTTTAAAAATAATTATACTGAAAAATTTAATTTACAATATAATTAATCACTACAGAATGAAAATGAAGTGATATTTCATAAACTTTTCATTAAGTTCCTATTTAATACATTTTGAAAAACATTTTATTAAGATTTACACAGAACTTCATATTCTTATAATTTTAATTTTTAAGGTTATAATTAGTCATCTAAGTATATTTTCAAATTATTCTTAATTCTAATTCTAAAATTATTAAAAATCTGTATTATTCACTTTATATTCTAAATTCACTAAATAAGGTATTTATAGAAAAAAAATATCGAATAAGTTTGTAGATCATATGATCATATAGTTGATTTTAAAAATAGCTCGGAGGTAATAATAAAATATGTCAATTAATAAAAATTAATATCAGTAATTTAATTAAATTTTGGTCTAATATAACAAATAGAAAAATATGTTAAGTTAATAATTTAAGATTTGTTACTATTAAGAATTTTTTTCAACTTCACAGTCAGTCGTTAAAATAATTATAAAAAGGTAATTGAATTTTGCATTAAAGAATAAAATTTACCAATTAATAACTATTGAATACTTTTATAAAAGATGATATTATTGAATTAAAAATTTGAAAATATACCAATATTGAGTCTCTAACCAAGTTTATTACTCTAATATTAATTCATTTTCTTCTCAATTACTTTTTATTTGTCAAATAACATCATTACTAGTATTAGAAATATATTTGTACTTTTTTCCTTAAAAAATACAAAACTATATTAAACTACACTATGTAGTAACTAAAATTATTAATAAATTATTCGCATTATGAACAACTATTTCACTTATTTGCCTGCAAACTTAATTTAATTTTAAATTATTACAATTTTTTAAATCCTTAAAAACATTTTTTAATATTATTATTATTTATTCTAATATAAAACCTAGGATCTAATTTTAGAGAAAGAAAATTATTAATATATGCATATATATATATATATATTATATTTAATATAACATGTCTTTTTAAAACAATAATATTCTTTGATTATAACAAATTGCAACTTTATAAGATAATTGTTTTTTAATTTATATAAAATTTCGATTTAATCATTAATTTTAACTTTGCATATATATATATATATATATATATATATATATATATATATATATAATTAAATCCCTTATGAGCATGGTCGACGCTCGTCCGTTAACGACCGTTTAATTTCTACCGATTTATTTGAAAACCCGTCCGAAAGCCAGATTGCGTACAGGGCAACGGTTTGGTTATAAACGAAATCAAGCTATGTATTATGGGCAAGAAATTGACCAGTACGAGGTAGTCCCCTACATATATAAATGTGCGAGCAAGCGTACCGGCACAAACATGTCCTCGTGCGTTCGTGCGTGCAAGCATGTATACGACCGAACGATTAGATTTCCTTATAAAGAAATATCGGCATCCGTGTTTTCAGGACGAGACGTTCAAGCGCGTACACCCTTGCCAACAATAATACCGGCGGCACGCTGATCCAAATCTAATCCTGGAACAAACGTGAGCTAATCTAGAGTCGAGATCTAGAGACGACGAAGCGATCGTTTGCTTTAATCGGCCGGTATTAGACTTGTTATTGCGTCACTATATAATGACGTTGCCAGGTGGAAAGCGTCTCCGAATTGTTTCAGCTTAGCGGATAAACGCGTTGTCTCGTCGGAACGATACGGCCGCGTCATTACTGTACGATATTGTCGCGGATGTTTCAGTGAAAATCTGCTAGATTCATGTTTACTTAATTAATTGTGAGCATATTAACGTTAGAAGTCGTATTATTGTTAATTGTAGAGTTAGAAAAGGAACGGATAAAATTAACGATCATTTTTTCTTTATGTATTACTTTAATATACACACACACACGTACATATATATATAAGAGGCCCATTTGATAAGTATGGTAAAAAAGTAAGAAAAACTAAATTGAAAAATTTAATTAAATAATTAAATTAAACAATAAATAAATTTACCATAATTATCAAACGACCCTCGTATATATATATATATATATAATTTTTCAATAAGCGCTTCAGAAGTTTAAATGGAAATAAAATAAAAAAAAATTAATTTATTATTTATTAATTATTTTTATTTTTAAGCATATTCTATGGCATTAATAATGGAATACAATTTCACTAATATGACCATCACAACTTTGCTTGGCATAGTACATTTGTTTAGTCTAATTTTTAATCACTCTTTCACATAATTTTGATCCAATTTCATGAATTACACGTTTGATGTTTATTTTTAATGCTTCTGTTATTTGTGGTTCATTAGCAATGATTTCACATAATCCCACAGAAAATAATTCAATGGTGTTAGATCACATGATCTTGATGGCCAATTGATGGGTCTATTTTGTGAAATAATTGATTCATTAAACTCTTATTTCAATAAGTCTATTGAAATTTTTACAATTTCTAAGCATTGTTAAGGTGTTAAATTTTCTATGATAATTTATCAAACTGTACTGATTTGAAATGTCAAAATGAGCTTAAAAAAATTCAAACATGGCTTCCACCACTGTCAAAGTTCTGATATTCTTATTGAAAACCCCTATATATATGTATATATAATAAATTCAATTTTATTTATATTATGCAGAAATAATATATAAAAAAATCGTGAATAAATAAATATTTTCAATAGTTTTTATTTCATATTTTTACATTATATTGTAATATAGCATAAATTACAATTCAAAGCATAATTTAAAATTATAACATGGTTACAAATTATTGTTCGAAAAATTTTTTTTTATTAACTGATCATACAACAATTAAAAATTAATATTGGAATAAAATGATTAAAAATTATTTGCTAATTTTTTAAAAAGACAAAAAATATCAATATACAGTTTAAAATTAAATCAATAAAAAGTTATATGAGGGGAAAAAGAAATAATAATAACAAATAAATTTCAATAAAATATAATTTTTACTTAATTTTAATTGGATAAATAGCCTAGGGACAAATTATTGTACACATATATATATATATATATATATATATATCATACGTATATATCTATTGAAAAGTCTGAAAATGTTCCATTTATAAATTATTCAAAACATTCAAAGATCCATAATATGTTTCCATATCAACACACAGACCGTTTATCGATGTGTCGACGTTTAGTGGAAAGAGAAAGGAATCATAAAACGATGTCTGTTACGATGGAGAGGATAAAAAAGGTCTCGAAAATATTTCTGTATCACAGTGCAATATTGAGTACGTGTGACACCACGCACACCGTCCGAACAAAACTAAATTACTCCAAGATAGATATGATCTCAGAACGCTTAGTCATTCATGGAATCGTACCGGAATAGTAATGTGATGGTCGATCTGTACTCCGGCTCCGAACTGTAACCGATACCATCCCGTCCGTATACAACAGACACAGACTTTCCAGCTCCGTAACGCTTTCCAATCACAGTGTTACACCGGCCAGTGAATTCGGTACGTGACCGTCATCCGTTATCGAACCGTGTGCAAACAGTTCTTCTGCGCGAATGAAGCTGACCCGATGCCGATACCATTCTCTGGCCATCGCAACGACGTGCAACTGCAAAATATCGAACGTCTCTGCACGCGCGTGCAGATCAACACACACATATAAACACTTGGCCAAGAGACGAGACCAATGTTGATGAATTCGATTTCAATTCAATGCAACGTTCGAAACAATGATTAGAATTTAATAGTGAATTGATTTTAAAATAGTACGTTCTTTGATGATTTGACTAAAAGATTATTTCACTCAGTTCAATTTAACAACTTTAAGTGCGTTTAATTTCAATTAAATTAATAAAAAAATTAATATACACAATTGAAATTATTAGTTTATTACTGTATTTCCTTTAATTTGACATAAATGAATTACTCGAGCTAAAATCAAAAAAAATATTAAACTGTTCATTAATCACTTATTTTTCAGATTCATTAAAATAATCACATAGCAATTAAAAATGTAATAAAATAATAATTAGTACTTATTTAATTACTTATTATTATTTTATTAATCATACTTCGTGTAATTAGAGTGAATAATTAATTTGTACAGGATATTTTTTTAAATAATACTAGTGTTTAAATGAAGATTCTTTGAAATATTTTTTTTAAAAATAATTGACTTTAAAAAGTGTATTTCATAACTATTATCTGTAAAAAAATATAAGCTCTATTTTTAACATTTTATTGTGACATTAAGTTTAGTAATATAAAATAAAACAAATTAGAATGATGGATAATGCCATTATTAATATTTTCATATATATCATCATCATCTCCAGCCCACTGCTAGGCGAAAGCCTCGTCGAATGTCAATTAAAAAAGAAGAGTTTTCCGAGTCTCTTCCATTCTTTCCTGTCGCTGGACAATCTCATCCAACCTTGGCCTCCACAATACTTCATAATTTCATCTCTCCATCTTTGATGTGGTCTTCCTTTGGGTCTCCTTTTAATATATATATATATATATATATATATATATATATATATATATATATATATGAAGGCCCAAATAGAACTGAAGGTTATAATACGTAAACCTTGTTTAAACTCTTCAGTCTCATCTGGTCTATCCAATGTATTCAATTTGCATTGAAAAATTAGGTATTTTAAATGCAATAAATTGATAATATTGTCTATTGAAATCACAAAATGTTCTTTTAATATAAAAAATAAAAAGAAATTAATATTTCTTTTAAAAATTATATTATAAATAAATTTAGGTATTTTAAAATAATAATTTTTAAATTGAACGTAATTTTGAAAAATATGTTCAAAAATTAAAATCAACATACGAAAAATATATAAATAGTTTTAATTAAACATTTTTACCACTTGGAAATAAATATGTTTAAATAAATTAGTAGTTGATAAATGTTTATTTTTTTAAGTTAATATGTAAAGAATTAATCTAAATCTTAAATTTATTCCCTCGTTAGCAAAGAAACACTTTGTTGATAAACTATTAATGAATAGTTAATTTAATATTTAAAATATTACTCTTCTGCTAAGAATAAAATAATATAAAAATAATCAACCTCACCACAGAACTAAATCCAAATATATTTAACTCATTTTTTTATTTTCACAGAATATCTATTGCAAATATATATATATATATATATATATATATATATATATATATATATATATATATATATATATGTTAATTTTGCTGAGGTAAGAAAATTCATCTCGAAAGAAAAGATTCTGAAAAAAATTGAACGGCAGGGTCGCGTGTTCTCTGATCTAATTACCTTAAAATTTTCTCCATCACTAATATGTAGCACTCTACATAATGAACATTCTCTTTTAATATTGAAACCCTATATCAAACATCTGTTTTGAGGATTTATCATTTTATTCTCGAAATACATACACACATACAAGTGCGTACGTATATAAAATTCATATAAATATTTCCCCTTGTGATTTTTCTCTTGAGCATAAGTATCACTTATGTTTATTACATCCTGTGTTTCTTTTTATTTCCGATTATAAAAGAGTAGACATTAAGTTCATCACGATTATTACTGAGGATCTTTGATGATTCACTCGAACGATGAAACCGAACCAAACCCCAAACGCGAAAAAAGAATTCAGCTTTTTTAATCTGAAATAACATCTGTATATAATTTATATATATACATATATGTGTGTATACATATTATAATACTTTAACTTGTGACAAATACTGTAATAAAATTTATTCATTTTCCATCTTCGATTTTTATTCCATATTTTAAACCATTTTCTCTTTCATAAAACCATGAAACGTTTATTTATTTCAGTTCAAAGAATTATGTTTTTTAAAAGCATCATTTATATATAAGTTGTAGATTAATTTTTATTTAAATTCAATTTGTAAACAACTCTATACGAATTGATGGTTTTACTTTCTTGAAATAAAATAAATGATATTTTAATATTTCTATGCAATATTATCTCGTATATAATAAAATCTTTTTACTTTTAAAAAAAATATCTCAAAAGTATTTTATAAAATATATATTAATTAAAATGTTATATTAAAATATACTAAATAAAAACAAAATGAACTGAAAAAGTAATTTACATGACAAAATTATATTATAATATATTAGAAGAATAAATGAAAATTTTAATCTATTTTCAATACATGAAAATAAGTTAATTTAACATAAAAAGTAAATTGAAGTTATAAAAACAATGAACTTCCAATGTCAAATAAAACTTTTTATTGGAAAAGCATATGAAAATATAGAATTAACATTTAATATCTAGACAAAAATATTTTTTTCAGATCGGTATAAAATAAAAGTAATCAATTTTCTGAGAAGTACAATACTTTATGTAAATATTTCTCAGAAAATTAATTTAAAGAAAACTATAATTTAATAGATACTACAAAATTATCTGTAAAACTCCTTTTTATTCATAATTAGTATTTATCTAAATTTGTGATCTGAAATTAATTCCCTAAAGAAATTATTATTCAAATATTTAAAATAATTGAACTGTTTTATACACCTATATATTTTAAGCAAGTATTATAATAACTTAAAAACAGAATTATCTGGTACTTTATAAAAACTGTTCGAGTTGTATAAAAAACTTCATTATCACATCAAACGTATGTACAATCATTACAAAAAGACTCTATCATATAACACTGATGAAATGGAATTTCACGTTTTCAATTAATTTAAATGAAAATGAATAAAAAAGTACTTGAAATTGGAAACAAGCAATATTTAGTTATTTATTTCTCAGATAATTGACCAACAACAATCATTATGGTTTCAGTAAGAAAATGTAATATAAAACAATTAAAAAAAAATTGAAAATAAATAAATCTCTTAATATCGTTATATATTTACAGGTAAAATCAGATATTTTCTGTATTAGTATTAATTGTAATTAGTAAGTTAATTTAAAAAGGGGAAGTGTGATCATTTTTAAATTAAAAAAAGTTCAATTAATGACTAAATATTGTTTTTTCCAAAAATAAGTCCATTTTGTAATTAATTCAATAATTTGTACAAACACACATACACTCACACACACCCATATATAATATAATAATGATAATTTATACATATATGTACATCTGTATAAATTATTAAATATAATATAATCTAAAAACATTACAACTAATAATTATTGTGCTTTATTTAAATATATATTAATTAAAATTGTTAAAAAAATCAACAATTTAATTTAAATAGCAAAAGTTTACACAGATGTCAATTCACTTTTTTACCGAAAGAAAAAAAGGAATTATTTTCAAAAAAATACAGTTTTAAAAGTTTTCAATAATCAATTAATTTTCAATTTTTAATTACTATAATTATTAAAACTCCAACTATTAAAACTGTTTCAAAAAACAGTTTAAAGAAGATAAAATAATCATCACATATAAATTAACAAAAATTGAAAAAAATAATGAAGTAATTATTAATTATTTCTTTTTAAATCTTTCCTTATTAAAATATGATTCTATTTTTTAAAAATAAATCATATACATATTTCTATTTGCAAAATTTCATGCAAATTTACATTCATTATAAATCTGAAATAGTTGAGACCTGTGAGTTACTAGTTTAGTGAATATTCTAGATCACTGGTTATTAAATTGGTACATAGAGTTAATCTAGCATTTAACCCAAAATTTTTAAAAATAAATCGGATATAAGAAACTCGCACAATGGCTCAGTGACTTCGAATTTGTTCAGGACTTTACACTGCTGAAGACAATATTTTCAAAAATTTAATTGTAAAACATGTTTATGATACTAGAATAGATGAGAAGATGTATAAAATCAAAACACACTACTCTAATACAGAAATAAGAAACACAAAAACATAACTCATGTAGATATTCAATATATCTTAAACAGACTTCATACACTATTAAAATTTCAAATTCTTTTGACCTTAGAGAAATATACAATTGAAATATGTTAATTTAGTTCCAATACATGGCCCATGTTGTAAAAATAACAAATAACATCTCTTCATTAACAAATAACAGAATAGATATACACAAATTTTAACACTGTTTATATGTAATAAAATTTAAAAAAATAGTCGACTATTAGTTAGAGAAGCATTAAGGGGTTATACGGACTTGCGAGGCGCAAAAACGACGTTTTTTTAGGAATTTTTTTTTAGAAACAGTATTTATTTTGCAATTACAAATTATGGTTATTTGAATAGATCCTACATTCAAGAATAAAATATGTTATAAAAAAATATTAAAGTGCACCGCTCCTGCAGACGATGTCCCGAACGACCTCCAAAAAAGGCGCTTGGCGGTGAAGCATTTGAAATAAAAATTAAGAAAACACTTGAAAAAAATTGTCGTTTTTTACTAAAATCACTCGAAAAATTATATCTGAATAATTAATGGTGGAACCGACTGGATTATTGATGGCGAAATTAGTTTGAATAGTTTCGACTGTAATGCATCAAAAAATAAAAATGTGCATTCCGAAAATGCAAAAAGAAAAAAATCGATTTTTTGAAATTTCTAACTGCGTATAACCCCTTAAATAAAAATAAGAAAAACACAAAAAATTCACTTGAAAAATTATATCTGAATTAATGGTGGAACTGGATTATTGATGGCGAAATTAGTGATAGTCGACTGTAATGCATCAAAAAAATAAAAATTCGATTTCGATTGAATTACTTAAAATATTTTATTTCCATTTCGGTAATATATGTTACTCAAATATTACCGAAATTATTTTACTCTAAAAATGTAAAAACACAATTTTCTATCTACTTGATAATTAAACGTTTACAAAAATTATAATTTTTCACCACCTTCTCCTCTACTAAAAATAATACCTTAAAATTTTCAATTATTCCTTTGCTTTGTTATTCTTACCAAAGACAGATTTCAATATTACATTTTATATATTAAATATTTGTATATATTTTTTTTATTCAATACTGCAACAGACATTACAGCCTACTCGTAAGCGAATTATTTTGTTGACTTGTATTTATAATTATATATATATATATATATATATATATATATATATATATATAAATTGTAAGTTATAATCATTTGAAACAAGTGTGTTTGATCTTAGCTTCGAAAAGCTTACATGATTAAATTTCCATTAAAACCGTTCTCGGTTCATGTACGCATATTTATTTAACAACATTGTATGATGACAAAACGATCACGTTAATTTCTAATTGATTTAGTTTAATGTGGCTACAACATAAATCGAAACATTGAGCCCATGTGGAGAAACCAGTAATTGAACAACATAATATAATAGAATAACGTTAAAGCACGACCCGCGGCTCGACTGCAAATGTACGTTTTCAATTGTATAATAATTAATACGTGTTTATTACTAAATTAGAATATCTGTGTTAAGTTGTTGACGTACAACAGACATCCCTTTTAACTGACTGTTATCTTCAAGCGAAACGTTGTTGAACATGTGCCGCCAGCATACATGTATATACATATATTCATACAAATTTACAAATGCCATTTCACATCATTCGAGTTATCGATTGCTCCTGTTTAGATATTTTCTCAACGTGTACCTCCTACGGTTTACTCTTTACATTGGCAGCAGTTCGACCGTTCTACAACTCGGCCGCACAACACGTTGACATCATTGTGTAGTGTTTATGCTTACAATTTTATTTATTTTGCTGTATGTTCCATAAATTCAATATAGACATTTTTATTTTAGTCATTTAAAATGACATTTTATAATTTGCAAAAATCAATTTCGATTTATCTAAATACATAAAGATTTTAATTTATATATTTTTTCATAACCAAAACATTAATACATATTTCTACACATATGAATTATCACCCCTAACAATTATTACTAAAAATAATCTAATGCAAATCTCTATAACGATGCTATCATCATTAGAACATTGTATTATAAAATCTTATAGATTTTATAACATAATGCTCTGATCTATAAAATTTTATAACACAACACTCTGATGATAATAGCATCGTTATCGAAATGCGTATCAGCTAATTGTTGTTATAAACAAACAAAATGATCAATAAGTAGTTACAGCACACCTTTTAATATATTGTAGTATTGGAAGTGATAACTAATTTGTATAGAAGTGAATTCGCACAATTTCAAAATAAATAATAACAAAGTTTCTATTTCTATATAATACACTTTTTTCAAATCAAAAAATAATTCATCATTTAGCTCTATTAAAAGTCTGTTCAAAAAATCAAACGTTTAGTGTTCTTTTGAATCTGTAAATATGAAATATATTAATTTAATTCAATGTGTCCTGCTGTTGAAATAATTTTGAATTGTTTTTTAGTAAGTTAAATAGAAACCACTTTCTAATTACATTGAAAATAAAAGGGTGATGAATAAAATCGAGATAAAATTGATATATCTAAAATATAATTGAATAATTTCGATAATAAAAAGTTTAAATAACAATAATATTTTAATTACTAAGATAATAATTTAGGCTTTGATTTTTAATAGAATTAGAAAAAAAATGTTCATATAAAATTGATTAGAAAAAATTGTTTTAAAAATAAATTTTGGGCAAGTCAATACTCAATACTTTTTTATTTTAATGTGTCTGAATTATCATTTATTTCGTATTTTATAGAAATAATAACAATTTAAATAACTAAAATACGATTTAATTCCCAACATTTTATAATAAATCAATTTATAAATTTAAAAATTTAGAAGTTATAAATAAATATAAAAATTAGATCATTGAAAAAATGAATCTTCTTTAAAAAAATAATTAAACTATTTATTTTAAAAATAGAAATTATTTTCTTAACAGTTAAATATTTCAGAAATTAATTAATACGGTTAATAGATTTATATTTTTTAATTCAAAAAAAAAATGTACATTTTAATATTTATATTCAAAGAGATGTTTTTTAGAATTTTACACTTTGAAAATAATTTGTCTAGTAGTAATTTTATTCTATTGATTTTTTATACTTTTTATATAAAACTAATTTCAAAAATTTCATTATAAAATTAACAAATAGACAAAAAATAATGGTTATACAAAGCTATTGTAATTTATTTAATTAAAATTTAGATGGAATTTAAATTTATTTTCATACAAAATAAAAAAAACATTTAAATACTCATGTGTTATAAAAATTAAACATTCTCGTTTCTTTTCAGTGCATGTAAAAAGTACAATGAACTTTATATACAGTTCGTTATGCATGATACATTTTTTTATATATTTTATGTTTCCCTCATTTTAATTGTCAACAATGATATATTTAACCATATATTATTTTTTATATTTAGTTGTAAAATATACGAGTATTTTCAATAAATTTTGTTGGATTATATATATATATATATATATATATATATATATATATATATATATATATATATATATATATATATATATATATATATATTGGCAGAACACATAGTAAGAAAAGAAGATAATAGATAAATAAAAAACATTACGAAAAGGCAACGAGGAGACAAAAAGAGATCAAGAAAAAATCCTATCAAAGATTGAGGAATGAAATTTTAAAGTATACTAGAGGTGAGGTTTAAATAAGATTAGCCTCAGACAGGAAACTGTAGGAGAATTTTAAGAAAACATTTAAGATTTTTTTGATATTTGAAGAGGCTCTTGTTCAGCAGTGAACTGATATGAGATTTTATTACAATGATATATATATATATATATATATATATATATATATATAAATTATTCAAATTTTATATTCGTTTTTAAAATTAGATGAACGTATAATTTATTATTTTTTAAAAAAAGTAATGAATTGCAAAAGAACCTTTTTTACTAATACGTCAAACAAATATCATTCAAAACGGTTAGTGGAATGTTTGGTTAGTACAGCTGCAGGTCATCCCGAAACGTTCGTTTCGAGTTCGCAAACATTACCCGCACATTTTAGGTAAATTGATATTATGATAGCGTAAAGGAAATGAAACACACGTCATGTATTTCCAATTACACACACATATACACAGTACGTCAAATTTATCTCTTTTTCCGATTTTTACAAAAAAAAATCGATGATTTTGGAATCAAACAAAACCATTCGTAGATTATATACAGTTCTGAATCAACATGTTCGTATTTCTCAAAACAATACAACTGAAATGTCGATCCGTATACACTGGACAACCAATTCAATTTCCTGTTAGAGTAAAAGTCTGAAAAGTTATCTAGAATTGAAATGTGCAAAGTTTTATGCACCGCTTGATGCATTCGAATAAAAAACGAACAGGTACAGAACTGATTCGGTTTGAATGTATGAAACGTAATTCAATATTGTACAATAGATTAGTCATGGAATTACATGTTTGTGTGTTTCTGAAAATGTAGATTTACCATATAAATTTTTCGATTTCTATTAAGGTTGATATGCTTTTTTTATTTATTTTCATAATTAAGTATGGACATTTTTAACTAACAATTGTTGTTACTTTTTATAAAATTTCAATTTACAAAAACATCAAAATATCAATTCAGTGAATTTCAGTTTTGTATTATTTAAATAATATTAAAATTTAATTACCTAATACAATTTATTTAGCTTTTACTGGTTTTATTGTTTTAATTATTTGACATTTTTTCATTTCATTTTTTATAATATTCATTTTCAAAAAAATGTATTGTCTTCTACAATTAATTTCAAAATAGAAAATAATAATTGAAATCGACAAACAAATCTTGAACGAATATAGTAGAGATTATATAAGACAAATGTTTTAAGAATAATATATCTTATGTATATAGAGTACTTGTTCTCTACAAAGGTTGAAGAAAAACTCCACGACAAGCAGATAGCAATCGACCATAGAAAAGTTTAGCGACTAATGTTTCAGACGCTAAAATAAAATGTACTACAAAAACGATTAAATTATAAAAAAAATCAAGATTTACATTAGCTTTAAAAATATTGGCTTTATCTTTAAGAGTTAGTCTACAAAAATAACGAATACGGATTTAAGTTTTACAAAAATAACAAAACTGTATAAAAAAAGTTTACTCTTTGACTCTACTAGGATAAAAAAATGCAAACTGAATGGAAATTAATTTATCTTAAGAATCACATTTCACTATTCAGCTAATCAACCTTAAAATTAAGCAAAAAATCAGAGTTGTCACTGTACAATAAATGTAAAATTTTAATTTTGACTTGAGGTGTTTCTTCATTTTAAAAATGGATGATCTATATTCTATAGGATAACTCAAATTAGACTAAAGAATTTAGACATACATTTACATGTTTACTGTCATTTACTATTCTTTACTCTCCTTAAGTTTAATTTATGTTACCCTATATTTTCTCAACAAAAATATTAATACAAAAATATATAGAATTTATTGAAAAATCGATCATAGTAAAAATAAATTTTACAAGACTTAAATCCTACAATATTCCAGTTTTGAAAATTATTTTTTTAAGAGTCCCAATCTTAATGTTATTGAAAATTATTAATTTTATGTTGATCAATTAAATTATAAAAATTCAAAAGAATTATTAACCAATGTACAAAAATGTAAAACTAATTATCTGATGAATTAATAAGTAATTAAATAATTTCATCAAGAAATAAAATAAAAAACGAAAAAAAGCAGAAAGTTAAATATTAAATAAATTAATGTGTTTGTAGAAAAAAACTAGAAGAAATATCAACAAAAGAGAATAAAGAAAAATAATCAATTGCATTAATAACATTCGATGGAATCATTATTTCTCTAATAACCTAAAAAAGAATAATCAAAAAGTGTTTAGTTCAATCTGTTTTGTATTTTTGATGTAAATTTGTGAATACTAAAACAAAAGGATAAAAATAAATTTAAAGCAATTGAAATAGGCTTTACTAAGATGAAGTATTCATGCTTTTAGAAAAGAGAAAAATATGAATAATGAAATAAGAAGGAAGTTACAGACAGAATATGGTATTATAGAAAAAGTTAAATTTGGTAATGTATTAAGAATGAGAGAAGAAAGATAACTAAAAAGTTTATATGTATCAAGAAAAGACAGAAAATATAGGCCAAAGATTGTAGTAAGACGCATACACCAAGCAATAAAGAACAAACAATCATTGGAGAAAGATATTCAAAATAGATTAACATGGAAATTGAGAACAAAAGGGCAGTTTTCAATCATATAATACTGTCTGTATGCATATAAAAAAATAGTTTTATATATTTTTATTTTTTCGTTTTAAAAGATTTGAATTATTACTTAATAACTGTTTTCTAAAAAGGTATCAAAATTTACAATTTTGTTCAAATTCCAGAACAACTTTTTTTGATTTATTAATATATTTATATCCGTACGAACGAGTATGTAATACTTGTATGATTCTTATAACTACTCGTGCTCCTAGCTCTAGATAAGAAATAATTTCGCAAACAGCGCATCGTCTTCCACCTTAATTTAAACTGAAAATACCATAAACTTGCTTCCATAAAACGCAACGCATCGTGGCGTTAAAGGACACGAGAGAATCAGCCGGTGTGTAATAAAAGCTCATCACACACACACACACACACACACACACACATATATATATATATATATATATATATATATAGGCACGCACACGATCCAACCTTGAACTTATTCTTGCCGAAGACGTTTTAATATCACCGTGTGTTCTATGGCGATGGTCAATGAACCAATTGCGCGAGACTCCTGTTCCGTACGCACGGTTCTGTAAACGTTTAATGCCGTTACTTCGGCGTGTTTAATTTTAATTTTGTTTTAGTGTAACGCGACTGAAAATACAATGGATACGAGAAGCGTGTATATATATATATATATATATATATATATATTTATATATATATATATATATATATATATATATATGTACATGAATGTATATTCGATACTAAAGAATAATTCATTTTTCTAATTGAATAAGATTTATTAATCATGTACGAACAAGATTATTTTAAATTAAAGTTTCTAAAAATGTAAATTCAACTATTATCAAAAAATAAATTATCATAAAATAACAAAACTAGTGATTTTAAATACACACACACACACACACACACATATATATATATATATATATATATATAAGTGAGTAAATGTATGTCGAAACTTTTCAATCTTATTTGGATCATTTATATATTAGATCTATCAAAAAATTTTGTCCCCTTAACGCACAGTTATTTTAAACACGTAGAAAAGTGATTAATGAAAGGTATATTACTCATTCCCTTTACTGTTTTATTTTATCACTGGTATCCTTCACCATACTGAAACAAATGTTTTATCATCAGTATTTACCAAGGAATAGGGAAAGAAAGATGTCTCTCGATAAGGTTTATTTATAGCACTGTATACTTTATGAATATCAACAAGCAAAGAATACTGCAGAAGCATATAGAAATATGTTAAACGTTTTAGAGTAAACGCAGTATTTAAAAGGACATGCAGATGATGGTTCAGGAAATTTAAGAATAGAAACTTTAACCTTAAAAACTAACCATACACTGGAAGACGTTCTGTGATCGATGATGATATTCTTCACAATATTTTCGAAGAAGACATTTTTTTATCTATATCAGAGTTATATGCAAATATAAAGATGAATACTATATGAATTGATTGCTGGGAATAACCAAGATCGTGTAACTATTTGCTTGTCTTTCTTCACACAATAAAAATTAATATTTTTGAATTGATTTGTAATTGGAAATAAAAAATGAATTACATATGAAAATTTAGTAAGAAAAAGAGCATACTGTAAAGTTAGATAACCTGATCGGTCAATATCCAAAAGAAATTTAAGTGTCAAAAGCATAATGTTGTCTACATGGTGGAATATGAGAAAACCAATTTATTATAATCTTCTAAAATCAAAATAAACAATTAGTTCTTAAAATTGAATAATTAACTTAAAAAAACTCTCAACTTCTGTCAACAGAAAGCAAGTTATCTTACAGAATGACAACGTAAGACCACATGTTTCTTTAACAATCCAGAAAAAATAGTGGAATTTGATTGGGAAGTTTTAAATAATCCAGATAATGTTTCAGATATAATACCTTCCAATTAACAATTATTTTTTGTTTTGTAGAATTTATAAAATGGGAAAAATAATGAAGATGGAGGTGTAAGTTTTTAGCTTTTAAGAATGAGTTATTTTATCAAAGAGGAATTCAATTACTTTCATCAAGATGGGAATAAGTTATTGATAGGAATGGAAATTATGTTGTTAATTAAATGTTAATATGCAATATAGGAATTTATTATTTTATTTTACTTAAAAAACTGAAAAAAAATTCGGTAGGACTTAGTATAATTTTTTTTTCGAAATGTAAATTACGAACATTCTAAAATACTTCTAAGAGCCTAAACTTAATTATACCAAATGTAGCATGAATCCATTTAATATTATAGAACCGTACGAAATCCACATTATTTCACAAAAATACAAAATATTTATAATAGCTACTAATTTCATCTTAAAAGAGATGATAAAAGAACTCTGACATAAGAGTTTAAAAAAAAGAGATTTTTAAATTTTTTGTTGTATATTTAAATTATTTATGAGATATCCAATCAAGAAGAAATTGAATCAAATAATTAGCGCATTCTTTTTAACAGGAATAATTTTTATACAGTATATTTTAAATTAGTAATTTATAAAAGACTGATTAATGAATATTTAATATTTATCAACGTTCTAATTTTTACAACAATTTTTATCTTCCTGTATTAAAATTTTGTTCACTAAAGAGTTAAAAAAAACTAAAATTATAAATGTTAAATATTTAAAAATATATTTAATTTATTTATAATAACTTCATGAAATTTAAATGAAAATAAATTTTCAATAATCGAAACACATTTATTTTAAAATGTTTTTCTATTTTTTTTCTTCTATATAAATTTCAATTCAATATATGTACAAATTGATTAATAAATTTCTCTGATAAATAAATTGAAGATCGTGAATATAGTTTTTACGATAAAATATTTCATTTGTCTCCTATATCAACGGTACACTTTCAATATATAAATCATTAAATGCAAAAGTCACCAGACAGAATATTTTTCGTTATCTTTTTTGTATGAAAAAAGTCATAGTGCTCAGTTTCAGTTTATTACTTTCCATTTCACATGATTAAATCCAATCATATGTAGCATGGTCTGCATTTTCGTTGACATATCTGCATATAAGTCTACATTCGTTCATATATGAATCACTGGAAACTAAACTTTAAACATTTTAAAAATTAAATTAAACGTGAATAATGGGTTTTATAACAAAACTTTTACGAATAATGTCTAGTATAGTTATAAAAGCAAAAATGAACTATAAAATATTATTACGAATTATCCTAGAAAACTCCATTAAAATAATAAAACCATTGAGGTGTTGACATATTTTTCCATTTAATTAAATGTTGACGTTAAAAGTTATTTTATTTTTATCTTATTTTAAAGTATTATCGCCATTCTAATATAATACTTGTAAATGTTTAAAATAATATTTTCAAACCAGAAAACTAGTTTCGTCAATCAAATTAAATATTTATGTATGGATATGTGTATATATATATATATATATATATATATAAACTGATCAGTAGGATAATAGTTAATATTACCACCCGCCATGCAAGAAAAGTGTATTCCATCCTTGATCAAAGGTCAGGCAAAGGTTCTTTAGTCGAAGTGAAATCAACCTACCTTAGAGAGCAAACCCTAAACAATAAATCCTCACCAACCGTCCTGATTGCGTGGTGAATATGAGAAAGTAACAGTGAATGATAACATTTATTGAAGCTTTTACTCAGCAGTTGTCTAATACAATATAAGCTGTTTATGATGATGATGATTATAGATATAGGGTCATCCAAAAAAGGCGCCTACATGTTTATTTTTAATAAATAACAAACTATTTGGAATTTTATCAAGATTTTTTTTTGTTAAAAATTTGATTCGTTACAATTATAGGTGGAACAGAATATCGTTTAAATGTCCATCAAGTTGCGTCTACAGACATCAATTCGAATATCGAAATTTTCAATGACTTTTCGACATGTTGCTGGATTTATTTCACGAATTGCAACTTGAATGTTGTTCTTTAAGTGAATAATTGTTTGTGGCTTGTTAGCATGGAGTCGACTTTTCAAAAAACTTCACAAACAAATCTAATGGTGTTAAATCGTATGATCTTGGAGATCAATTGAAATTTGCATTTTGTGAAATTGCATGTTGATAAAATTTCGATCCCAAAGATTGTATGTTTCTTCGATTTGTGTGACATGTAGCATCGTCTTGCTGGAAAAAGACATCAGATACATCAGAATCATTTAATTTGGGCCAAAAAAGTCACTACACATTGATTGGTATTTCTTAGAATTCACAGCAACAGCATTTCCAATATTAACTTCGAAAAAATGGTTTAATGATTTCATTTGCCCAAAATGCAGACCAAATAGTGATGTTTTGTGAGTGTAGAGATTTTTCATAAATAAAACGAGGATTTTCATCACCTAAGATGACAATTTTTCTTATTAACAAATCCATTCATTGTGAAATGAGCTTCATCACTAAATGAAATTTTTCTTGAAAACAATGAAGCTGTTGTTCGTTGTTCAATAATTCAACTAGCAAAATTATGACGTTATAAATGATCTCTTTCTTTCAATTCCTGAGTTAACTGATTTTTTTACGCGTGTAAATGCAAATTTTTATGCAAAATCCTCCATAAAGAGCCATAAGATATCCCCAATTCTTGAGAACGACGTGAAATTGATGTCATCGGTTCATTTTCAACACTTTCACTTACAGCAAAATTGTTTTCATTTGTACGTATAATTTTTGATTTTCCATTTTTCGTTTTATCAATAACACAACCAGTTTCTTTGAATTTTTTTCACTAATTTTTGAATTTAAGACTGATTCAGCCGGTTATTTACATCAAAAAATCACGAATTTTACGATGGGTATTTGTCAACGAACGTCCATTTTCAAAATAAGTTTGAATAATGTAAATGTATTGTTACAATGTGTACCTATCCATAATTAAAATTGTAACCTTCTATTAAAACAAAATGGCTTATTATGTTATTTGAAAATATATGATGTGTAAATTTTATACAGTGCTTGACATCTAGACGTCACATTTGAATGATCCTATATATATATATATATATATATATATATATATATATATATATATATATATATATGTTAAAATATTATTTCATAATTACTTTTGAAATTTAAAATAATTATTTACTTTAAATTACAAATAATAAATTGGTAAACATTATTTTAATTTATATTCAAAATTATATTAAAATCAATGAATATTTAATGATGATATGTAGTAATATTAAATATTAACTTTTTAATAAAAAATAAAAAAAATATTGAAAAAAATAATATAAGATATAAACCAAATTGTTTTAAATTTTTTCCTAGCTAAATAAATATCACTTCAAATGTTGTTGTTAAATAATTTTATATTATATTGAACGAAAATGATTACCTGATCTTTGTTTAAAATAATTTTCAATAACGCAAGCACTGTGATCTTTCAAGTACCTTTTGAAAATCAATTTTATGAATATTGAACATTAAATAAGCGATTAGATGAAATGACATTTCAAACTGTCACAAACACTGTTAGTAATAACCAAAGTCAAACATGAATCCAGATTAAAACCACTATATATAACATTTGTTTAGGGATAAGTAGTCCTGTATTTTCATACGTATGATTTGGTATATTATCTTACAATATACTGTTAATTATTATTTCAATGTTTATTCAAATATAAAAGCGTTTATATATATTTAATCATTTCATTCGTATATTAATTTTCTTTTTTTTAAATAACAAAGTAAATGCTGTGCAATTAACATTGAGGTAAATATTAAATATAAAATGTATTTGAGATTTCTGTTTGAATAATTTTATTAATAAAAAGTAAGCAATATTAGATTGTTTAAATTTTAATTTATTTATATTTCAATAACAAGAAATATTAATATAAAATATTTCTATCTATTTTTATACATTTATACATACATAAATATATATATATATATATATATATATATATATATATATACAGTTTATTTTTTTAAATATTCAAATCACAAATACTTTATTTGTATTTTTTTACTTTCATGTAAAAAATATGAATTTAAAATAACTTCTTCATGTCAATAGCACTTTTTTCTATTTATAAATCAAGCATACACAATATCAATACATAATAACCATATTATTTTTTTTAATTTTTATGTAAACAAAATTATTTTTAATTTGGAAAAAAATTCTTATTTTACATTCATACAATATATAAGCCATTGATACAATTTTAATTTTCAAACTATACATTTTAATAAAAATAATTTTCTTTTAGAAAAATTAATTTAAAACATATAGAATATAAGACCAATTATGGAAACAATAAAAATAAAAAATTGTAAAATGGAAAACATCTTTTAAGAAAGAATTATTTTTTTGAAATTTCAGTGAACAAAAATTGTTCAAACTAAAGAAAATATTTTAATCCAATATATATTCTTAAAATAGAGTATTTTTTAAATTATTTACAATGAAAAAAAGTATGTACAATCTTATACAATAAATTACTTTGTAATATTAATTTAATTTCCATTTTTATTACTCAATATATATTTTTTATTTATTTAGAATCAATATAAAAGCTTTTGAAAATCACATAAAACTTAACAATATGTAAATGATAGTTATTTGAAATATAAAATCTCGAATGAAAAAACAATTTCAGTGCCGTGTTCGTTCTGTTTTTAGTTAAAAATAAAAATAAAATAACCCGACTCGGTACAAGAATTTTTCTGAAACAAAGTTAACGATACGAAGAAGAATACATAATAAAAATCTCGAATTATTTTCTAGATTTTTATGTTCCAGTGGCCGTATGCCAACATTCCGCGGGATAGCAATATACTGTCCGGAACTCAGTATGGTTCCTTTCTTTATGAAATAACATTTTTTACGCATCAAGAATTAAGATGAACGCCGGTTATATATTAACGTCAATGAATGTAAATTATGAATATTGTATCTTGAAACAAATGTTTGAAATTTTTAACATGTTTATAAAACGATATTTTATTAATCCTTTCTACTGGTCATGTCAGTTTTATTATAACATATTTCCATTTATAACGAAATCGCTCCGTGAACTTAATCTTCATCCAAATATCAGAAAATATAAATGAGCATATTTCAATGAAGCTTCTAGGAAGAGAATTTAAACGGATTGCTATGAACGTATCGAACAACAAAGTATGTAAAGCAGCTAGAAGATAATATATTCGTTACGTTTGATGGAATTCATAAATCATTATTAAATCTCAAAGTTTTTTTTTAATTAAAGAATTAAAATCCTTTTTTTCCATTAAAGGTAATATATATATATATATATATATATATATATATATATATATATATATATATATCTTTTTAAAATATATTTTGTGAAATAAAAATTAATACATTACATTTAACAATATCATTTTTAACCATTAAAATAATTTAATGGTAATTTTTTCAAAGCACTTAATTTATCCATTGGAAAAATTATTTATCACAGTCCCATAAGAGATCATAATTTAAATTATTATCATTTCATTTTCAGATAGTCAATAACACTCCTTTACAGATTCTAATATCTAACAAAAAGCTTTCAGTTAATGAGAATGAAAACTTGATATATTTAATATACTCTAAATTACTTATCTATACTTTTTTTACAAATAAATTAGTTTTTTATTTCATTTCAAATTAAATAAAATAATTTACGTTTGCAAAATAAATTGAATAATATTATTGAAATAAAATATGTTAATACAAATATTATAATTGGATGTCATAATTGAAACCAAATTCAATAAATTTAGTAATATTGTAAATTTCAGTTTTGAAATTTATCATTTCAATTGAGTAATAATATTTCGTTATAAAATTATTTAACTTCATTTTATATGAAAATGTAACTGTATTGTAATAAAATAAATTACATTAATAATATATATGTAACATTATAAAATTGTACAATATGATAATTAAAAATTATTAGTTTTACTATTTACAAATAATTAAATTTAATAAATAAATGATTAAATTTTTTTTATTCTAAACGATAATTATTAATATTAACTTTCTGCTCAATACAGATGCAGTAAAAGATAAACTATTTAATTTATACAGTTTTAATTAATATGCAATAATATTTTTATTAAAAAAATATACAAATTTCACTACCGACAAAAGAAGTGTGTGTGTATAGAGTAAAAATCAATTCCAATACTATAACATTTTTTAAAAACAATTCTCATATCAAGTTAAAGCTAATAATTGTAAAATACTCTTATTTATAGACTTTTAGAAATCGTGTTTTAGAGAATAATCATTTTAAATTTTTTTTTAAATACTAAATCAAAAATTATGACTATATTTTAAATTTAAAAAGATTTTTTTATTCTTATTTTGTTTTTAAAAAATATTCTTAGAATTAGTAATGCCATTTTTTATGAGTTAAAAAATATAATTCAATTTTGATATACCTATTATTAATAAATGAATCAAACCATACGTAATAGAAAAAATGATTTGACCATTAGTTAAAGATTCATTTAATAAAAATAATAATAAGAAAAAAATGTTATAAAAGTAATTTTAACCAGAAATTGGTATAGATTTCATAACAGAGCGCTCTGAAGATGATGGCATTGACATCAAAATGAAAATCAGATTATAAACAAAGTAATTTAATAATAAACAACTATTAAACACTTTTTCAATATCTTATTGTATTGTCATGATAGGTTATTTATGTTACAATAATATAAACATACATATATATATATATATATATATATATATATATATATATATATAAACTCATATTTATTATAAATAGAAATACAATAAAATGTGTAATTTTATTAAAAGATACAACAATTACCTGAATATTAATTTACCCTCTGTTTTTGTTACAATGTAAACTATAAACAGACTACATGTTCAGATTATGTCAAAACTTTTCAGTTATAAATTGTTTGTATTATTTCATATTAATTACCAAGTTTGTATCTAACGCTATTAAGATACAATTACGTTTTGATTTACTTTATGTTATTTTAGTAAATCGCATAATAACGAATGACAGTTTATTATATGTTATATTAAACATTCCATTTTACAATAAATTACAAAAAAACATATCTTCTATTTTTATTCACTTAAAATAATTCAATCATTCTTTTTAAAATATATTCAGTATCAATAATTGAAAACACTTTTTCTAACTTAAAGAACTAAATACTATTTATATATAGCGTTTTAAAATAAGAATGTCAGGACTTTGACAGCTGATGGGAGCCATGTTAAATTTTTTTTAAGCTTATTTTGATATTTCAACTCAGTATAGTTTGTCAAATTATCACTTGCTGATTAAGCTTTGGAGCAACTGGAAACTGATCCAAATTTATATAGGAAAATCTTATTCAGTGATGAAACACATTTTTGATTAAATAGCTTTGTAAATAAAGAAAATTGCAAAATTTGGAATGAAAGCAATCCACAAGTCATTGAACAAAGACCACTCCATCCAAAAAAAGTAACTGTCTGGTGCATGTTATATGCTGGTGGTGTCATCGGACCAATTTTCTTTTAAATGAAGTTGGAAATCACGTTACAAATGCAGTGCGTTACCAAACCATGAAGAATGATTTTTTCCAAAAATGATTGAAAATAGTTTGCACAATATGTGGTTTCAACAAGACGGCCATTCGTGTCATATATCTAAAGAAATAATAGACTTATTGAAACGAAAGTTCAGTGAGTCTATTATTTCACGAAATTGACCCATAAATTGGCCACCAAGATCATGTGATTTTACTCCATTGGATTATTTTCTGTAGGGTTATATGAAGTCATTGATTTATGCTGATAAACCACAAACAACAGAAGCATTTAAAATAAACTTTGAACGAGTAATTCATGAAATTTGACCACAATTATGTGAAAGAGTGACTAAAAATTGAACTAAACTAATGCATTATGTTAAGCGAAGTCGTAGTGGTCATTAGAATGAAATTGTATTCCATCATTAATGGAATAAAAAATGCTTAAAATGAAATAATTAATGAAATATTTTTTTTTATTTTCATTTAATCTTCTAGAGCGCTTATTGGAAAAAACTATATAAACCGTCAATATGCCATATATATATATATATATATATATATATATATATATATATATATATATATATATATATATATATATATAAATTCAAATTGATTATTTGATAGAAGTATGAAAACAGAAAATTTAAATATAATTAGTTAGGTGATATTATGTGAAGATTTTAAATATTTTTTTAAAAAAAATATTTAATCATGTATTTTAAATCTTTTCCAACTTATCTGAAATAAAATGAACAATAATACAAACTCATTACTTTTTTTGTATTTAAATGTGTATAAAAATTAATCTAATGAAAAATATAACGAGAGACATTTACATTCCAGACGTGAGCATTGAATAAGGGTGTACCAACAAAGGGAAAACTAAGTTAAATCCGCTCGAAAAGTCGACCGTACAACGTGTGCTCGATCTAGTTTCACATAAAGAGCCTGAGAGAAAAACGTTAAACCCGTTTACGGGTTAACTAATTTCATTCGAAACAATACGGTACGGAAAAGTGGCAGCGGAATCCTTTTTCAGCAATTTCAACAAGTTGCAAAATTCACGAGTATAAAATCTGATAAGCAGCCGCGTTCGTTCGTCGGCGACGCCGTTGACGACGCCGACGACTTTGATTTCACAGCTAAGTATGGCGTAATAAGCCGCCATTTACCGTGAAAATGCGTGCGTGTTTTTGGTAGCTGGGGGATCGAGAAAGACGTAGAGAAGGAGATCGAGCGACGGTGCTGAAAAACTGACAAGCATCCGAGCGTCGGTAGAGAGCGTGCCGCTTCTTCGGTCACGCCGTGCGCGACCAACGAAGCGTGCTTTCTGAACTAACGTCGAATACTTTGATGAACTCGTCGTCGTAAGACCGCATGACACGCACACACGCATGCACGCACATTCAACACACACGTCCCTTACGCACACATAAACATGCAATAATAAAGTTTAAATTGTGTACTTGGCAGCGATTGCGCTCTCGAATAACGAAACACTATAACAGACGGGAGAGTTCGGATGCGGTTTATATGCTTTTGATTAAGATTTATAAATGTTCGTACGATTTTTGCTCGTATGATTTTTCATGTCAAACACAAAAAATATATTCGGTGACTTAAAATCAATATCTCAAGAACTGGCGCAACGAAATTCTACATACAAAAACGATTGCTAATAAGTTTAAATTTTCTTTTAAAAAATAGAGGAAAAGTAAAACTGGAAATGTGAATTTCGAACTGGAAAATTCACTTTACACAAATTAACTATCACTCCAACATCACAAGGTACTGAAAAAGTGTTCAAGAATTATTCACTATTCACTTTTATTGTTTATAAGCTGATGCGCATTTCGATGGCAAGATAATTATTACCAGAGCGTTAAATTGAAAAATCTAGGCATTATAATACCTTGATTTCATAACACACTGCTTTTATTATGATGGTATTAACATCGAAATGCTATCAGTTTATAAACAAAGTTTATAATAAATAATTATTGAACACTTTTTCAATATCTTCCAGTGTTGTGATGATGTAGATAATTTATTTTAAATGAAACTATTATAAGAGATATGTTTAAAACATTTAATAATAATTAAAAATAAATACAAATTTACCAATTACATTTTCAATTCAAAATATTCAGGTCTGGTATTTCTACTAATATATAATTAAGTAATCATATTCAGAATTGAATTTTGCTAATAAATTCAAATTTAAATCACTTAAATATTTTTCATTAATAATATAAAATAATAAAAAATTCCAGCTGTCAATTAATTCTTTCATATTAATCAAAGACACTGTATTTAATCTACGCAAAGATATTATGATTTAAATCAATAAATTTTACTCATTTTTATTTTCCACAAAATACCTTAAAAATGAAAAGTTATTTTTGAAATAAACAAACAATTAAGTAATGTAACAATTTCTTCTAAATCTCAATTTATTTAATTAAAAATTTCATTTTATATTCTTTAAAGACACCAATTGTTTAAATATAATAAATACGATCTTTTGTGTATTAAATTCTCTTTCTCTCTCTCTTTATATATATATATATATATATATATATATATATATATATATATATATCTTAGCTTATAACTGAAGAGATTTACAAGAACAAAAACAGCAATGCTATTTGTTCAAGTGAGCTAACATAATAATACTTAATCGCTGTAAAATCCTAGACGTCATCACAGACGTTTACACATGAATATTCATACATGATGTCATATTTACTATAATCTAGTATATTGTTAAT